>OX421979.1:86579309-86581809 GCA_949128135.1 Parasteatoda lunata | reverse complement strand
ATTTTTAAGCTTCTTAAAATCGTATCTCATTTGAAAAGTAAAGATCAAATAACGAATTGCTTGAAAATGTTCATTTCAGCTTTTCCGTACATTTTGTTTGAAGAAGTTATGTAGAAAATAACTATTGTTATGGGAAAGATTACGAGAAGAATTTTATATTATCTCCTTTCAGTCAGTTGTGTAACAATAAAACTAATTAAAAGTTTTAAACGCTGTTGAGATTCAGAACAATATTCTTTTATTATGAAGTTTGAATATAATGACAAGGATTAAATTTACGAACTAATAAAATGACTTTATGTGTTCACGTTTAACAAGGAATAAATTTTCCACTTCGGGGGGTTTTAGAATGCAAACTGTTGGTCGAAATGAGATAAATTTCAAATGCGACTCTTGAGATTTATTAAATAGAAATTTTTTAGTATCATAGTTTTCAAATAATTTTATGAGTAATAGATTTTAAAATTTCTTTTCATACATAGTTGTATTAATAATATTTTAAAATCGAATTCAAGACACGAACATTTTGAAATGTTAGAACTGAATTTTATTATTTAAAAAATAATGCTATTATTTTTTTTCAGTGGTGAAAGAATTTTATTTTTTATCTTATTTAACCTTTTATTAGTTGAACTAGTTTCTTAGCAATAATGTTAAAACTAATTAAGAAAATGAAAAGAAATTAACTTTAAAGTTAACACATAACGATATGATAATTTTGAATTTATATTTAACTTTAATTTGTTTATTTGTCGCAGTGAATAAAATAGTTTTAAAATACATGCATACCTGCCAACTTTTACGCATTTGTTGTAAAATTTTTATTTCTATATTTAAAGTGGTAGTAAAGTGTATGCTCTCTATATATTCCTTGCATTTATGAACTTAATTTATAATTTTTTTGATCACCACTATTTTTGAAACAAATTAAGAATATATATAAAAATATGAAATACTGATGTTGTAGTCCGCATATGCCCATTTAAAATAAAGCAGATGTTTCTGCCTAAAATTGCAATTTAAATTCTATTTTGCTACCTCTGTGGAAAATCATTCTCGAAAGTATTAAAAGTTGGCAGGCATGTAAATGTATAAACTTAAGAATTAAAAAGAAAAAAAAAACTGCTTGAATTCCACAACCACTTTTAATATAAAAATAAAACATACTAAATAATTATAAACATCCTGATGACAAATTTTACTTTTGGTCCACAAAAAACTGTCTAAGGAAGAAGAGATGAGTTGCAGAAGCGGCTAGCCGCAGCTGTTTTAAAATGTGGAAAGAGGAAAGTATGGTTAGATCCCAATGAGATGAGCGAAATGGCCAATGCAAATTCAAGAAAATTTTTCCATTTTGTTCTGAAATGATTGTAAATGTTTGTAAACTATAAAAAATGTTTTTCAATTCCCCCTGTAAAAATACCCCCCATCATCCTCATTGTATATATGCATTCATCATCTCTCAACTACTTTTGTATTCCCACTATTTGTAAATAAACGGGTGGTCAGGAATAATTACTCCAAAACCGTACGAATTTTTAGCGAAGTTTTTCACGAAATTCCGCAGGCCAGCAGGGTATACAGGATCTTGGAACAAATTTTTTAAACTTTTTTTTTTTTTTTTTTTTTTCAAAAACTAATGATATCTCACCAAGTTTTCATCATTCTCTTTAAATTTTTTAACTTCATGTAAAGCTTTTCATCTCAAGCAACTTCATCGAATTAGGTAAATAAAATTTTTATACTGAGGATAAACACTTTGTGTAGGCGCCCCGTCAATTAATGCAGTTCCAGTTCCAAGTTAACCTTTAATAATTAGCTATTTAATAACAAAGATATTTCTGATTTAATATGATTATCTATTAAATATTTATTGCTATTGATTCATGGCTGAAAGTAAGACGCATGAAAGACAGTCTGGAAGAAAAGCTGTTTCATTTATAGCTGTTTTTCCTTTAATAAAATAAACCCTTACTATTCATTACTATTTACTTTAACTCGGTTGAAAAATAGTAGCATAAATATTTTAACACGAGTTAAAAAATATTGTTAGTCGTGTATTTTAATTTTCCCGAACGCAAGTTATAATGAAAAGATTTTATTTTACCAGTTTTTGCTCCTTTTCTTCTTGACGTTAAGATACTTGTGCTCTGTCAAAATTCATTTACCAAAAAAGTTCTCTTTATCTATTATCTACCGTCTGAGCTAATAAATTTAAAGATTTCATATTTGATTCCATTATTCAGTTAAAAATTTATAATTTTCAGAAGTATAATACTTCACAGAAAATCAAAAATATTATTGATTTTTTACTACCAATTGATTACGATTGATTACTACCAATTAACATGTAATTCCACCATAATAAAATAATTTTAAATATACCGATGTAACATAATTGCCACTTGCACTTTAAATTGTGTTATGTGGCCACTCATAAAACGCTAATAAAATATTAGAATTAACAATTATTTCTAACATATTTATATCATTTTGCTAG
>OX421979.1:86507404-86577404 GCA_949128135.1 Parasteatoda lunata | reverse complement strand
TTTCTTATAAGAACTAATGCACAAAAGTAAAGTCAAATTTGAAATTTAGATTTAAAAAAGCACAAAAACTTATAGCACAAGAGAGAAACTCTGATTTCAATATAAAAATGAATGAGTTGTAGACTGCAAAAAATTTGTACATTTTACTATAGAAACTAATATGCAAACGAACTGTAAGGCGTAATTTTTCTTCATTTGTTTAATTTTAATGGCGAAATACAATGAAATTTGAACGAAATTGGTCACATAGTTTCTGAATAATATGACTTCATGAAAGATGTATTTTTAAATTGCAGGCTGAAATATTTTTTATTTTTATTTTACCAGATCTAAACCCAGCATCCTATGTTATGTTTTCCTATATGAGCTTAATTTATTTATGTGTAGTGTTGGTTAGTAATGTTAAGTGTTTAATATTTTGGAATTAATATGGAAGAGTCAAGCACAACTTCAAATTTTGATGGATAAAATTTTTAACTGTAAGGTATATTTTTATTTATTTATTTAACTTTAATGGAAAAACACAGCGAAATTTGTTTCTGTGTCTGCCAAATAGTTTCAGAGTAATAAGATTTCATAAATGATGTATTTTTAAATTGCAAGCCGAAACATTTTTTATTCTTATTTTACCTTGTTATTATGCTTTTATATTATAAGATTAATTTATTTACATGGTTACAGTTAATGTTTAAAATTATTGGTCACAATAATTTTAAACATTAACTAATGAATTTTTAATAATAATCGATAGTTAACGTAAATAAAGACTTTTGTAATGCATATTTACTAGAGAAGCCAAATTCAGAATATTTTATATTCACATTATACACATTTTATCGAACGCAATGTTATTTTAATAACTTTTTTGAGTTTCTAACAATTATTCATAACTGTTAAGACAAACTATTGACCTCTCTTCTTTTCCTTTTGTTTGACTTCCTTTATATCTCAGCAGTATCAATGATCTCAATAATTTAAAACATTAACTAACAAATTTAAAAACTGAAGGGAAAAAAAGCAGCAACTTTGCTGCAGCTTGAATTACTAAAATACGTTTTGCGGATTTTCCGCAGCAGTTTTAGAACCATTAAGTGATTGAAAATTTTATTTTTCCTCAAAAAACGGTCCTAAATAGCTTATACATATATCCTGTACGTAATAAGTATACAATATACTTTTCTTATAAAAACACATGATCACAATAATTTTAAACATTAACTAACAAATTTAAAAACTGAAGGGTGAAAAAGCAGAAGTTTTGCTGCAACTTTAACTATTAAAATACTTATTGCGGAAAGTACGCAAAATTAAGCAGCTTCCTAACCATTAACTGACTTGAACCATTGACTAAGCTTGAAAAATTTTACTTTTTCTCTAATTGTCCTAAACGGCTTATACACATATCCTATACGCAATAAGTATACAATTTACTTTTCTTATAAAAACACATGATCACAATAATTTAAAAATTTAACATACCTGCCAACTTTTAGTCCTTTCAAGGATGTTTTTCCCCAGTGGTAATAAATTTAAATTTAAAATGCAATTTTTGCAGTAACATTTGCTGTTTTTGAACATGCTTATGCGGATTGCTACAATAGTATTACAAATTAATATGTATGCTTAAAAAATTCGCAAAATTAAGCAGCTTTAGAACCATTAAGAGACTTAAAATTTAATTTTTCCTAAAAAACGGCCCTAAACGGCTTATACATATATCCTGTACGCAATAAGTATACAATATACTTTTCATATAAAAGCACATGATCACAATAATTTAAAATATTAGCAAATTAAAAAACTGAAGGGCAAAAAAAAGCAGCGGTTCTGCAACAACTTTAATTTTTAAAATACGTCATGCGAAAAAAAATTCGCAAAATTAAGCAGATTTAGAACCATTAAGAGACTTAAAATTTAATTTTTCCTAAAAAACGGCCCTAAACGGCTTATACATATATCCTGTACGCAATAAGTATACAATATACTTTTCATATAAAAGCACATGATCACAATAATTTAAAATATTAGCAAATTAAAAAACTGAAGGGCAAAAAAAAGCAGCGGTTCTGCAACAACTTTAATTTTTAAAATACGTCATGCGAAAAAAAATTCGCAAAATTAAGCAGATTTAGAACCATTAAGAGACTTAAAATTTAATTTTTCCTAAAAAACGGCCCTAAACGGCTTATACATATATCCTGTACGCAATAAGTATACAATATACTTTTCATATAAAAGCACATGATCACAATAATTTAAAATATTAGCAAATTAAAAAACTGAAGGGCAAAAAAAAGCAGCGGTTCTGCAACAACTTTAATTTTTAAAATACGTCATGCGAAAAAAAATTCGCAAAATTAAGCAGCTTTAGAACCATTAAGAGACTTAAAATTTAATTTTTCCTAAAAAACGGCCCTAAACGGCTTATACATATATCCTGTACGCAATAAGTATACAATATACTTTTCATATAAAAGCACATGATCACAATAATTTAAAATATTAGCAAATTAAAAAACTGAAGGGCAAAAAAAAGCAGCGGTTCTGCAACAACTTTAATTTTTAAAATACGTCATGCGAAAAAAAATTCGCAAAATTAAGCAGCTTTAGAACCATTAAGAGACTTAAAATTTAATTTTTCCTAAAAAACGGCCCTAAACGGCTTATACATATATCCTGTACGCAATAAGTATACAATATACTTTTCATATAAAAGCACATGATCACAATAATTTAAAATATTAGCAAATTAAAAAACTGAAGGGCAAAAAAAAGCAGCGGTTCTGCAACAACTTTAATTTTTAAAATACGTCATGCGAAAAAAAATTCGCAAAATTAAGCAGATTTAGAACCATTAAGAGACTTAAAATTTAATTTTTCCTAAAAAACGGCCCTAAACGGCTTATACATATATCCTGTACGCAATAAGTATACAATATACTTTTCATATAAAAGCACATGATCACAATAATTTAAAATATTAGCAAATTAAAAAACTGAAGGGCAAAAAAAAGCAGCGGTTCTGCAACAACTTTAATTTTTAAAATACGTCATGCGAAAAAAAATTCGCAAAATTAAGCAGCTTTAGAACCATTAAGTGACTTAAAATTTTATTTTTTTTCTAAAATGGTCCTAAACGGCTTATACATTTATCCTGTACGCAATAAAAACGCAATAAATATGCAATATACTTTTCATATAAAAACAAGGTATTATTTATTAGGTGATATTGAGTGTTTTTAAGTTGTTCACTAAATAAAGTGGAGCAATTTAATACCAAAACAAATAAATTAATTCTTTCCCTAAAAGCTTAGAACATAAAGGGAAAACGCCCACGAAACCAATAAAAGGAAGAATACTCTTCTTTTGCCCGAAGGGGAATACTCCCCTTTTCAAATACAAAAGCCGTTCTCTGAAGCATTCAAAAGCTTTTCTCAAAATTCATGGACATATTTTAAAGAGTAATAATGCCATTTTCTAGCATATTATGTCCGTGCACGTATAATTGCAGAGGCTCTTTCCATAACCTCCGGCATCAATTCTTTTTCTTCTTGCGTCTGTGGTAATGTTGAATAATTTCAAAAGTAAATAAGATACCTCTTATGCGATATTTGGGTAAGTTTCTTAGCACGTATTTGAAGTTAATTTAATGTTTGTCCTATATATTCTTGAGAGATATGGTTTAAATTTTTTTTAAAAATATAAGCAGAGCTTACAGTTTATCTTTCTACAATGTTTGAAGGGATAACTTAAAAACAATGACATTAATGCCAACCCGGAAGTTCTAGCTTTCAACAATGTTTGAAGTGATCATGCCATTTACAAAAATAAATACCAACCCGGAAGTTCTACCTTTCTACAGTGTTTAAATTGATAATAACAATTACATAAATGCCAACACGGAAGTTCTAGCTTTCTACAATGTTTAAAGTGGTAATAACAATTGCATAAATGCCAAAACGGAAGTTCTAGCTTTCTACAATCTTTAAAGTGATAATAACAATTACATAAATGCCAACACTAAAGTTCTAGCTTTCTACAACGTTTAAAGTGATAATAACAATTACATAAATACAACCCGGAGGTTCTAGCTTTCTACAAATTTTAAAGTGGTAATAACAATTGCATAAATGCCAACACGGAAGTTCTAGCTTTCTACAATCTTTAAAGTGATAATAACAATTACATAAATGCCAACACTAAAGTTCTAGCTTTCTACAACGTTTAAAGTGATAATAACAATTACATAAATACAACCCGGAGGTTCTAGCTTTCTACAATCTTTAAAGTGATAATAACAATTACATAAATGCCAACACGGAGGTTCTAGCTTTTTGCAATCATAACTGTCTAATTGTTCCGATTTATTAGAACATTTTCATTTGAATAATTAGAGCGACTAGATACGAACAGCTTAAACATACACATAAATACTATTAGTTGTGAAGAGAAATTTTTTAATGTGGTAATTAAACAGTTTAAATTTTTCTATTCTTTTTTTTTTGTTTTTTTTTTTTTTTTTTGTTTCTGCTTTAAATATTCTGAACTCCAAGGTTTTTCAACCTATGCTAACCCATTGCATCCATTAAGTTTTAAGTTTAACCTATTAAGTTTTAGAGTGAATGGTCACCACTCTAAAATTTAATCTTTATAGCTTAACTAGTATATAACCCAAGTATTTTACATGATTTAGTGTTAACATTAGCTCAAATATCATATTAAACGGCTCAGAGTGCAAAAGGTTGAGCTGAAAGTTTAATAATAATTGTGTGAATGCTAACTCAGAAATTCTGGTCTTCTACATTGTTTAAAGTGATAACTTAAAAACAATTGCATAAATGTTAAACCGGATGTTCTATTTCCACCCAATTTAAAGGGTAGCGAAAAAGCAATTGATGTAAACTTAACATGTTGAGCACCGCGTTAGCCATCGGTGTCTGACACTGGACTTTCTATTTTGGCCGCGTCAACCACCGGTGACTGACACTGAAATTAAATTTAGGCTGCGTCAACCACCGCTTGCTGACACTGACCTTTCACATAGGCCGCGAAAAATAGCTGGCTGACTGCGTATAACATGATATAGAACTATAAAATTTACACTCTTTTATGGAATTGCAGAAAATTTATTCAAAATTTACTTAATTATTGTGATTCTTAGTTTAAAATAAATTCAATTTTGTAGATTTTTATCCACCACTATTTTTAAACAATTCGTAGGCATATATAAATCACCACTTTTTGCAGATATGTCATGCTAAACCTTTTATAAACTAGCAAAATCTGTTTATATTTGCAAATTTTGTTTGTAGTTATTTACCGTGGGATTCAACGTGTTAATGTGTGTGTATGTTTTGTCAGCCCTTAAACATTTCGCTAAAGAAATTCTCGTCTCTTGGATATTTGTTTGTATTGTTGTTTATATTTAGAGAGTGGTCAAAATCATTGCGAATCAAATTCTTTAAATCAAATTAAAATGGCAAAGCACAATATTTACTACCACTACAAATATTTTACAGAAATCTGAAGAAAAAAGTGGGAAAAATTTTGCTTATATAGGTAATAAAATCTTTAAGAGTTTATGTTGCAACGTTACATGAAAAAATACTAATAATGTCTTTTGCTTGTTTCTTTGATTAATTAAATAGATAAAATCATTACAAATTAAGTGGGGAATCATAAATTTTACTGCCAATTTAAATAATTAAGAAAGATCTCCGCTTTGAAAACCACTTTTTATTCTTTTCGAAGAAGTTATTTTTAAAAGGTAAGATAAATCGCAACTGAATTGATAATTGTTAACAGAGGTTTTTTAAAATATTTTCCAGTGATCAAATATATTTTACATAAGGTTATCATGCATAATAAGGTTATCATGCATGCATTTTACGCATGCATTTTATTATATGTAAGCTTAGTCTCAATCATAATTTTAAATCACTTTGATAGAATCTAAAAGTCTAATGGCAAATCATAAAATTTAAATTAAAATCCATTTTTACAGCTATAAATCCGTTTGCTTATCCTTCCTCAGTGTCTAACCACAATGGTGTTTAGACACTGAAAAATGTTCTTATTTATAGATCCTTAACCTTATTTATAGAAACTATAGTATGCCCATTTTTGTACTTTTTGAGCTCTAATCATGTTGTCTTATATTTTCTACGTAGTACAAAATACAGCCTATTCTCTTTTTTAAATATAAAAATGATAGTAAACATTCTTTTAAGAATTGTCAATTAAGAAAATTCAGAGAAAAATAAAGAATTTACTCTGGAAATTTATAGTACATTTATCACTATGATACAAAAGTATGACAAAAAATGTTTTTAGAGTAAATATCATTTTTCGGGAATGTTACTTTTAGAAATTTTTCTATTTCATAAACTATTGCTGGGTAAAATATTTCCAAAATTTTTTTATAAAAAATGTACATTGTTTTATCAATTATTTATTTTTAAATTTTTTTTTTTGCAAGAACGCAGTTTTTGAGATATTTATGGAAACCTATATTAGAGACATATTTTAATGCTGCATTTTCTTTTACTAAAAGCTTTTTATTTCATAAACTGTTTATCTAGTAGAAATTGTTTGATAATATTTATAGAAAAATAAATGCAGATTATTTCACGCATAAATATATTTTTCCTGCACTGATGGGCTTTGAGAATTTTAGGTATTTCTTGGGTTTTTGTTTACCTTCTCTCACTTTTTCACATTGCTTTTTATTTCCAGAACTCTTACCCGTGTTGTAAATAAGTATATTTCTTTGCAACATTTTTTATAGTTTTGCTTATAATACTGGAATTTACGATTCTTAAGACATTTTAAGAAAATTATAAAAAAGATATTGCTACGTTCTTTCTTTTATTATCGCATTTCCTATAACGCTTTTCTGCAAAAAGTTTATTGGATTTTGTAGGAAATTAAATGCGGTTTATTAAGGAATATGCGAAGGATTATGCTAGAAATTTAAAGTATTTCTTGTTTAAAATTCTAAACTGTAAAGCGCGTAAATTTTTGCATCAATCTAATCTACGAAACATTTAGTAACAAATGCTGGTTTGACATTTAAAAATTATTAAAATATTCAAATTTTGAAGAAATTTGATTTTAAAAAAAAAAGTTCGACGTATTAAAGATAGAATATTTATTATATCAGGTATTATATTAGTATATTATAATAATTAAACTAAATTATTCGACTCACTGTACTTTTTTAATAATTACATGTTTTGCACGCGTTTATAGGCAATACTTTTATATTTAAACATACATGTAATGGGTTTCTGTTCAGATGATTTTTTATATACTTCCTATTTGTATTTATTAGTAATGTATTGTATTACAATGTTAACCAATTGATACACGAACAAAAACAAGTGTAAACCGGTTTCAACCGCGTGAAAACATTAATGCTGTATAGTATCACCTGATAATTAAGTTTTTACTTAAATCTTATAATGCGTCTAATAATTTGGCTACTACTGTATATTTAAATCCTCGTACTATTAAGATGAAATCCTAGTATGTGAAAATCTGATAATTCTATCAAATATTACGAATATATTCGCTATTTTTCTCGCTCTGTACATTAATTTTTTTCAAACTTATGTATTTTTTTAATTATTTTATGGATATTGGGAAAATACATATCTAAGCGATAATTCAGCGAAACTCTTTGCAGCTAGTATTACCTCAAAATGATCTTTCAGTTGTAGTATTTCAATTAAAAGAATAGTCTAGATTTTACGAAGACCGAATATCCTTTAAAAAAAATCCGCGAATTCGGCAATATTTTTTTTCTAGATGAAACACAGTAAAAAAATTCACACTTTTTGCAAATTCTGATTCGTTTTTTCATACATTAAAACACGAGATTACAAATGTCTTTCATTTTCAAAAAAATCCATTTTTTCCAATTGACAATTTAAACTATTTTTCAAAATTAAGAAAGAGGGTGCTGGATAAGATAAACAAAACTTTAATTAGTAGTCCTGATTAACTATCACTAACTACAGCTATGAAAAAAGCATTGTGAGCTTTGCTCTGATCTTTGCTTGCACGAAAGTTATTCCAAATTAAATATTTATCTTCAATAGGAAATGTCTTTAGACATCTTGAATTATTAATAAATCTAATAATTAAAAATAATGATTACAAAACTCTAACTGTGACATCAAATTTTATTTCTGTCAAAGCCAAGCAAATATCTACTTATTTTTATCATCGTTCTATCAAAAGTAAGTCTTTCCAAAATAAATATATGTTTTCTCCTTCAATTAACATTTCTTAGCTTCCAATAACTATCAATACATCAAAAAATTATAAAAGAAATAAATGTATTATATTGGTACCGAATTAGTTTTATTTCTGATTAATCCTAGAAAATATATTTATGTTTAACGCATGGAGAAATTGCCTCAAATCAAATATCTAATTTAACTTTAATTTAAAACAGTTTCCAGTTTTATCCTATTATTAATAAATCAAACAGTTAAAAAAAACAATGTATTGTACCTCTTTTAAGTAAACATTATTTGAATAATTAATTGAGTAATATATAATATTCTTCCTTTAAATGAAATAGCTAGTTTAATTACGAGATTAAACTAAGCAAATAACTATTTGAATTCATATTTGTTTACAAAATGTAAGCCTTCTGTCTGTTTTTATATATTTTAATCTAACTATGAAAAAAATGTTATTTAAAATATAATTGGAATAAAATTTGAAAAATCAAAAATAGTAAAATTTTTATTGAAACTAATTCACGTTTTGTTTCAAATCTGAGCACTTTTACTCTCCTAAATTTTACCATTTGTGATTTTTAAACCTTTTTTTTTAAAAAAAAACTCTTTTTACATTTTATATAGTAACAAAAATTAGTCCTGTAATTTTAAAATGTATTAGTTATTACGTATTCACGGAAAAAAATAAGGTTTATTACTATCTAAGTCATGAAAATATAGTCAGTAGAATAAATGACAAAACGGAAGCATTTAATTGGACAGAGGTAACGTCGCATGACATTAAATTGACAGAGTAGCGAATAAATGATCTTTCAAATATTTGAAAACTATTGTTTATCTGCAAGACCATTAATAATAGAATTTTTTATATGATATCGAAACTATTCTTGTCATATATCCTGCTGATAAAGGTTTACCAATATGACGCCAAAAAGCGCCTAGGTTTTAATAAAAATTTTACCATTTGTGATTTTTAAATTTTTTTAAAATTTTATATTGTAACAAAAATCAGTTTTGTAATTTTAAAATGCAATACATATACACATTCAAGGAAAAGAAAAGTTTCAACACTACCTAAGCCATGTAAATATAAGTTTAACTAAATCTTCAGTTCACCACCATTTTAAAATGCAGGTCACCTGGATCTGTTGTATCCAATTCCTCGGACCGGTTCATAGATCAAATGGTACCCAAGGAACAATAAATTGATTCCATTTTATTTACCGTATTTCTCTTGCGTTTATACGACCAACGCCTCCTATAACTGAAAGCCTCCACACGGTTTCTTATGGATAGCCTGATCAAACCATTATAAAGGTAAACCAATTTACGAAAGAGCCATTTAATGGAAAATCTAGTAAAAATAAGAAAATCGTAGCAAATATATGTCTAAAAATTTGTTTAATTTATGAATAAGATTGGTTTGTCTCATTTACTTGTCAACCACTACAGATTCAATGCTCAAATATGGGCGAATTTTAGGAATCATTAATCGAATTCGATCTATTCTCTAGGTTGTCCAGACCGTAACCCTGTCAAACCGTAACCTCAGGATTAATTAATGGAATTTAACATAATAAGGGCTTCAAAATTTTCAATGTTCACGATTATTTTCTGATATTTTATACATTTTCAAACAATTCTGGAGTTATTCTGTAAAAGTAGTGTGTCTATTATTTATTATTATTATTATTTTTTTATTATCAAAAGTTAGTAACCTCAGGATTAATTAATTGAAATTAACATAATAAGGGCATCAAAATTTTCGATGTTCACGATTATTTTCTGATATTTTATAAATTTTCAAACAATTCTGGAGGTGTAAAAATAGTGTGCCTATTATTTTTTTCAATTTTTATTATCAAAAGTTAAAGGTTTTAGTGATCTGCACATATACGTGACGAATTTCTCTCAATTACTATTAAAATAAAAATTGGGTTCATGAGCACAGCTGGTTAAGTTTTTAAATAGTTTGCTCAGACTATGGATGAGAGTGTAACCCGTGGTTGACGTGAGTGACGTTATTTAAACCCACACCGATACCGTGTATGTAATTGTATTTTATTTTGAAGGCAAGCTTAAATACAAGGGCCGGGATAGCTTGGTTGGTAGGAAATTGGAACCATGTCCAAGAGGCTTTTTTTGTAGACTTATTTGGGAGTGGGGAAACTGTCAAATACTCTAAGAAAATTTAACAGTTTAAAAATATCGAATCTCCTCTATACATTATTGTTTGAAATGTTACATTAGGATCGTGATTAAATTTTTCCGCTTAGAGGCAAAAATTTTTTAAAGCTTGCAACATTTTGTAGAAAGAAAAAGTTGAGTTCATTTGTGATACAGTTCGTTCACCAGGAGTTGGCACTTGGGTCCACCTCCTCGGACGCAGAGTTCATTTCAGCGCGGAGGAAAAAGAGGAAAAACATCTCCACGCTTGAAATCGAGATAACCTTTAATGCGCGCCAAACCAACGCCTCCTACAACTGAAAGCCTCCACGCGTTTTTTTATAGGTAGTCCGATCACACCACTATGAAGGTAAACCAGTTTACAAAAGAGCCCTTTAATAGAAAATATAGTAAAAATAAGAAAGTGGTAGCAAATATATGTTTAAAAATTTGGTTAATTTCTGAATATGATTAGTTTGTCTTATTTACTTGTCTACCACTACAGATTCAATTCTCAAATATACATGATAAATTCCTCTCAGTCACTTTTTAAATAAAATTTAATTTCATGCGCTCAAACTGTTCACTTTTTAAATAGTCTGTCTGCGCAGACTACTAATCGTGTGGAGGCTCTCTGATGTAGGAGGTGATGGCCAAACACAAACAGTGAATTCTTTTTCAGTCACTTACTTCGCTTTATCATCAGCTATTATATCTTTCGTTATTCTAGCTAATTAACTATTTTATATTTAAAAACGTTTTCCCAGCAAAATATCTCAAAAAGAACAAACTATTCAATAAAAAGAGAGAAATATCAACAAGTTTATGAAATAAAATGCACATGAAGATTGCGAAATAAATATTTTTGTAATACGATCGCCAAATAGCAACCTTGTTCATATCCTTCTCCCCAAAAAAGCGAAATAGTTTCATCGGATACCACGTGATGAAGGCAGAGCCAAGTGCCAACTCCTGGTGAACGAACTATTCCAATTGTGATATACCTTATGTCGATCTTAAGTAGATATTTTCTATTATTTACTACCGTCTCAGATTTTAAAAAAATGCAACGAACCACGCTTTTTGCAAAATATCTTGAACTGTGGAAGAGGGTAGACAATTAAAAACTAAAGCTTTCAGAATGTTTAGTAGTTGCACAACATTTTGAAAGCCTTACTACTAGAGGGATGGAACAAAGTGGCATTTTATATGAATTTTTGAATCATTTGCATGTAATGTAGTGGTAAATAACATCAAATCAAATTTACGAAATAAAGAATCATGCATTAAAACATGAACTTAACTACCACTATAAAAAATTATCACCCAAAATGTAGAAAGTTAGCAGATCTGATAATTTCCTTTCGATATAAATTTTTTTTTTATGTTAATAATATAATGCAGCAAATGAAAGAAACAATAAAGTTATCACTCTTTATCTTTTTCAAGAAAAAGAACACGTTTCTAAAATAAAACTAAAGTATAGTATAGATTGACTTTTATCCTGAACAGCAAATTTTGATTGAAAATTTTAGTCAAGCAAGACATTAGCAAGTGCGACCTATGCAATACACTTCAAGGGGCACACTTCGGCTCTTTTTGGTTTAAATAATAGTGGTTGCTGAGGGTTTAAAAGTTAATTCTACTAGAAATGTGAATTAATTTCACATTTCTAGTGGTTTGTAACACTTGAAGAAATTAGTGATTACACTGAACCGGAAAGGATTACTAAAAAATTGGATTCTTACAGCGATGCCAACTCGTGAGAAAATGTTTCCTCGTTGTAGCTTCATTTACGATTTAATCTCAAATTAAAATCCATCTGTTTGCACAGAAATCTAGCAATTAAAAATAATTTTATTACTTATTTCGAATTTATCGAAAAAAGTTTTATTTCTGTCTAAAGTGTGCAAAACATTTGAGCTGATTTTAATGACCCCACCGTTTAAAATTTAGTCAGTCTAACGCATTGGTACTGGCCATAATTTTCAACTGATTCTACCAGAATTTTTCAGATCGTAAAAGTCTTCCAGCAAGTCTAAGAGCGAAATAGTGACATCCAAATCGATCTATCAAGCTCGAATCACGAAATTCAAGAGCAATAAAAGATGTGCATTTCTTGTCCATGAGGGGGAAAGTATATATATATGGAGGAAGGGGAAAAAAATCCCTGGCACTGAAATGATGGGGAAGATTGAGTGACGTCTAGCTAATGACTAGTGGAGTGTAGGCACTAGAACGTGTGTCAGGGGGTTGCCCCTGCTCGTCCCCCTTAATAGCCCTTTCGAGGGAGATTTCCGGGAGATCCTTTCTCTCCTGTTTTTCCATCTGTTGCCGAATGCCGCATCTTTTAATACCGACGCAGAAGGAATGTTCCATTTCCGTTGAAGATGGAAATAAACAGCTTTCCTGGATATCATACAACATCCCAAAGACGTTTTATAGACGTATGTTTTACGTTACAAACGCTTTGGTTATTGGTTTCGAGAATATATCTATTCTTGGGTAAATGCTTTGGCTGTAGTAGCAGCATATTCGATGCTTTACATTTTGAATAAATTATTTTCAAGTAGTATGTAACTAAAAATTATTCCAATCACTATTCGTATCTCTGGAGTAAAAATGATTTTGCTGTTGTGGATACCATTTGGTTATAATTGCAACATTTGTGAGTTTTATGTTATGAGCATCACTTTGAATGAATTATTTTTAAGTATACTGTTATAATCAATTTGTGGAAAACTTTTCTTTATAGTAATACCCTTTAAGAGTTTGTTAATATCACTGCTCAGCATCATGCAAATTTTTTCTCTACAAAGTATCCTTCATTTCTGATAATATTGCTTCCCTAGCTGCACTTAATAACTCATGAACATAATAAAATACCCAAATAACGAGGTTGCTCTGAATCTAAAGTTCTAACCAGCCTCTCTATGGCGTGACCTAGGTCATTGTAAGGTCAATTCTGGCGATGTTCGTCGTTTCGAAAACTTGAATGACCGTTCACTTTCCAATGAGGTGATACGGGTTCGAATCCCAAAGTTGAGTGGTTGAATCCGCATCCGGCTTGCACCGACTACAGTGTTGACGTGAAATCTTCTCAGTGGTAGACGGATCATGGGTAGAGTTCTTTTTGCCGTCAAGTAAACCGTGGGAGGTTCTCGTGGTCTTCCTCTCCATGTGATGCAAATGCGGGTTAGTACCATCAAAAAGTCCTCCATGACGGCAAATTTCTCCCAATACTTGATACCCAATACCTCTACGGAGACACATTTCTCCCGATCCAGGTGTTCCCTTGTCTTCTGGATTAGGTTAAAAATTACAAGACTGCGGAGTTGAACATTAGTAGTCTTAAACCCAAATTTTGGGTCGGCTATTAAAATAAAAATATTGGTTACTTTTACCAAAAAGTTCTCGACGAAGGCGAGTTTTGTTAATGTTTGACCCAGGACTCCCTTCTTTCTTTTTGGTTGTTTTTAAAATTAACACTCATTTTGGAGTTTAACAGTGATATAAGTGCAAATCGAAACTGGAAGGATTGTTCATTGCCAGGTGGTAGTTTTTTTTAAAAATGAAAAGCCGAGCGGATAAAAGTTTGAAGTGATATTTTAGTAAGCTTAAATAAACTAGAATTTTTTTGTTATTTTTTTTTGACCCTGCTGCACCGCTTTTTATTGTTACATCTCTAAATCTTTTGAGAAACTTGTGAAAATATAACACGTAAAATTGCTAAGTAAAATTTTTAAGTGCGCTCTAAATCTTTGGAGAAACTTGTGAAAATATAAAACGTAAAATTGTTAAGTACATTAATTTAGCTCAACTAATTTTTAAAAGGAAGGGAATTTTTTCAAAAAAATAAATAAATAAACGTTTTGTATTGTTAATAGCATCTAGTTTCAATCAGGTAACGGTAACAGAGTTCTTAGATAGAATAGTGTGAGTTAAATGCTAGCAGAAATTCCGTAACTTAAGATCATGTTGTTTTTTTTATTTTACAACCATTGTTGAACAGCATTGTTGATGTTGAGTTTACGACTACCAATATTAAACTTCGTTGCCTTGTAATTTTGAACCTAATCCATAAGACAAGGTAACTCATCGAGAATTCGGAGAAATTTGCTTTGTGGAGGACTTACCCACATTTGCGTTACACGGGGAGGAAAACCAAGAAAATCTCTCTCACCGTTAGCCTGATGTCAAGAGACACTAACCTATGATCCATCTACCACTGAGGATATTTTTACGTCTGTACTGTCGTCAGTGCGAGCCGGGTGTGGAATTCGAATGGACCAGCCATCGCTAGGATTCGAACCCAAAATGATTTTTCTTAGCAGCCGCGAAATAAAATTGAAAGCAAAATTTTTAACATTTTGCTAGAGCATTTAGATACATATTAAAATGTATTCACGTGTATTATTTGGTTAAAATCATTCCGGAAAAAATTGACAGCTATATAAAATATTACTCCAGCATATATGGGATTGGTAGGGTAGAGTTTTCATAAAAATATATTTTATTTAGAATTTTACACAGTAATGATCAGTACTACGTTACCTATTACATGGGATCCTAGTAATGTATAATTATTAATTAAAATTTATTTTTTATTTGAAATTAGATTATAAAGATGCTTTCTTTTAAATTATCGTCCATCTTTTTTTGACACATTGCATTTAATTACATCGCATTAATCACATTGCATTAATATAGTTTAAATAGTTCTAGGCATTTGCACACTTGGCGTCTTTATTAGCAGCCAAAATGGAGGTTTTTTTTCACGTTATCATTGACTATTTCTCGCCAATCACTAGTTAAAACTTGGGGCAATCAACTACTGAATTCATTGAAGTGTACAGGGCTGAAAGTTTATATTTAATAAAATTTAAAAAAAGCAAAAACAGATAAGAAAGTTTCTTTCTAGCTTGTTTTGAGGAAGATTAAAATATACATGACTTCTAAGATAATTTTCACCGTTGTGACATGTATAGTTTGTCTAAAGTAAGAACTCCCCTAGCCATTTGTCTGGACTCGTGGTGGTGAGTATGGTAACGAGGTATTACAACTTCAAGTAGGGGTGGGGCGAGACGGGTTGGCGTACGGTTAAGTGCGGGTCGGCGAGCGGATGGGAATATTTTTCTATTGAGTGAAGAGAAGAGAAGCTACCCTCCCTGAAATGCGCTATTTTTGTTTCCATAGCAGCAAACGGCCTCAGACTTTGTGTGGGGGGGGGGAGTTCTTACCGTAGACTACACATAGGGCTGTATGTTTAAACCGAGTAAAAGTAAATAGAGATGAACAGTTTTTAATTAAGAATACTAAGACCTTTTTTTTACTTCTCGCGAAAAACAACTAAAAATCAAATAATTTATCTACCTTAGAATTAGCCCCAGAAGCGTAAAGCCTACACAAAGTTAATTAATGATTGCAGTAAAATAAGACTAAAATAATACGAATTTTCTTTGAGAAATTCCATTTTCCCTCCCTTCAAAAACGTAACCTGTTTTCTCTTCAGAATATTTTACTAATATAAACTAACTAAAATTATTTTTTTATAATTGGGATATAAATATAAAATACAAAAACTTTAAAAATGATTTACCTTTTGTGACACAACCCCTCGAACTATTAGTAAAAAGATATTTAAAAACGAAAAATAAAAAACCAACGTAGTTTTGATAGCCAATATACTTATAGCGTGTCTGCTAAAAGTAGAAGATTACCCTCCATAATAAAAGGCTAACAAAACGCTCTAGGCAGCTAGCGAACTTCATTCTTTTCAATTAGGTCTTATCAAATAAGATAATTTTCCAACTAAGCGTAATAATGAGAAATTCGGACGCCCCCGGCAGAAGATTACTCTTTCTAGAACCGGAAAAAAAAAAGAATATTTTAGAAAAATATGGTCCTTATTAAAAAGTTTTTCTACACACACATGCATCATCAATTTTCACTTTCTTTGTCATTAGCTTTCATTACAGCCTGTTGAAGTAAAAGCCTCTTTCAACCTTTCAAAAATCATTAGCGTTCTTTTTTTAAAACCTCTCAAACGTTTTATAGTTCTAAAAGAAGAAAAGTACGTGGAGAGAGGCAATGGGTACCTCTTTAAAATGACACAGAAAATACGTCTGTACCCCCTGGCAGCAGTGTTTTCAATATATTTCAAATATTATAATTGTCTAGTTTTATTTGAATTAGGGAATTTTTATTGTTTTTTTTATTTTTTATAAACAAATATGCGTGTAAGTAATAGGCAATTACCCCAAAAAAATTAATACTCTCTTGTTCAAAAATAAGATAGTTTTCAGGGGTGGACCCTTTTCCAAAAATGGATAGGGTATGCTTTGCGTTAAACGGAATGAGCACCATAAAAACACACATATCGGGGCAGAAATGGATATACTAGCTCTAGAAATAAAAACTTTCCTCAATGTCTAAATATCAAGTCATAGGCTCAGGAGATAGAGCGCTCGCCTTTCAATGTGGTGCCTGAGGTTCGATCCAAAATTCGACTGGTCAATTCGAATTCTGCTCGCCGCACGCACCGACCACAGTGCTGACATAAAATATCCTCTCTGGTAGACGGATCATGAGTTAGAATCCTCTTGTCATAGGGCTAACAGTGGGAGGTTTTCGTGGTTTTCCTCTCCATGTAACGCAAATGTGGATTAGTTTTATCAAAAAGTCCTCCTCGAAGGCTAGTTTGTCCCAATGCTTGATCCAGGAGTTCCCTTGTCTCCTGTATTGGGTTCAAAATTACAAGGCTGCGCAGTTGAACATTGATTGTCGTAAATTCAGAATTAGGTCGACTGTTTAACACCAAATATAAAATAAATGTCCAACATAAAGTATAAAATAAAATGTCTAAACACCAAAGGATCAATTATCCTTTTCGGTTCAAATGAAACTTTATGAAGTTATAAATAATTAATCCCAATTATCATTTTTGTTTTGACATTGAGGGAGGTTATAGAAATGAAACTATAGTATCCCTATTTCTGTACCTTGCTTTATTCACATTGTGTTTGCTTTATTCTGCTGTGAATTATCTCCAGACTTACTGGAGAGATTTTAATAAAATTTTATTTGAACATATTTTAATTTAGTACTTAAATAAATAAATAATCATTGAACAGTTACATAAACGTATGATCACAATTAACACTCATTGGGTTTGGAAGATATGAAACAGTGGTTAAGAAATCGAACAATAAATGGGTTAATAGGGGGCGAGACCACTCCTGTAAAGATTTAATCTACATCGCTACTTCCTAATGATAAAGAGGAAGTATATGAGTTGATGTGGCATCTAGTTCCGTTTGTTCAGCATATTTCTAGCTCTTACTGGATAGCGAAAAGGGATCTCAAATTTCAATTATCTACCGCAGAACGTTCTCACACTCACAAGTTGATTTTATGGTCATTTTTCTCAGACTTTAGAGATGTAGTAGCGGATTTCTGGTATTCAAACTTGATATATTGAGCCAAAAATCTGTTTTATGAAAGAAATTGATCAATATTGCCAAGATGGTTTAGGCAATCATTTTGCTGGAATGTCCTTTCATGCCGAAGTTAAAATTTTCCAATGGTTTTTAATTGATAGACCTTGATGGTAACCATCAATAATTCCATCAGGAACCATTCTATTTTATTATGGTAACCAACATAAGAATAACAGCTTGTTTTGATGGTTTGTTGAACCATCACGAATTTCCATCATAGTATCCTTGAAATCAAATGTTGGAACGATCATGAACAACCATCATCCCAATGTAAGAATTCGGATTAATTAATGATGGTCCAACATAAAAAACCCGTATTGTTTTGATATTATATTCCTGAGAACCAACAAGAATTCCTAATCAATCATTATCGAAATGTTTAGTTGGAACCGTCACGAACCATCACGGATTGTTGGCCCATGAGAGTCATAATATTAAAGTTGCATTTTCCTTCATGGAATGATGGAAGTTTGTTGGCATATCAAAAACCATGAACACGTAATGGAAAATGTTGGATGATTGTGACTATAAAATTATGTTGGACCATCATGAATCGCACTGAAACCAAAATGAAGCATAAAATTTTTTTGATGGGACCATCAAGAATTTCGACTTGAGAGTCTTTAAAAGAAGCAGTGTGACTTAGGTAGTGCATACTCTACAGTGTAGAGTATGCACTACATAGTGTAGAGTCTACACTATGCAGGGATATGGGCTTTATATTTACCTCTTCAGAGTTGAGGTAGAGTTTGATTTCTTGATGGGTGCCAACGCACTGCCACATATATTTCATCCAATAGACGACTTACAAAATAAAAGTATTCGCTGGATGGACTAGCCAGCCAGATCTCACCTCTAAGTTATCTGAGACGCTTTGCAACGGGCTATTGAAACTTGCAACCCTTCTTCAACGAGAAAACTGCGTTTAAAAAAAAAGTGTTTGGTCATTTTTATAAAACAAAATTGATATTTTTTATGATTTGCCACCTTTTTTAGTTTTAAAAATGTCATACAAATGATTTCACATCGATATAAAGTTTTTTTTATATTAGTAATAGTATGCTGTGCATGAAAGTTAAAAAAAAAAAACTTCTATATTTTTAAAAAATTACTCAAACGAGTTCTTTCGAAATTTTTATTTTTATTTTATTTATTTATTTATTATTATTTTTTATTTTTTTTACAAAATTAACTTTTGCATGAAATATTTTTTTTCATATATTGCAAATAAAAATTATGTTTAGTTTATAGTTAAATGATTTCTAAGATTTGTTAAAAAATAGATTTCTCAAAAGAAAAAAAAAAAATTCCAGTCCGAAAACTTGCTCTGATTTTTTTAGTAAACTTAGAAAAGCATGGGGATGAAAATAAGTTTAAAAAAAATATCGATTTTAAGATTTGTTTTATTTCAGTGTCTTCCGTTGGCAGTTCGTTTTGTCATCATTACGTTTTCAAAAGAAAGTTGAGAATCGTATTGAAAAGAAAAAGAGCAATCAAAAGAAATTCTAAAAATGAGAAAAAAATTGGGGAATAATAAAAAACGAAAAAGTTGGTTATTTGAGACTGATAGGAGTTTCTAAAAATAAAGTAATTGTTTTACTATATTATTATACCAAATATATTCTTTAAAAGTACCATAGTTGATGGAAATGGAAAATGCAGCATTTAGAAATATTTTTATCATTTACGTTGTCATTCCACAAAGAATTTGACCAATTTATTTGAAATTTTTTTTATAATTCACGCAAAAAAAAAAAATTTTTTTTGATATTTTTAAAATGATGATTTTAGAAGTTGTTTAAATTATTAAGTATGAGATATTTTTATGTGAATTTTCGAATGACACTACCTTACTGTAGTATCCTTAATTGCTTCTTGTTCGTAAAAATCTCGTATTACATAACAATTCCTTAAAATAGTCTGCATCATTAAAATGTTATAGGTTTCCAAGAATAAGTTAAAAAATTCATTTTTTGAATAATATTATTTCGATCTGATTTTTTTCTTTGTCTTTATAACATATGCAAAAAAAAAATAAAATCATTGATTACAATTGTTGATTGTTTTTAATGCATTCAACAACAACAATTGCTGATTACAGTGTAATCGTTATGATTACAAATTATCAAATCTATTTAAACAAATATATAGATCTGTATTTGAGTCATCCCGTAGTGGACTCACCGTAAAGACACGGTTTCCAGTAGAACACTGGAGTCCAGCTTCACTGGCTGTTGTTAGTAAGCGGGGTGGGGGTTGACTACTTTGATCAGTCTGCGTAGGGAGTATCGGTCCTCGTTAAACTGTTCTACCTTAAAGTAAAAATCCTAAAAATCGAATTTACTAAACCAAGAACCATACATTAAACGACTACCACTCGAAAATATTTATTCGCTGTCCAGAGCAAGTTGGAATCTCTGAGTTAAGTGCTTTAAGTGTTGGCAAAATTAAACAAATTAAGATTTTTTAAAATTGTTATTTTGCTCTCATTTTAAAAAAAAGTGGAGTGCTATGACATCTTTGTTGGCATTTATGAAATTATCCAAAAAGAATGACACATTCAGGAATGCCAAGTGTTCCGCTTTGGATAAAAGATTTTCGAATTAGTCATTAAATGCAGTTACTGTGAATGACCGAAATTGGTGGTTATTGACTTCCACCGATGTATGTTGACAACCACATAGTCTTTTGGTAAATGTCCGAAATATATACTACGTCTAGTTAAGTGCTATTGCCCGGTATGCCGGTGCATCAATGTTTTTAAGGTTCAGTGCCACTGTTCGGTATACATTTGCCCGATATGCCCTACATCAATGTTTTTTCTAAGGTCAAGTGCCACTGCCCAGTATGCATTTAACCGGTACTCCGAACACTGATGTTTCTCCTAATTTATAGTCAGCAGATATTAAAACATCGAATGAATATAATAATATCAACAAATATATTAATATCAAATCAATAATAACAAATATTTCGGACATTCACCAGAGCGACTATGTGGTTGTTGACATTTTACCGGCGAAAGTCATTTTACCGGCCGGACATTCTCTTGATTTCGGTAATTCGCGGTAACATATATATTAACCCAAAAGTTTTCTGGAACATTAGTCATGTTATTAACAAAATAACTCTTGATGCAATAAACGTGATTTAAAATGATTTCGACCACTATGACTTATAATTTTAACGCAAAGTTCCTGATTCACAGGTTTTGATGTTAATAAGCGTGGTTGGTTTAAAATAAGATTCTGCCAATCTAAACAATATTAATGCATATAAACATAATATAGCACTGCTAGAGTGAAAAATCTTTAAACAGTGAGCTCTAAATCACTCAGGATATCCCATTCAAGTGGTTAACATAAATTTCTAGTCTTAATAAACACAATTTAAAATGATTTTGATTACTATGACTTAAAAATAGTTTCAACCAAAAATTTAAGTTTTTGATATTATTAAGTATGGGTGAATTAAAAGAAGTTTCTGCGAATTTAAACTATTATAATTATTTCTTCACGGTTACAGTAAAAATTCCTACTCAAAATGCTCATATTTAGGGATTCGTAAATATAATCAAAATAAATTAAAATCAAAATTAAGCTAAATACAATATGATTTAGTGTACAAGCGTAGAAGTAAACAAAAAGAAAAAAAAACTAGTAATAAGATCTCTTTTGAGCTCATTTTCGTCGAGTTGTATCGCCCGCTAAGCAATGTGCGACGTGTTGTGGCAGCGGGTTCGAATCCCGCTGTTGCCCTGTATGTATCTTCGTGCTGTCCTCTGTATTGAGCCTTCTACTTAAAAAGGTTTATAAGCCGCAATTGAACACACTAACCTACAAATGTAAGTTGTACCAATAAACCAATCTCTTTAAAAAAAAATTCGAAAACCCACGACTATAACTTACCAATTTAAAATTTTCGGAGCAGAATTTCTCCGACTGAATTTATTATAAATCGGAAAGGCAAAATAGCTAGTTTTCTTACAACTTTTTTAATGTTTTAATATTTTTTTCTAACTTACACGAAAGTTGGTAAACCTTAATTTTATACTTTTGAGCTGTGAAAATAAAAAAAAAATACTATGTTAAACATCTTAAAAGACATTAGTTCGAAAACTCCTCACTATAATTTTCTATTGTAAAATTTTCCGAACTGAAGTTTTCAACAGGGATTTCCTATCAAAAATTATTATTTTTTTTAATTATTATTCAATTATTATTTTTATTATTAGTAGTAATAAGTTGGAGAGGTAAAATAGCGAGGTTTTGAAAATGGCATTTTGCTATTATTTTTTTATTAATTTTCTCTGGACGTTGGCCAGTCTATATTTAGTACAATTTTTGGCATTATCTTTCCTTAAAGGTAGAAACAAGTAATTTCACTAGCAAAAGCAAAACGAAGAAATAAATAAATAAAAATAGGATCAGGAAATAATATATTGAAGCATTATAAACTATTTTCATTGTTATAAAAAGTCCTATTTTTCATTATTTGTGCCAACATGTCGCAAAATTTTACGTGACGAAAACTAAGTTTATATTTGGCACTAGCTGAATGGCAACATATTCAATGGAATTCGAGAAGCCATACAAAGCATATTTCACTACAACTCTTTCCCCTTCCCTACTACTCCCCCCCATTTTTGCAGAATTTAGCAGGAAACCTTATGAATTCCGATTATCCACCCACCCGTACGACTTTTAAAACTAAAAATAGTTTTGTCGGTGTCCTACGCAAGGCAATGAAAGAAAAGCTGACAAAATGAGAAATATATATATCGTTCGCAAATATACCTTGTCACGAATCCGGTGAGTTTTAATGTTGAATCGTTTCAAACACGCTTTGCTTTAATTAAAGCAAACCCTTTTTAAAGAATACGAAAAAGCCTACAACTTCGAAATTTCATAGGAATATTTACATTTTTAATTCAGCTTGTAACTAATACCATGAGCAAGCAGATCCTAATTTACATGTATTCGATAGATAATATTTTCCAGTGGTAACAAAATTTATATTTCTCACGTTGAATTTTTAGTTTAAGAAATTTGAATAAATCTAAATGTACCCACCATTACATTTAAATAATTTAAAACTGTGTCTATAATCAAAATAAGGACTTAAGTTACAGATAGACCCGTTTTGTAAACGTTTTTATAGGCTAGTCATCAGCGTAAAACTAATCAAAATCAATAAGGTAAAGTTTCCTATCAACTATTTTTTTTATCCGTAATTTAAAAACATTTACCCGTAATATTTATTTTTCTTATTATACTATGCTTTAAAGATTCTGATTGCTTTCTAAATTAAGAGTTTAGAAAAAAAAAGAGTTATTATAACTAGCGCTTCAAGAAGACCCACACACGTGACTTATGACGTCAGCACCGGCAGATCACTTATAAGCAAAATGGCGTGTTAAATTCGAGTTTACTTTTTCCACTTAAGTAAGAATGTTAATTAACGTGAAATTAATTAGATACAGTGCCGTATCACACATCGAATTTATTGAAATTTAATTATTTCTCTTCTACGTCTTTTACTTCACTTACATTTATTATTTGTTTATGCATTTAATTGCAACCGTGATATATTTTTGTTGTGTGTACCTGGCAAATTCGATGCATAATTAGTTTGTTTATGTTCTGCATGGCTTCATGTCTGTCTTTTTGTAAAGTAGGAAGTAAATAGTGAAATAATTGAAATCTTTGGGAAAATATCTTTGTGTAAGAATGTATCATTTAAGAGATTTGATGCTTGACGGGCTTGGTTTACTTGTAATAGAATGGTAAGAATGGTTGATAACGTAAACAAATGCCACGTTTCAAGAACCAATCGAGATACCCCACACTACGTCACTTGCAAGTATTCCATTCTATGACATTACCTTCAACATTTAAGATAAACTTACATTTAATTTTTTAAGATAAACTTACTTAATTGGATGTCTAAGCTTAAAAACCGCTTTGCTATTTGTATTATTTTTTGGTGCAAATCACATTAATACATTACTATAAAATACAGTCAAAGAGATTCTTTAAATGATCAAAAAGGTAACGATTGGCTTCATGCACAAATTGCATTTAATACATCAGCCTGCTTGTTAATCGGAAATATTAATTGACGGTACTCACCAAGTTTGTCATAACAATAAAATTTTAATTTAAAATATTATTTAAAAAAATAATACTGAGCAAATTTATTTATGATTCACGAAGAGATCGAAGAGAATTGTTTGGTTGAGAGAGTTGTTGCTTTATTATTTCACGCGAATCAAATTATTTTATGCGAACTCTGTCAAAGAATTCCATATAAAATAATTTATTGCGAAGAAAAAAAAAAAACATTTGTGTTAATGATTGTGGGTTGGCGAATAATAGCGAGCAGGCGATGGAGTCCTGAAGTATAGAGATTAAATGCTTCTTCATTGTACTTTTTTTTAAATGGTGCGGCTCTTAAAGAATAACGAAATTCTGAGAATTTAAGCGTTTAAATCTGAACTACTACATAAAATATTTTGTAGAAAATGCAGCAGTTTCAAATTTCGAAACATAGAAAATATTGATAGTAAAAATATTTTAGTTTGTCTTCAGTTAAGCAGAAGTAAACTATCCGTGATTTATTAAAATTCAATAACGTATACATGCACAAAGATGCCAACTTGCTTCGGACAGCAAATATAAATTTTAAAGTGGTAGTTTATAAATTGTGATTGTTGGTTTAATAAATTCAATTAAGTAGATTTTTATCCACCACTATTTGTAAATAATTCGTAGGCATATATAATCCACCACTTTATACTAATTATGTCATGCTATAAATTTTACTTTGTAATTATTAACAGTTTTTAAAATTATTTTGGCCTGTCCGGAGCAGTTGGCATTTCTGCATGCATATATACATATACACACATATTTCCTTCTTGTATTTATTCATTGTTATATTTACTTGTAAAGAATAGGTAAAGCAGAACTACTCGTAAAATCTGACAATTGTTTGCAAAAGATAAATCTGTTTGATTTCTCTGGTTAATATTAATTTTCGTTGTCTCATATATTTTTTTTGTCTCCATTTTTGATCAGGAATGTATATTAAAGGCTTTGATTACACAACACTCTGTATGCTAACCCTTTTATTAAGGGAAATAAATTTGGAGATTCAACTATATTTCTAATAATCTGAAAATGCAAAATAAAAAGGGTAAAAATATTTTTCTTCATTCTAATCATCTTTTTTTCTTTAGTCGTGAATCATTCCTCATCACACTATATTTTGAATACACATCCATCCATATTCGAAGATTTGTGATACTACAGTTAATCACGAGTAACTAAATGATGAAAATTATATTCTAAAATAAGCTGACTATTTTAGAATATAATTTTCTATAATAATTTTTTTATATATATAATAAAAAAACTTCTTTGTCATTTGTATATAGGTGTAAATAATTAATAAATACTCGTAATCTTGTATACTCATAATAAAAATGTTTCTATTCTTTGCTTTATTTAAAGAAAAAAAAAATTATCCTTGACTTTTTTTTTTGTAATTTTTTTATTTTTTTGTAATTTTAACAAACTATCTTCTTGTGAAATTACAATAAATATTAATAAGAAGTTACGGTCATAAATAGTTTATCGCTGTGGTTATAAATAGTTAGAAGAAAGAAAATATTTTATAAATATTTCTTTTATATTTCCGTATTAAGTTGCAAGCTTATTGCTGTAAAAAAAATATCGGCATTTTTTAATGAGGTAAAGAATAAGGTCCTATTTATTTATACGTTCATATTTTATTTTATAACCGTCGTCGAACAGTCAACCCAATTAAGTTTTAACCCAATCCAAGGAAACACCTGGATAAGGTATTGGAAGAAATTTGCCTTCGTCGAGGACTTTTGAGGTAATTAATTTGTATTTGCGTTATATGGAGAAGAAAACCAACGAAAACCTTCCAAGATTATCCTAACGGTATGGGAACTCAAACCCATGATTCGTGTATCGCTGAAGGATATTCTATGTCTGTACAGTAGTCGGTGCAAGCCGGATGCGGAATTCGTATCGAACAGCCACCGCTGGGATTCGTATCCGGTTCACGTCATTGGAAGGTGAATGTTCTATCCCCTGAGCCATCACGGCTCTATATGTTAATATTTTTTTTAATTTTATAACCGTCGTTGAACAGCCGGCCCAATTCTTTTGAGTTTACGACTACTAATATTCAACTTCGTAGCCTTGTAATTTTGAACCCAATCTAGAAGTCAATCATCCTCAATCCTGGATCAAGTATAGGGAGAAATTTGCCTTCGTGGAGGACTTTTTTTGATGGAACTAACCCGCATTTGCGCTACATGGAGAGGGAAACCACGAAAACCTCCCATGGTTAGTTTGATGGCAAGGGAGCTCTAACCCATGATCCGTCTACCACTGAGGATATTTTACGTTAGCACTGTGGTCGGTGCATGCCGGATGCGGATTTGTATCGACCAGACATCGTTGGGAATCGAACCCGGTTCACCTCATTGGAAAGCGAACGCTCTATCCCCTGAGCCATCGCGGCTCCTATATGTTAATATTAAAACTTATTTAAATGGGTACTGACAGAGTTCATGCCATATAACTTTTAGTTCGATGGCAGTAACTCTAGTACTGACAAATATTGTCAGGTTTAAATTATTGGTTTGCTTAAAAAATAAGGAATAAAATTTATTTTCTTGCTTTGTTTTTTGAGGCTTGAGATTTAGTTACCAACATATCTGAAACATTGAATAATGTTTTTCGAATATAGTAACAAAAACACTTCAACTACATAATCCTTCAGTTTTTAAAATAATAATATAGCGATGCGATAAGTTTGATATTTTCACACATCAAATCAGAGAATTTTTGACAGATAAATCCCGAAATCAATGCGCAACTCCATTTTCTGGCTCTCATAAATATCTGAAATTTTATGAGCAATTTCTATGTTTGAGATGCGGTGGGCGGTTTTAAAGATTATATTGGGCGGTGAATCATTTCAAAATATTTGAGCGGCATCAAAACATATCAAGAAATGATGAAGAGCAAAAAGGGGTATTGATTTTTGAGAGAGTTGATATTGATTTAATGTGCTTTTCATGCTACATCTTGATAACTCTGTGACAATAACATGGAATTAAAATTTATTTCAATATTGTTAGTAAATAATTGTAGTCATTGTTAAACGAAGATTTATTTGTGAATAAATGAAAATAAAAGAAATTAAACAAATGTTTTTAAAGAGAATATTGGCAGTTCATTAATTATTGAGTTTTTTAACATTTCAGATTTTTTTAAATTTTAACTCTTATTTGTAATGCTTTTTTAAAAAATCGGTTGAATTTTTTTTTTTATAAAAAGTAGTAGCGTTAGTTTTTATAATATTTATTTTACACGATTAAATTTATTTTGGGAACTATTATTGATATTTCAAGTTTATTTAGTATTTAGTGCAATTATATGTATTGATTTAAAGTGTTTTTTAAACAATATCTTGATAACTCTGTGACAATAACATGGAATTAACTATTGTTAGATGAAGATTTATTTGTGAAAAGTTGAACTATTAAAAGAAAACCAAATGAAATAATTTAACACATTTTAAAAAATATGTCTGTAGTTCATTAATCACTGAGTCAATTAACATTTCAAACTATTTTTTAATTTAACATTTTAACTCATTTTTGTCATGATTACTTATTTTTAAAAAATCGGTTGAATTTTAATAAGTAGTAACACAAGTTTTTTATTATTAGATTTAGTTTACAGGATATAATTTTTTTAGTACTATTATTGTTATTACAAGTTTTTTTTATTATTTATTACAATTATAGATATTGATTTAATATGTTTTTCAAACAATATCTTGATAACTCTGTGACAATAACATGGAATTAAAATTTATTTCAATATTTTTGGTAAATAAATGAAACCATTATAAAATGAAGATATGTTTGTGAAAAGTTGAAATGTTTAAAAAAGAAACCATACGTAAAATTAAACAGATTTTTTAAAAAAATATATCAGTTGTTCATTAATCATTGAGTTAATTAACATTTCAGGTTTTTTAAAATTTTACTATTTTTGTCATGTGTACTTGTTTTTAAAACATTAGTTGAATTTTATTTATAAAAAGTAGTAGCACAAGTTTTTATTAATAGGATTTATTTTATAGGAGTTATTTTTTTAGTACAATTCCTTTTTAACAACTATACATATTGACTTGTAAAAGTGCAGAAAATATGTATAGAGGTTGTTATATATAGTTTATCTCTTTTGAAAATAATAAAAATGAAATGTTTGAAAATAATAAAAATTAAATTTTCGTACAACCAGTTTTTTTATCTTATTTGATATTAAGTTAAAGTTGAGAAAAGCAGGTTCTCAGATACATAAGTACTATTAGTAAATAAATTTAGATCTAAGTCATAACTGCCACTTTTAATTTTAAAAATTAATTTATATATATTTAATTTCAAATTTCTGTTATACAAGATAAGTTATAAATAATGCATCAAAAGTAATAAATAGATGTAAATATGTTATTAGATGCTGTAAATTGTTAAAAACGATAAATATTAAAAAGTTCAATTTAATTCCTGTGATAGCTATGACTTATTTTAAATAGACTTTTACCATATTCAAAACAAAGGGCAGAGTGAGACAATTTGTCTCACAGGTAATTACAGATTATTTTATTTTTATTCTAAGTTTTAATTCTAGTTAAAGCAGTGAAGGGATATTAGCAAGCAAAAAAAAAATTGAATTTTGACAGTTTTGTGTTGACGGCTAATTTTCGGAATAAAAGTTATTAAATACTGCTTGCAAGAAAATTTAATTTGCTCGTTTTCATGTAAAGATATTACTATTCGTTACTATCGTTATTTATGTGCATATTAATGTCTGCGAACTTTCACAATTAATTATGCCTGTCGTAATTGGCAAATTATACGTAGTATTTAGTTACGGATACATGTTAAAAGTGTTTACATATTAAAAAGTTTGAAGTGACAAAAACTAGAAAAGTTACAGGAAAAACGTTCGAAATAATTAATTTCCAGTGCACCCAGTGCATTCATGAAAATTAACATATTTCTTATTATACTTGTTTCTATTAAATTTCTAATACAATAATGTGTTCACTTAATTAAAGCTTCTTTTTTTTAAATGCAACAAGACTTATGTATTTTTTAAAAAAAAAAAAAAAAAAAAAAAAAAAAAAAAAAAAAAAAAAAAAAAAACGTCCTTTGTCGAATTATTCAAACTAGTTTAGAAGACAAAAAGTAAAAAAAAAAAAAAAAATCTTGGTAAAAGCCATGTGATGCCATTATAGGCATTACATATTTCTTATTTTTTAAAATTTCATAAATTTAATTATTTTATCAGTCTTAATCTTATTATAATTTATAAATACTCCATAAAATTACTAAATTTTATAAAAAGAAAATATGCATATTTTATTCTTTTTTCCACAATAAATGTAACAGCTAAGCTTTGAATTCAATATAAATTTATAACCCATTAATTCAGTCTCAAATATCAAAATCCATTTTTAATTTTACTTTTCTTTAAGCATCTTTATTTCTCTAAATAATAAATTCTACATGGTTATAATAAATTCTAACGGTCTTTTTGGAGATTGTACTGTAGCAAGATTGCTTAAAATTTGAAATTAATAACGTGGGGTGAGCTACATTTTTTGCTATATTATCTACATATATGGCAATGTTACCTTTGAAAAGTAACGTGTAAAAGTACAAGTATTTAAAAAAAAAGTAACGAGTAAAAAGTAAAAAGTTCTTATTTTAAAAAGTAACGAGTAAAAAGTACAAGTAAAAGTACAAGTACTAAACAAAAAAGTAACGATTTAAAAGTACATTTCTAGGAAATCGAAAATTCAAAGTAACCTAAAATTTTATTGAATAACATTCTTATGTTCTTTAATGTTTTTGAAAAATTGTTGTTATTTATTTAATTTTTTTTAATTTTGAAAGTTATGGACATTAATTTATTTTTAAATTCGGAAGAATATTATAATATAATTTTATAATAAAATCGTATAACATAATTTTAAAATCAAATATAATTTTAATATCAAACTTTTTATGGATTTGCACGAAAAAGAAATTTTATCTATTGATTTTAATTTTTAGTTTATTATTTTTATTTATTTAAATTACCATTGATTTAAAATTGTTTCACTCTATAGAAACGCGTTTTCATGCACACACATAAACAAAGCAAGCACGGGGTTTCAGATAGCTTTGTGATCTTTGAGCTAGTAAAAAAAATAATTAAATGTGCAGAATAAGTTGAAACAGAACAGTCTACAGTTTTATTTCTAACAATGGCTAATGCTGAAGTCATGCGAGAAAATCATTTTCCGAACATTTCTGCCTAACGAAATAATTAAAATTTGTAAACGAATTTTAGTATCAGCGGCTAAATTAATACCTTCGAGTTTTCAAGAAAATAGTAATTATAATAATTTTTTAAAAGTACAAATAGTTCTAAAGTTCTTAGAGATTTGACTGGGCGTTGTTTGACAAGGTCGAGCATAAACATAATTTTAGTAAAAAATGTACTAGGTAAAAATGTATTTAGTAAAAAATGTATTAAGACAGAAATGTATTATTTATTAGTTAGTTCAAAAAGAAAATTGAAAAACGTAATAACAAAATTCAACATTTTTTATTTAAAATGTATTAAATAAATGCATAAAACTCGAAAATGAATGAAAATGACTTGCTAATCAATATTTTTATTCATTTTGCAAAATAATTGCATTTTGAAAGTGGTGTCACTGAGTCTGCTGCGAGAATTTCTCAGAACGTGCTTAGCCACGCTGAATAAGCACTCCACGGGAGCACTAGAAGGTACTAAAGTATTATATTTCACATATAATTTTTTTACGATTGGATATCGATTCAAAATTGATATGCTTTCCGTTTCGACATTTGAGCTCATGTATGCCATAAATTCTTCTGTCGCTGGTGATTGGCATGATGTATCAGCTTTAGAAAATTTAAAATCCCTGGTTTGATGTGCCCAAAGCACTATCCAAAATTTCCACTGTAGGTAATGATAATGAATTCGCTTAGGTAATGATACAAAATTGTACAGTGGTTCTTTTTCTGTTCCTATAATTTAGAACTTTGTTTTGGAATTGACAATTAGTATTTAAAGAGATTTGTTTTTATTTTCTCATATTGTCACAATAGTGTTACAATTACTCTTTTTCATTTAAATCCTTTCATCTAATTATTTTAAACCTTCATATACTCTTAATTTTATAACAGTTTAGTTTATTCTAAGCGAAATTTCTACTGTGAATTTCCACGACAGTCTAAGAAACACAATTAAATGAATGAAAATATGTAAAAAAATATAAAGATTTTTTAAAGGAAAAGGAGAAATAATTATTAAAAATCTTTTTAAAAAAATATTCAAAAATTAAAAAAAAAAATTTAAAAGACTCGAAACAAAATAAGGAAAAGATATAACCTCGTCATCAACTTACACGATTATATCAGAAAAAAAGAGTGCTTTCTAGTATTGTATTAATATAGCCAAAACAAAATATACCAATACAATAGTGTGAGGAGCACCAAAAAAAATTAAATGAAAAATTAACAAATTAAGCAAAGAATACAAATGAAACATAGCAGACGAAAATAGAAAATAAAAATTTAAGAAAATAAAGAATACAGCACAAAATACATAATATAAATCGAGTAGCGAATTTATGTGTATTCGAAATTCATTCAGCTTTCAAAGATGATTTAAAATGTTTTCGTAACAAGTTTGCCAGATTGCAAAAATATGTAAATAGAAGCGTAAATAGAGAATGGTGTCATTGTCGCGTTCTTATTGACGCGCAGAAGAAGTGCGTTTGATTTGTTAGTTATCTTGGATTGCACCGAATCTGGGTTAGTTCCATTCGGGTTAGATCCATCGAAATGTCCTCAATGAAATATCTCCCAGTACTTGATCCAGGTGTTCTCTTGTCTTCTGGATTGGGTTCAAATTTACAAGTCTACGGAGTTGAATATTAGTAGTCGTAAGCCCAAAATAGGGTCAGCTGTTCAGCGATGATTATAAAATAAACTTAGTAAGCTTGAACTTTGATTATAAAATTTTAACATTGATGATTTTAGAGAAATTATTAACAATAAATGAAAAAAAAAATTTTTTTTTAATCTTATTTTCGGATATAATCGTTTGATATAATCCAGATAAAACGAGATTATACCTTTTCCTTTTTGTTTTTTTCTTTTAAATGTTTTTTTTAAATATTTAAAAAAATTCATAATTTTTAATAATTTTTTATAATTAATATATAAATTCCCCCTTCTCCTTTTAAAAAAACTTAATATTTTTTTAATTCTCTTTCTCTCCCTCTCTCTCTCTTTATTTATATATATATATATATATATATATATATATATATATATATATATATATATATATATATATATATATATATATATATATATATATATATATATATATATATATATATATATATATATATACTTAAAAACATTGCTACGCAACTATAAATTGCCCTTTTTTAATATTTTATTAAAAATAAAATTTTTTTTAAAAGGTTAACAGTTAAATTTGCAGAACTCTTGTTAATTTTAGTAGCACCTTAGAAGGTTCATCATAAGATTACAGGAAGGAACTGACATTTTAAGTGAACTTTTGATTTATTTAGAAGTAATATGGCGAGCAAAACAACTTTAAATCAAATCATTAAACATAAAATGACTATTTCAAATATAAATTTTGCTGTCGAAATGAAAGATTTTACCACAAAATGAATCAAATTGATATATTTAGTCAAAGCATTCATATTAAATATATATATATATATATATATATATATGTAATAACAGAGCTTCATCCCTGTTATCAGTGGTGTATTTAGCTTTAATAATGCAGTCGTAAGCCATGTTACACTCAAAAAATCTTTATTAATGGTAGTAGGCTGGTATCGATAACAGTCCACATCTGCTCTCCACAAGGGAGAGGGTGGACAAGACTTCGGACAACTCCGGAACAAATTATCAGGATCACAACATCATGGAAAAAGCCATGCGAAAAGCATTGCTCTCGCTTTTATACTAACACAGATTTGAGTAAACAGGCACAGTCGTTGGCATTCTTGTATCCTTACGCATTAAGGAAAATCATTTCATGCTTCCTTATATGGAAGTAAAAGGGGGAGAGATTCTATAAATAACTCAATCGTATGTTTATCAGCCTTGACTTCCCAAAATAGAATCTCTCTACGCTTATTCTTTAACAAAGACATTTTATTAAAACGAAAGAGATTTAATTCTTTTATTAATACAAAAGTATTATACTTTTTGTATTACATCCCCCCCAAAAAAGATTTTTGGCAAGCCAAAAAGAAATCATAATAAAATTTAGAATTCTCTGAACTTTTAAAATTTATGTTGGTACGACTGTTCCTTTTCACTACTACAAATAACATTTTTTCAATTATCTGTAAAAAAAAAAACAACTATATACAATGATAACAATAAAAACATGATAATACACTTTATCTGTTTAGGCAACTAAACAGAACGAAAAATGAAACATATTTTTATAACTAATCTACTAAAATTTTCAAAAATTTTTCACACAAAAATATACATAATTTTTATCCAAATATCACTTCTTCCCTTGAAGAAGTAAAAAATTTTCTTTTGTTTTGGACACTATTCATGATTTAATTTCTACATATGTGGGTTGTTATATTTCCTAAGATTTGATACATGCACTATTTCAAAATTTTGTTTACTTAAACTTTTCTTTTTATTTCCTATTTTTTCGTCGATGTTAACCTGATAATGTATGCACCCATTACCTAGTTCTATTTTCGAATCATTTGAAATGTTTGGCCTTTCTTTCTTTTTCCTGTACTTTTTGTTATTAACTTCTTGGTCATTCTTTCTTTTTCCTATTTTTCCTGTTCTTTTTATTTTTGTTACCCCTCACATTATTTTTTTTTCAAAATGTTTACTTTTATTGAAACATCTTAAACTTCCATTTTTCAAAATGTTTACTTTTATTGAAACATCTTAAACTTTCATTTTTTTCCACAATTTTTGACCTTAACATTATGAGAATTCTGTTGTCTAATGTGCAAGGATAAGTTGTCATTGTTAGATTTAGCAGAGATGATCAGTCTCTTACCAAATTGAGTAACAACTGGCCCGACACAATTAATAAACAAACAAAAATCTTTGCAAGTTTGCAACCCTACTAAAGCATACATTAACTCAGTATCAAGTATAAAAAACTTAGCTGAGTTAACAAATTCGCCTATCGTAATAAGGGGAAACTCACACAATTTGTTAAGTGTGAAATGTCCCTTTGTTTGGGTAACATTTAATTTTTCACATTTTTAATAGGAATATTTTGTTTTGACCAAGTCCGAAAAAGAAAAAGCATTAAAAATTTCTTTTAGTTTTTTGTTTTTGTTTGAAAAGCTGAAAAATTTTGAATTTTGTTTGCCGTCACAAATTTAATTGACGTTTGAAACACATGTATTTCCCTCAAAAACATTTTACATGCACTAAAAAGAACAATATTATATTATATTTTTTAAAGAAAACAATATAAACATACGAAATGCACTTCAACCATTAATAAAATTCTATTGATTAAATTTCATAATAAAAAGTTTAGAGCATTTTCATATCCAATATCAACAAAATATTTGATCATAAGAATGAGAGAGAAAAATAAGAGGATAAAGAAAAATATATGTATCTGAATGAAATCCTTTCCATTTGCTACACTTTTCCTTGACCTTCATGATTGTGAAGAGAAGAAATAAACAAATTTTTTATTGCACTTCATGAATATTCATGATTAAGATTCGCGCACATTCACTTTTGTTTTCCTTTTTCACTCTTTTTTTTTTTTTCTTCACATAAGTCTTCGGGACTTCACACACGCGCACATATCACTTTTGCTTTCGCATAAATCTTCCGGATTTTGCACGCGTGCACATATCACTGGTGTTCACAGCAGCTTTTTAATGAAAGCAAAAAGTTTCTCTCTAAATTTAATATAAATCGCGCACATTCACTTTTGTTTTCACAATTTGAGCACTACGGAATTGTAGGGTCATCTCGATCAACACTATGGGTTTCAGAGAGGCATGTCACGAGCTCGAGCCAACGTCAGCATTCTCACTGCGATGAGGTGTACAGGTATTTAAAGATGGAGTGGTGAAAACAGACCTGCTTCCTTCATTTGTTTTTCACCGCGGACTAGGCACTTCTTTCTTTCGTCCTTCGTCCCCCGGGATGAGGTTTTATCAACGTTGTAGTCAGCCGGAAAATAGAAAACAATGGTTTCCTCAGCAAGTAAACATCCTGCCGGCTTGTAATAACAGAGCTTCATCCCTGTTATCAGTGGTGTATTTAGCTTTAATAATGCAGTCGTAAGCCATGTTACACTCAAAAAATCTTTATTAATGGTAGTAGGCTGGTATCGATAACAGTCCACATCTGCTCTTCACAAGGGAGAGGGTGGACAAGACTTCGGACAACTCCGGAACAAATTATCAGGATCACAACATCATGGAAAAAGCCATGCGAAAAGCATTGCTCTCGCTTTTATACTAACACAGATTTGAGTAAACAGGCACAGTCGTTGGCATTCTTGTATCCTTACGCATTAAGGAAAATCATTTCATGCTTCCTTATATGGAAGTAAAAGGGGGAGAGATTCTATAAATAACTCAATCGTATGTTTATCAGCCTTGACTTCCCAAAATAGAATCTCTCTACGCTTATTCTTTAACAAAGACATTTTATTAAAACGAAAGAGATTTAATTCTTTTATTAATACAAAAGTATTATACTTTTTGTATTACATATATATATATATATATATATATATATATATATATATATATATATATATAAATGAAAAATTAGTGTTTCACTGTTTACAAAAAATATAATCCTCTAAAAAGTTGAGTTTTAAAGGTGATGTGTCTGTAGTAAGAAAACAAATGTCAAAAAATAAAACACGCCCGATTACTTCTGCTCACAAAATCGCCAAATATTTAAAATAGTTGGCTCTACTTTTCAAATTACTCATTGCAAATAGATTGACTTCTAAATCAACTCCACTCCCTATACAAGCAAATAAAAGTTCAACGTCTTCAAGCCAACCAATATGCGGTGAAACGAAAATGAAGAAAGACATCTTCGCCAAGGTTAGCCAAGAAAAATGAAATGGTCCAACGTCCTTTAAGAATTTTCCATCGACACTTGACTGTCCTCAAGGGTTTATTTTAGAAGACGAAAGGCTCTTAAATCACGACGTCGAAAATCAGGACACCCCTTTTGAAAGAGGGGGTGAAAGGGGGGCGTCGATTAAACAAAAGAAGAAAGGGGTTGAGTGAAGAGGGAGCTTTCCGGTTCACATCTTTCCGAAATTACTTTTCGTTTATGAAGCTTATTAAAAAGCTAGAAGATAGCTTTCAGCTCCCTCAGCCCCCTCCATCGTCTCTATGCTTCAGTTTCTGAAATAATAATAATAACCCCCCAAAAAAACGGGAACTCAGAAAAGGAAAGAGGGATGCTTTGGAAGCTCCAATAAAAAGACTACAGCGGGGGGTTTGTAGCCATTATTTGAACTTAATCGTCTGCTTCAAGAATTTAATTAGAACACTATATCCTGGTAACGCGGTGGTTCAATTCGTGGCTGATTTACAGAGGGGCCGTATAATAAGTGAGGATATAATTATTCTCGTTGGGAATTAATTTTATAAAAAATATGAATCAGCAAATTCATAAATTAAGTTATTTCAGATTTGCAGATTCATTTTTTCTGCAAATTTATAATATTTTATTTGAAGAACTAAATAATCGAAGTTGATTTTGTTCTCCAAATGCTATATTGTTTGATGGAACAGTTGTAATCACATTTTGTTGTTATAACATAACAGAAAGAAACCATTTATTATGCGAATTTTCAACAGAATATATGTTCCCGAATAATTTTCGATTATGACTTACGTTTAAAATCCTATTTTGTTTTGGGTGGAACAAACGTAATAACTTATTTCATTCTTATTATATAATGGTATGATGCCTACAATTTTTGTCTTCAACAGTAATTATTTTATAAAATCACTTTCAACAGTGAAGTCTATTCAAATCCCATACTGTTTGGTGAAACTGTTGTAATATCAGTTTGGGTTTGTTGCCAAATAACAGAAAGATACATGCCACAATGCAAGTTTTTAACAGAATTTTTTTTTTAGATGACTTTCGACAAAGATGTTTTTTTTTTAATATAAAAAACTGTTTTATGGAACAAATGTTACATCAATTCGTCGTTGTTGCCATATACTAACAAAAGCATACCTACAATAATGCTAGTTGTAACAAAATTTACTTCTTACAATGACTATGATTTTTTTTCTTTAAATCCCATACTGTTGGGTGGAACAGATATAATGACAGTATGTGTTTCTCACCATATAACAGAAATATATCAACAACAATGCTATTTTCAACAGAATTTATTTTTTAACAATAACTTACGACAAAGATGTATTTTTAAATCCTTTAGTGTTTGGTGGGATTGACGAAATATCAGTCTGTGTTTGCTTGCTAAATAATAGTGATACCTGCAACAATGCTAGTTTTAAACAGAATTTCCTTTTTAGATGACTTTTGACAAAGATGTATTTTTTTTTAAAATTTAAAACTGTTTGATGGAACAAATATGATATAGAAATTGGAATATAGTGATTGGAATATAGAGATTGGAATATAGAGATTGGAATATAGAGATTGGAATATAAAGATTGGAATATAGTGATTGGTTTGGTTTAGTTTATTAAGAATTGTTGGCGCAAAAGCCATTTTTGGCCATACCGAATATAGTGATTGGAATATAGAGATTGGAATATAAATATAATATAGAGATGTTTGTTTGATGGAACAAATGTATACATACAGCAATGTTAGTTTCAACAAAATTTACCTTTCACAATGATTTTCCACAATGATGTTTTTTCATTTTTCATACTGTTGGGTGGAACAAATGTAACATCAATTTGTTTTCAGTGTCTTTTACAAAAATGTTTTTTTCTTTGTCTTTTTTTAAATCGAATGGCTTAATCCTCGAACCATAAATTTCATTTTTAATTTGGATAAAAAATTTTTTAATGAAGTTCTAATATGTGCTTAAAATACAATTGCTTAAAATACAGTTTCGAAGAAACTATTTGATATTTTTTATAATTGTAGATAGGTTTTTCATAACTTGTCAACTTATAAGGTTGGCAACTAAATTCGCGCCAATTTTTAATTTTTAAAAGTTAAAATTGCGGGAACACCCCATTTTCTTTATAGTGTCTTTTGATGTTCGATGCTAAATATTGTGCTAAAGTTGGTAGAATCTCTTTTCGTAGAACTCATCTTTTAAACCAAACTTCTCATTTTAAACTGGGTATATTAATCACGAGCGGTTCTCAATTAATAATTTAGAAAGTTTGAAACACAAATCAAGCAAAAAACGAAGAATTTTAAAAATTTGTAGGTTAGCAAAACAGAACTTCATTGTCTGCCAACATACAGAACAAGCAATTAAAAAAAATCACATTTTGAAATGTAAATGCAATGAAATACAAACACAATTCAAAAGTACACAGAGTAAGACCATAGATTTTTTTAAAATCTTTGTGAACTGCATTATGTAATTTTAACATGCATAATTTTGATCAGCTTCTTCCCTGTTTTGTTCGAGTTTGTGTTTATGTTATCTCTGTACTACTTGTCTGTTTGTTTTACTTATTTTATTTTGAAAATTAGTGTATATATCATTCTAAATTAATGATTCTAACTTTATAGCGTATTGTCATAATACATTTATTGACTCTTATTTGGATCTTATTTGAGTATAATTTTAAATTTTAGTGCTATTGAATGCAAAAAAATGGTGGTGGTTATTTTACACTAAGTAGTGTAAAAGAATATTCTTCGTGTAGTGGAACACTGATTTGCTGTAAAGTAGTTTTCCACTGTTTGTGGTGCTAAGATACACAATGTTTTTTTTTTTACAGTGTGTAAAAAACATTGGTGTAGTGAGTTTAGTATGGCGTTTTCACAACATCACTCTGGTTTAAGGTAGTTGCCACACTTTTTGACGTTCAGATACACTAAAAGTTTTAAATCTTCTAACGTTCAGATACACTAAAAGTTTTAAATCTTCTGACGTTCAGATACACTAAAAGTTTTAAATCTTCTGACGTTCAGATACACTAAAAGTTTTAAATCTTCTGACGTTCAGATACACTAAAAGTTTTAAATCTTCTGACGTTCAGATACATTAAAATTTTTAAATCTTCTGACGTTCAGATACACTAAAATTTTTAAATCTTCTGACGTTCAAATACACGAAAATTTTTAAATCTTCTGACGTTCAGATACACTAAAATTAATGAATTCAAGTCACTCGAAAGTGGCTTGAATCAGATCCAATTTTAAGACGATGGGAATTAACTTCTCTTGGAATAAATGCAGCCGGTGCGAAATACATTTTTATGATCATGTTGCTAGTCTCCAAACTCTAGAGCAGTGCTTCTCAACCACTGTGCAGCGGCACTTTTGTGCGCCGCCAAATTCTTACAATGTGCCGCGCCAAATATTAGAAATGATACAGTAAAAATTATAATGCTTTTTTTTAATTACGAGTTAAGTTTAACACTTTCATGTCCGGTGACACCAACGTGTTGTCACGTGAAAACCAAACGTTAGCTGCCGGTGACAACACGTTGGTGCCATACGCAAGCCATACACTAACAGCCGGTGACAAGACGTTGGTGCCATGCCCAAGCCAAACGTTAGCGGCCGGTGACAACACAGATGTCGCGCGTTGCAACCTGATATTCATGTGACATTTTGTCAAGCGACAATAGAGTGCAGGGATGCCAACTGCTCAGCTTTCTGGAATAGTTTTAATAAAGTGGTAGCAAATTATATAGTAAAATTCGTTAAAGAAAGATAGTTATGCCTACTTTTTAATATAGTAACCAATAGTTTGGTGGTCTAACGCTGCATTTTATATCATACTTATAATTTTTGATATTTAGTGGTGAAAAAATTACTTATAATGAAAAATACTGAACTACAAGTAACTTAAATTTCGCTACCACTAGGTGTATATATATATATATATATATATATATATATATATATATATATATATATATATATATATATATATATATATATATTATATATATATATATATATATACTTTTTATAATTTTTCCGGGCTTTAATCGCGTGAATATCTTTGTCGACGATTGTCTTGTCTCTGACAATCTTAAAATAAGTTAAAATTAGAAGGAAGTGTTTAAATTGTCTTTGGCAATTTTAAAAAATGTTGAATTAAGTAGAAAATTTAATGACTATTAAAATTATTAATTAACAAAAGAAAGAAAGCTAAATATTAACTTTCAAACGGAAATAAAAGCTAATCATTAAAGTTAGCTCTGCAATTAATCGTTATAAAAGCAAATTGACAAAGGATAACTAACAAAAAAATAAGCTAATAATTCATAATTAGAAAAAAACTAGTTAACAAGAAATCTCAAATAAATAACAATGTAAAAAAAACTAACAGTTAATAACTATAGAAAACAAACTAACAATTAATAACTAGCAAAAAAAAATTAACTGTTACTAAGTAATAAAAAATTAGTCGAAAGAAATAATTAATCTTTTAATCAACGTGCTTTTGTAGTACTTAGATATTATTTTATTTCACATTCCAAATTATTATCACAAACTATTTCACACTGTGCATTATAGGTAAGTAAACAACTTTTAAATTAATTTTTTCATTGTGTGCCGTCAAATTTCGAAATCGTTAAAAGTGTGCCGCCACAAAAAAGAGGAAAAAAAAAAGGTAAAGATTTACTGCTCTAGAGACTTAATCTCTATGACTTCCATGGCTAAAAATAGGCTGTTGGAGAAAATCTTTAATTAAAAATACTTAGAGTTTGGGTTGAGATAACTGTAGTATGATTAATGGTTATAATTCACAGCGTAGATAACGGCGTGGTTGATATTATATGCATTTAACATTATTTAATGAATTTTGTAGAATTGATCGTTTATAAACTTTTAATTCTGAATAAAGACGAAAAAAAACTAATCTTTTCAATAAAATGACAATTGGATGCCTGCAAGTGACGTAGTGAGGGTATCTCGGTCCTAATTGGATGTTGAGCGTGGCATTAGTTTACGTTAGCAACCGTTCTTTCCATTCTATTTCCAGTAAGCCAATCCCGTCAAGCATCAATTCTCTTAAGTGATTTTATACATTCTATATACTTTCACAAATATTTCAATTCTTTCACTATCTATTTACACAAAAACAGGCGTGAAGCTATGTGGAACATAAATTGACTAATTATGCATAGAGGTTGCCAGGTACATAAAACCAAATTATATACGGTTACAATAAAATACATAAAAAATTATAATTCTAAGTTAAGGAAAAGAAGTAGACAAGAAAGAATTATATTTCAACTAATTCGATCTGCAATACTGCTCCATATTTAATTAACTTATCGTTAATTTACATTTTAAATTATGTAGTAAAACTCTTAGCCCTATTTTAATAAGAGTAGCTGGCATTGGCGTCATAGGTTACATGTGTGCGTATGGGAGGTCTTCTTCTTCTTGAAGTACCGGTATATAGTTTTATTCTTTAATTGAATATTTTAAAATCTTCAAATACCAGAGGTAATTTTATAATGTAAATCAAATAGAAAGCTAAGCGAATTATTTTATAAGTATACATTCCTCGCCTATACTGAGATATCTGTAATCCTGTTTTGTTACCCAAAATAGCGAAAAATGTACACGAAAAAAGAAATTGTAACGATCTTTCAAAGACATTTATCAATTCTCACCATTCTTTGGCTGTCAGACAATCTTCAACAAAACTTTTCATTGGTGCGATAAGACAATAAGACTAATGGACTCTAAAATTATCCCCACAAAAGTTTATTTTTAGAAAAAAGAAGATAAAAAAAGGAGATTGACGAATAAACTTGTACAGTTCTCCATTTGCCAAATGAAGGCAATTTTATTTACTTTCCGGTATATTCCACAAGAAAATGGAGCTCAGAAGACATCACCATTTTTTATGGAATTTTGCATTTTAGAAGAAATGAAAAACGCACTTTTTTTCTAAACGAACTGCTTCAAAGTAATTCTTACGTTATGAAGTATTTTTTTATGGTTGTCAAAAAGTATAGCAGTTGATCTTCGTAGATTAGAATTAATATGAAAATAATTTTCAAATTAGTTCTTATTTGGAATTTTGTTTGGAAATGTTCCTTTCTATATACATTATTTAAAAAATTCCTTACAGAAGATGCAAATATTAGTCAAAAATAACATTTTGACGACGTAACATTGAATGAGCTGCTGTTTTGTGTTTAGATGAGTTGCTGTTTGGTATTCGAATGAGTTTCTGCTTGGTATTCGGATGAGTTTCTGTTTTGTGTTTGGATTAGTCGCTGTTTGGAATTCGAATGAGTTGCTGTTTGGTATTCGAATGAGTTGCTGCTCGACATTTGAATGAGTTGCTGTTTTGTTTTTGAATGAGCTGCTGTTTTGTGTTTAGATGAGTTGCTGTTTGGTATTCGAATGAGTTTCTGTTTGGTATTCGGATGAGTTTCTGTTTTATGTTTGGATTAGTCGCTGTTTGGAATTCGAATGAGTTGCTGTTTGGAATTCGAATGAGTTGCTGCTCGACATTTGAATGAGTTGCTGTTTTGTTTTTGAATGAGCTGCTGTTTTGTGTTTAGATGAGTTGCTGTTTGGTATTCGAATGAGTTGCTGCTCGACATTTGAATGAGTTGCTGTTCGACATTTGAATGAGTTGCTGTTTTGTGTTTGGATGAGTTGATGTTTGGTATTTGGATGAGTGGCTGTTTGGTGTCTGAATGAGTGGCTGTTTGGTGTCTGAATGAGTGGCTGTCTGTTGTTAGAATCAGTTGCTGTTTGGTGTCAAGAAAAATTGTTGTTCGAAATTTTTCAGACATTTATAAAATCAGACTATTTTGAGCTGCATTGAGTGAATTGGGGTATTCGCTCGATATTGAGTGAATTTAAAAGGAATTTTATCAAAGTTTTCTATCTATTTAGAAAGGTAATTGGGCCATAACTTAAATTTGTTATCGATCGCCTCTTGAAATGGTAGTAAATATCTTTTTCCAATTCTTCTAGCATCGTTACAATCCATCCAGTCGAGCCATTTTATCAAAGTTATTCTACGAGATAAAACCACATGTCTGAGTATATGATCTCTTTAACCCGTTCTGGTGCAGAAAATATTTTGATTGAAAATTTGAGACTGGCAATGAATAAGCAATTGCAATCGAAGACAGCGATTACAAAGTAAAGATATATACTTAAGCTACATGTTGTTCAACAGTGGATGCTAAAAAAACGGGGAAGTTTAGAAGCCAATAGTTTTTAATGTGTTTTGTAATATTTCTTCAATAAATGTTTTACCGGAAAGAGTTGACTTTCTTAAACCGAAAAATGTTTTGTGGTTCTATAGTTGTTCGTATCCACTGGAGTTAGATCTGACATGCATTTTTGTTTCTACCTTTTAAATATTATAAAAAAAATGTACAAAATCAATCCCAAAAGAAGGATCGCCTATTTATTTTATAAACCCGACAGCAGCTTACTTCCAGTGATTTTTAAATTATTTTAAGAGGTTAAATAGTTCTCTAGGTTTCGACGAAATCACCGAATCAGACAAGGCATTTTTGTCTGGTCATGTTCTACTATCTCTCCACCACATACTTGATAAGGCACTGAAAATCATTTTTCACCTCTCCAATGGATGAGAATTACCATGCACTATCCCCCGCTTTTTATTTGAGAAAATAAAGGGTATGTCTGATTAGAGCGATTTTGTACCAGCTAGAATCTCAATATACGATGATATATACTGTAAAATGTTACTAAAACGATAAAATTCAAATGGGTTTTTAAAAACAGAAGAAACAAAATGTATATCAAACCGTCATTCACCCATTTCAAAGCCCACCACATTATACAGGGTCTGGATAAGAATAAAAAAACACATCTATACTAAATTTTACTCTTAGTAACAAATGTTTCATGCTTTTATAACCGTCGTTGAACAGCCAACCCAATTTTGGGCTTACAACTACCAATGTTCAACTCCATAGCTTTGTAATTTTGAACCCAATTCAGAAGACAAGGGAACACCTGAATCGGGAGAAATGTGCCTCCGTGGAGGATATTTTGGTGGAACTAATCTTTCCTCTCCTTTTCTAAAGACGTGGACACGTACCTAGGTCAGCAAAACCCTTACCCGTATAGGCCCCGTCTGGCTACCAATCAAGCTCGCCACAGCAACGGGAGCGAGCCTGAAAACCAGCGGAACTAACCAGAAAATTTCACATGGCAAAACTATGGACATATTTTAAGAGATCTACAAAAGCAATGTCATTTCCCCCCCATGTAAATCTCGGATCGAAAGTTAGTGTCTTTTTAGCTTTAATTTTAGTGATTTTGAACTCATTCTACGGGGTTGCAGTATTTATGTAAGAATGCTTTTTTAATTATAATAGTATGGGATAAGGAAAAATGTTTTTAACACCTCCTACGCTTATTTTGATCGATGCGAAATTTACACGGGTAAAAACAACATAATTTCTAAAAGACTTCCAAGCATGATCTTTCTAATAGTGCAAACAATTTTGCCATGTAAAATATTCCAAAACGTTTGCTGCTAAAAGAAAGATTGTTGACATAGAGTTAGTATAGAAGCGTTTCCATAATTTTGCCCTCCCCTGTATATAGTATGGACTTGGTACCTCTTGATTACCCATTGATAGTTTTTCCAAACGGAACGGGTTTCATCTATTTCTTTGTTACGGCACATTCTATACCTCGTGACATTTAAAATTACTTTGAATCAATTACCACAATTAATTTGAATTACGTTTTCAATAGTACGGCAATCGTATACATCAGGTACTAATGCTATTTGTTTATTTTTTAATTTGGTAAACATCGGGATGGTATAAGACAATTCCAAACTGCTGACATTAATATGCAGTTGTTTTAATCTCATTTACGTCATTGGCGATGGTCTGGGAAACATCCCTGAGGATGATCCGAAGACATTCCATCACAATTTTCATCCTCTGTGGTGGAAATGGCTTCCCCCGCTTCTGTAGTCCGACAACCTGCGAGCGAAGTCAAGCACTTTACGATAGAACAGTTTACGAAGACCTATACCGCACACCCTCGGTCCCTACTCAAGCTGATCCAAGTGGTCACCCACCCGCACGCTGACCACAGCCAGTGATGTTTGACTTCGGTGTTCTACTGGAAACCGTGTCTTAACGATCAGTCCTCACTGCGGGATGACATTAATATGTAATTTCTAATCTAGTTTTAATTGAGACGGCAGTTGACAATAAAAAAAACGATAGACATTAAAATGCAATTTTGAATTTTGTTTTTATGGAGAATGTTTCTATCGTGATTGTTATGAGAAAACAGCATACATTAAAATGTTAGCGTGAGTCTGGTTTTTATCGGGCATTAGACAACCATCACAATTTGCAGACAACAAATCTGTCCATCGGGACGGAAAAAACTCAAATCAAAAACAGCAGTTATTTTTGAAATAGTTTCTCGAGGGTTGTTAACATTAAATAGTCGTCCATTTCCTAGAAATGAGAATAGCTATCTTTTTCCAATTTTTCTCTTCTGTCTGCTTTCGGTTCACTTTATTATCCTAGTGGAGGCATTTTGTCAAAGTAACTCTTCGAGTCACCCGGAATAGTCTGAACGTCAAACAAACAGGGATATGCGTCCCTTGAGTGACGTCCACAGCAGTTGGTTGAGGAAGGGAAAAGCCGGAAGAGGGGGGTAAAACCAAGTTGGGAGTTGTCAAATATACAGAGCTGTCACTCCGGTTTCCCTCCCTGGAGAAGGGATGACATTTTCACTCATATCCAAAGTATTCTGCATAAGTTTTGTATGCAATTGGATGATTTGTTTGCGAAAATGTTTGCAAAATGGCTAGATTGCTGCTTCAAATTAATTAGATAAAAATTGCGTCATATTGCCATGTAAATAACTTAAGCATTTAGTTTATGCAAAGCGTGGAAAAAGTAGTACAACTTTTTCTTTTTAGTTCACTCTTTTTGAGACAAGCGTACTTTTATTGGGAATAACATTTCTAAGTGTGCCTAGTGTCCATATTAAAAGACGATATTTAATTTTATAAATGTTGTTGAACAGCTGACCCATTTTTTTGGATTTACGACTTCTAATGTTCTACTCCGTAGCCTTGTAATTTTGAACCCAATTTAGAAGAGAAAAGAACTTCTGGATGAAGAAATTTTCCTTCTTTATATTGGAACTTATCCACATTTACGTTACATGTAGAGAAAAACCACGAAAACCGCTCACGTTTAGCCTCACGGCAATGAGAATCTAACCCATAATCCGTCTAGCACTAAGGATATTTTACGTCAGCACTGTGGCTGGTGCAAGCCGGATGCGGAATTCGTATCAACCAGTCATCGCTGGGATTCGAACTCGGGGTACCTCATTGGAAGGTGAACGCTCTATCCCCTGGGCCATCACGGCTCAATAATTTGATTGCATCTGCCAAGAATGGAACCCTTTAAAAAGACGATATTTTTTTATATCCGTCGTTGAACAGCAGACCCAATTTTTAGGTTTGCGACTACTAATGTTCAACTCCGTAGCCTTGTAATTTTGAACCAATCCAGAAGACAAATTCCTGGATCAGTACCCCCAGAGGTATTGATTTGTTATGGGAACAAGGTGGACTTTGCGACTCGACAGATTTAACGTGCATCAGTCACCATTTACTACACGCTGAGTCTTTGGCCGGCGGGGATCGAACACACGAACTCTTGGACATGGTCTCAGCTCCCTACTGACCAGGCTATCCCGGCCTTAAAAAGACGATGGTCATAAATGAGTTAATGCCAAAAGTAAAACAATATCACGTAACCTTTAGACTCGGATATTTTATTAAACTACAATATATGAGCCGTGGTGGCTCAGTGGATAGAGCACTCGTCTCCCAATGAGGTGACTCGGGTTCGAATCCCAGCGATGGCTAGTTGTTACAAATTCCGCATCCGGCTTGCACCAACCACAGTGCTGATGTAAAATATCCTTAATGCTAGACGGATTATGGGATAGAATCTCTTTGCCGTCAGGCTAACCATGGTATTCCTCTCCATATAACGCAAATGGTGGTTAGTTCCCTCAAAAAGTTCTCCAGGAAGGAGAATTCCTCCCAAATCTTGATACAGGAGTTCCTTTGTCTTCTGCATTAGGTTCAAAATTACATGGCTATGAAGTTGAGCATTGGTAGTCGCAAACTGAAAATTCGGTCAGCTGTTCAACTACGGTTAGCAATAATATATAGGGTCAGTATAACCTATTTGGTAGGGCGTCGGACTCGTGCTTGAGAGAACGATAGTCCAACCCGCAGAAGAATCCCCGTGTATTAAATGGTGATTGGTGGACGTTAAATCTGTCCGTGTTAAAAAGTCCTCCAAGTTCTCATAGCAAATCAATACCTATGGGGGTACTGATCCAGGAGTTCCCTTGTCTTCTGGATTGGGTTCACAATTACAACGCTACGGAGTTGAACATTGGTAGCCGTAAACTCAAATTTTGGCTGTTCAACGGTGATTTTAAAACGAAATAAAATGAAACAGCAATATGGTTCTTTTGAAACATGCGACAGGTGACAGAAGAATTCTTTTGCGTAAGCGAGAAGATCACTTGACCTGTGGTCACGCACATGTTTGCTTGCAGATAAGAGGTTAAGATTATGGTTAAATCAGGTTTATTTCTTCCCTTATCTGCAATGATTGACATAAATAAAAATGTCTCAAATTTTTTCCTTTTCCAAATGATATTGTCTAAGGAGAGGAAAGAGGTTTTCGTCCAAAAAATAGACTCGTCATGGAGAAAAGTCGATAATTTTTAAGTTGTATTAAATGCACAATTTTGTTTTTATTTTTAATATTAGCATTTTGTCGGAGACACGGATATTTGATGTAATATACCGTTTACGTTACATTGAACTTTTACTGCGTTTGGTAGTTTCCATATTTTTTACCTAACCTATACAATGTTTACAATGATTTTATTTAGATATCCACAGCATTCGGTAGTATCTATCGATAATATTTGGGGGGTTTTCTAGCACTATTGGTTTTTGAAACAATAGAACTAGAAAAATAATGTATCTATGCCCTACTCGCTCTAACGTCTTAACTTACTTTACAATAAATACACAATTAAACAATTTCCAAATAATTTTATTTAAAACCTAAACGTCAAGATAAAACGCAAATATTATATAAACGGATTTATTGATGTAATGGACTTATCATAAGCATACTGTCTGCTACTTTTTTTTCAGTTAAATGCATCATGCGATGAATCGGATTTACCTATAACAGGATTTCGAATGGAACAGAACGCCAAATCCTTTAAATCGTATTGCACTAAACAACAAAAGCAAAATTTTGTTGTTAGTGAATATTTTCTTTGCTTTGCGATTATGTAACTCAATTGAGTGTGGAAAAAATGGAACTTTTATTATTCGGATGCAAAGTGCTTTTTAAGCTTATGATAAATAAAACAGAAGAAATTTTTTTAAAACATTTTTTTTTAAATATTCAAAAATCATCTTTTCTCTTCAAATCTCCTTTTTCTTTAAATATTTATTCTCAAAGATTTGTTTTTTTTTCATAAATAGAACAAAAAGCATTTTTTTTTACAATAAAGAGAAATATTGAGTAATGACGATAGATATTATCTTCATTCAGTGATTTGATATTGACGATAGTACTTCTCATTTGCGTTGCACTGAAACGGTCGTTGTAACTTATTTTCCTCTGCATCTTTGCGTTTCTGTCTTTTATTCTGTGTTAGGATACTGATGAGAGTTCTTTATAGAACCAATTCCGAAGTATGTTTGTTTATGTGTTATCAGGAATACTAACTCATGAATAGTAGAAAGGTTTATTTTTTTAATATTTGATACCTAGTTTAGTATATTTGATTTAGAAAGATTTTTCGTACCACTACGCACAAATAATTCAAACTGATTTATATATTGCCAAAGCAGGGGAGTCATCCCCTTTGCAAAGGATCAAAATTGCGATGGTCTTCAGATCATTCTCAAGGATGTTTCCCAGATCGTCGCCAATAGCTCATTGTACAGCTCTAGTGCTACGTTAATAAAGTACCTACTTACCTTATAAATTGCCAATTATTTCTAGTTATCACGTGGTGAAACAGTAATGATATTTTCAGAATGTGTTCAAAATTCCGTAAATTTTTGGGTCGAACTTTCAAGCACTATATAAATTATTTTATTTATTTATAAGAAGTTAACTAAGTTAAATTTTGTTGCAAATGAGACACCGGTGTCTCTTTTATATATTTTTTTTCTTACGCTCTAATTGCAATGATACATATTTTTTCTTTTTTTTTTTAATGTAAATGTTTTTTAAAATTATTTATAAGAAGTTAACTAAGTTAAATTTTGTTACAAATGAGACACCGGTGTCTCTTTTATATATATTTTTTCTTACGCTCTAATTGCAATCATACATATTTTTTCTTTTTTTTTAAATGTAAATGTCTTTTTAAATTATTTATAAGAAGTTAACTAAGTTAAATTTTGTGGCAAATGAGACACCGGTGTCTCTTTTATATATATTTTTTCTTACGCTCTAATTGCAATGATACATATTTTTTCTTTTTTTTTTAATGTAAATGTTTTTTAAAATTATTTATAAGAAGTTAACTAAGTTAAATTTTGTTGCAAATGAGACACCGGTGTCTCTTTTATATATATTTTTTCTTACGCTCTAATTGCAATCAAACCTATTTTTTTTTTTTTTTTTAAATGTAAATGTTTTTTTAAATTATTTATATGAAATTAACTAAGTTAAATTTTGTTGCAAATGAGATACCGGTGTCTCTTTTATATATTTTTTTTCTTACGCTCTAATTGCAATCAAACATATTTTTTCTTTTTTTTTAAATGTAAATGTTTTTTTAAATTATTTATAAGAAGTTAACTAAGTTAAGTTTTGTTGCAAATGAGACACCGGTGTCTCTTTTATATATATTTTTTCTTACGCTCTAATTGCAATGATACATATATTTTCTTTTTTTTTTTAATGTAAATGTTTTTTTAAATTATTTATAAGAAGTTAACTAAGTTAAATTTTGTTGCAAATGAGACACCGGTGTCTCTTTTATATATATTTTTTCTTACGCTCTAATTGCAATCAAACCTATTTTTTCTTTTTCTTTTTTAAATGTAAATGTTTTTTTAAATTATTTATATGAAGTTAACTAAGTTAAATTTTGTTGCAAATGAGACACCGGTGTCTCTTTTATATATTTTTTTTTCTTACGCTCTAATTGCAATCAAACATATTTTTTCTTTTTTTTTTAAGTGTAAAAACAGACTAATAGTTACTAAAAAAAATCTGTTAAATCATTGGAACTATATTTGCACTAAAATAATAAAAAATCCAAATAAAATAGTTTTAATTCCCCCCCCCCCCTCATATTCAAAAATATATCAATAATTGATTTTGTAAATTAACAAAATTTCCATCATGAATAACTGTTTTTCTTAGATCTAAATAAGTGCAAATTTAAAAAATTATCATTTGTAAGTGAGCAGTATTTGAAACTTTACCTTTAAAGCAGGAAAAGACACCGGTGTTTCATGCATAACCATAACCATACATTACTAAAATGCTAAATATAATAGTTACTTATTTTAACCTATATTAATACAAAATAATGGTAAAAAAATGAAAAATATGTTTAGTAAAAATACACTTTTCTATTCTGTCTTTCGTCGTCGGTATACAGAAATGGTCGTTTACTTTTTCTAATTATTTGTACTTTTATTCGTTGTATTTTTTTAATATATCTTTTAATATATTACGGTTCTAATTACGATCTACTGGGCTTTAGATACAAATAAGGCTTTTACATTTTTAACACTACCGTTGGCGATGATCGTAATTGTCAAAATTCTTCCCTACAATTTGTGTCAATTAAACAGATCACGTGGTAGTAATATGCATATTATTCTCGAACTAATCTATGCACAAAATATGTTTTCTCAAGACAATAACATATTGTCATTTGAAATGAATTTATTGTTTAATTTTAAAACTAAAATGATTGCTAAATTAAGAAAACTAAGATGAGATTTTATCTTTATGGATCACCACTTTTAAATGATGTATAATATATAGTATAATCACCTGCACTCGGCTGTAAACGAACGTGTGAAGTATGCTATTTAAAGGACGAAATAAAAAATTTGATCGTATCGGTTATGCAATATAAAATTTTAATCATGCACATTAGAGTTCAATTTTTCAGTCTATCTTGAGTTCTTTGTCAGGTCTCTGTAGCAAATCTCATAACGTTTTTTTAAAAAAGTAAACTGTTGTAAAATTGTTTGAATATGAAATCATGCGTATAAAATTTAAAATCAAATCATTTTCATAACCTAATAAAATAATTGAAATTTAGTTAATAGATTTTTGTTTTTCATTAGTTACCACTTACTACAGTTTTAGGCGCATGTAAGATTTCCGAGCTGTTGCACTACCACTATTTTTGATCTGATCTTCCAATTGCCCCCCCCCCCTGAAAGGTGATAGAGCGTTTGCCTTCCAATGAGGTAAACTGGGTTCGAATCTCATTAATGATTGGTCGATACGAATTCCGCATCCAGCTTGCACTGAACACAATGCTAAAGTGAAATATCCTCATTAGTAGACGGATCATGGCTTAGAGTCCCCTTGCCGTCAAGCTATCCATGGGAGGTTCTCGTGGTCTTCCTCTCCATGTAACGCAATTGCGGGTTAGTCCCATCAAAAAGTCCTCCACGAAGGCAAACTTTCTCCCAATACTTGATCCAGGAGTTTCCTTGTCTTCTGGATTTGGTTTAAAATTACAAGGCTATGGTTTTTAACATTTAAAGTCGTAAACCCAAATTTGGGTTGACTGTTCAGCGCCGGTTATAAAATATTAAAATATATTAAAAATATTGCTATCTCTCGTGGATTTTAAACGTGGCAGGGAGAGTCAGTGTGTTATTTGGAATGTAAATATTTTGATCTGACATTAACTGAAGTAAATTGACGACGATTTTGTGATAGCTAATAATAGAAAATATCCAGTTAGTTAAAGCACAAATGTACTACCACTTTTTCGCAAAAGCAGCTTTCTTGTCACTGCAAAACGCTTCATTTTCGCACCCACAACAGAGGATAGGTTTAAAGTCACTTTAATTATCAAAACATTTACAAAAAGATTTGAAATTAAGTCCGCCCCACTAAAAATGTCCAGGTATTAAAATTTGTATCAATCATCAGATAACGAACGAGAAAAGTTTAGCTGAGAAAATTACATCGATTCCAATAAAAGCAAACAAACTTATGCGGAAAAATAAGTTGTTTTTGCTCTTTTCTTCGCAGCTTATTTCTGAGAAGCAATTCACGCGAGACAAGATACTTGCAAATGGCAATCAGCTTTTAACAGTCTCAAAGCGACAAAATAATCAGACGACACGCAATTTTTTTTCTTTTCCTGCAAGAACAAATTATCGATGAAATGGTTGTCGACAAATTCCTTTATTTCGTCGAATGAGGACGGGAGGAGAAGAATTTCATTGCACGTTCTCTCTATTGCAGTTAGCCTGGAATGTTGAGCCGCAGACAATATGGCCTCCGTATCATAGAGAAATCTGTTACAGCGAAGTTAATATGATTTATAAAAAAGAGTGTGCTCGCGTAATACAATGAGGAATTGGTGACATTTTCAATTAGCTAAACAGAAACTGGGAATGTGTTAAACTTTTCTGTTAAGGCGAAGACCGAAATAAAGAAGATTTGTAATGAAACACTCTTACATTCGAAATATCCAACTCCTGTTGCCAAAGCGACACAGAACTTTTATATTCTACCGGTTGGAATGCTAAGCCTAAGTTATTCCGCCATTTTTGTTTCGCTTCCGTTCTGAATTCTTTAAAGAAATATGTTCTTTACTGTAGAAGTGCTGTTATTTCACATTTTTAAAACATACCATTTCTTTTAACTGTATCACATTTATTTCACAATAAAAATAAAACAACCACGATGATTGCTTTAAAATTTCACAAATGCGTCTCCTAAATGCATATTTTTATTTGCCTTTTTACTCAAATTTTTTAATTGCTTCATTCATTTACTAGGAGATAATTCACTTTTATTATAAACAATCCAAATATCTGTCCTGTTGTATAAATTAATGAATATTAAATAGTATAAAATCTTTCTTCGCTAAAAATAGTGCTTGTGTTTTCATATCTCCCTTAATACTATTTAGAATAACATAATATGATGAATGGCAAAATTTTATGTAATAGTTCTGATGCTAACATTTAATTCTAATGTTTAGAAGTTTTTCTTGTTATTTAGTTATTAAGAAATGTTTTTTTTAAATGATATATAAAAGCTATGTTGCCATAGTGACAGTCACGTGTCAAGCTAACATGCAATCCCCTCTTTTACGCAAGGCTGCCCTTTCTACGATTTTTTCGAAAAATTCTGCTTTGGTAGCTAAGTTTATGATTTCATGTACGATTCTTTGTTTTGTAAATTTGATTTTAAACCATTTTCCACACCATTACCTGTAAATGATTCAAAAGTTATTATGGAGCGCCTTTTTGTTCCTGTTGGTGAGTAGTTAGCTGTTTTGCTTTGTAGTCGCAGTAGTAAACTGACATAAAAGTTTCACAAATTTGCAGAATTTCTTTTCCCAACACTTCTAGAAATATCATTAGTTTATTTATTGTTACACATACATAAACAGGCTTGCGTGGTCATTTCAAAGACGTCTTAACAAATGGAGAAACAGATGACAAATTAGAGAAGTACATCTATATCACAAGATGAATACAGGGTTACGATGGAATTTGACTTCAACATTACAGAGTGTTTAGAGGGAGGTAGATCGGCCTCTGAGGCCCCAAATATCACTAATCTATTTTGCGTTTGAGTTACTTATATGCATTGTTAATCAAATAGTTTTCAATCAACTTAACGAAATCAAAAAAAAATATTAGCGTATGACTTTATCTACCACTAAGAAATTTGTTTTTGTAGTTCCTTCGGAAACTCCGTAAAATTTCAATCGTATTCATGTGAGCCCATAATAACTTCACAGTAGATACAATTATGAGACTATGGAGAATGGGATACCTGCAAGTGACGTAGTGCGGGGATCTAGATCCTGATTGGTTTACGTTATCAACTATTATTTTTATTTCATTTCGATTAATCCAAGCCCATCAAGTATGAATTCTTTAAAGTGACACATTCTATATTCTTACGCAAAGATTCGTTCACAAAGAAGTGAATTGAATTTTATTTTGGACTTTATAAATGTCAGACTAGAGAAGATTGGTTTCAATAATTAACAATAACTTGTTGAAAACTAAGGAGAGACAATAAAATATTTCTAATTAATTTTAAAATATTTATAATCAATAAATTTTGAAGTATTTAAAATTAATTATACTCTAATTTTTAATATTTTTTTAAATATTACATTTAAAAAATGTTTATTGTGACAATTACTCAATACTGAAACCATCAATATTAAGCTAGGTTATTTATTTTACAGGTTTCGCCTTCCACTAGAATCAACAAACATGTATCTTCAAATAATAGCCTGGATACTACTCTGTTACACTGTGACCAAGAGCGTGGCCTCAACTTCATTCCCCATCCCATCCGGCGGACACCACCTTCTGTTGCAACACTCACCAATAGCCGTCGCCCTGCCCCCCGTGGCAAGGCGTCAAATGGAGATGATGCCATCTCCAACATCCGAAAGAGAGCCAACATGTTCAGAATTACGCGCCATGTGGCGACACATGAGGAGAATGGGCCGACAAATGGAGTTCACGAATGAAATTCCAAAGATGCAAGACCCTTTCACAGCTAGTGCCATGCGATTCGGCGGTGGTCGTAGGAGACCCAGCAAGTATCCAGACCCGAACCCGTATAGTGCGGCTAAGTCTTCCATCGCTAACAAAGAATCAGTCTTCCATAAGACGGACTCCTTCGTCCAAAACAAGGGTCAGTTTGGTTCTATTATGAATAACCAGAACGAGGTGTACCCTGTACAGAATAGGCTAGTAGACAGTGCTCAGGACTCGCTCGGTTTCCACGAGTTTGACGATTATCAGGACATTATGAGTCCATCCTCGAGTTCCAGAAGAGTAAGTGGAAGGTTCTCGGACAGTGTTCTACCAGAGGAATCCTTAGGGGTGTATGGAACTGTTGTACACACTCCAGAGGAAAGGGCAAGGTTTAGAGCCAGGGCGAGAAGGCCGCCGGATTACGTGTTTAATAGGTGAGTCAATTAAATTATAGATATAAATTAGATTTTTAGAGCTGTTCCTTAAGGATTCATCTGTTATATAGAATAATACATTTTAGCTTAATATTTACATAGTTTCTCCAAGGCTGCAATGCCTCACAAGAGTTAGCAAAAAATTGTAATCGTTCAGTGTTTTCCAAAATTATCATCGAGGAAGAAAAATTTCGCTAAATTTGTGATTTTTTTTTAAATAAAAGTTTTAAAACTTTTAAATATACGAGAACTTCTTAATTTTTAAGAAAAAAAAATAAAGCTTTACTTTGAGTTTAAGATACTTAAAGAGTGGGTTTTCTTTGACAAAAAGCGTCAAAATTTTTTTAAAAACTCTAACGTTAGCAGCGACAAATTGCTTAAGCTCGAATGTTATGACAGACTTTTATTAATCTTCTGATTTACTTAAAGGTTTGCCCATTACCTCCTACATCAGATAGCCTCCTCACGGTTTTTTCTAAGTAGTCTGCGCAAACTATTTCAAAAGTGAACCAGTTGTGCGCATAAACCTAAATTTTATTTTAAATGCAATTGAGAGAAATTTATCATATATATTTGAGAATTGAATCTGTAGTGGTTGACAAGTAAAGAAGACAAACCAATTATATTCATAAATTAAACAAATTTTTAAACATATATATATATATATATATATGCTACCGCTTTCTTATTTTTACTAAATTTTGTATGAAATGCTTCTTTTGTAAACTGGTTTACCTTCATAGTGGTCTGATCGGACTACCAACAAAAAACCATGTGAAAGCTATCAGTTATAGGAGGCGTTGATTCGCCTCAGCATTATACATGTTCCGGCCTTAATACATGTTTTTAAAATCCTAGTCGAAAATGACGTCAAAAAGTATGCACATTGAATGCCGTAAACCATTGTCAACCATAACTTTCCTACTACACTACATATTATATCATATTATATTACCGGCGTTGAAAAGCAGATTCGATTCTGAGCTTACGACTATCACTCCTCATTAGCCATGTAATTTTGAGCCCTATCCAGAAGACAAGGGAACTCTTGGATCAAGAATTGGGGTGAACTAGCCTTCGTGGATAATTTTTTGATAGAATCAACTCGCACAATCGCTACACGGAGAAGAAAATAACGCAAACCTCCCACTGTTAGTCTGACGGTAAGAGAATTCTAACCCGTGATCCATCTACCACCGATGATATTTTATGTCAGCACTATGGCCGTTGCGAGTTGGGAACAGATTTCTCTGAAATTCGAACCTTGTTCACCTCATTGGGATAGGAGCTCTCTATACCGTAAGCCACTCCGTCTCTAAATATTAATTTTGTTTTGCGTCTTAATGACAATTTTATTTAGTGATTTGCAGGTATTACATGGTTAGTGTGCAGTCAATGAGTTTTGCGCTGTAAAATGTTAGAGATTGTGTCCGTTTTTTTTTAACGGCTGTAAGGGCCTCGAGTGCAAGGAGTTAATATTTAAACGAGGAAAAAAGAAAAAACGCTATTGAAATCTGACGAATCATAATCGAGACGTAAAAAATCTCCTAACCTGTTTTAATTGCTGAAGGAACAGACAATTATCAAAGGCAACTTCCTCTATCAATAAAGTAAGTTTTGATGTTTTGTACATTAACCTTCCTCAATGGTGATTAACATATTTCCGGTAGTGTTTTTTATCGTATTTATTTTTGTGATCTACATAATTTGGGACTTTTTTGTCATTATCTTCCAAAAGATACTAATATATATAAAGGATTGTTTTCTATAATATCTTGTATGTTTAATGCGAAGCTTTGTTTAACCATCTCCTTACAGCTGGCACAACATGAGGACCACATGTAATGGTAGAACATGGTACACCGTAAGGAAGGGGTTATAAGATATATTTGAAACTTTTTTTAAAAATAAATATATATTTAAAAAAATTATTATATTTTAATGTTTGACAAGTATCAATTATTTGTTTTCAATTTTTTTCGAACATATTAAGATTACTTTAAAACTCTAAAATCATATTTTTTTTAAGATTTATGTTTTAAATTTTTGGAGTAACTGAAAATGTTATGCTTTGGAATGAACAATTATAATCTTACTTTGAATGAAACTATCTATAAAAAAAAATCGAAATTTATTAATTTTTTTAGAACGGAAAAGCTGTCAACTACCATAAGATCACATATACGGTATACTACCGTGCGACCAATATTATAACTCTGAATCTGTGTCACATCGATGAATCAATAATTGCAAAAACTTTAAAAAAATACTTAAAAATATCACAATAATTTATTGACTCGCGGTAGTGCCATCACAAGATTACGAACGAAATATGTGATATTTTATAATTTTTGGAAGTTTCAGTCTGATGTGAATCTTGAGTGTGTTGAGCAGTTGTGTCTTTTCATTTCAACATTTCATTTATTTCCTAATGATGTTGCCAAGTTTCCCAAACTAAAAGAAATAACATATTTAACCCTTTGCTTACGTTGTACCATGTTCTACTATCACATGTGGTCCACATGTTGTACCAGCTGTAAGGAGATAGTTCAACTTTTTTTGGCATTTCCTAGCATCCATGTTTCAATTTTTATTTATACTATTTTGTTCTTCACTATATCTAGAAAAAAAGTATTAAGTATAAAAAAAAGTATTAATTAATCTGCAATGGTAGTTAATCAATCAATTTAATAATTTGTTATCTATAACTGTAGAAATGCTTTTTTTTCTTGGAGATTCACATTATCTTAGATTACGTTTGTTATTTTTTTTGTAACATCTCTCATTACATTTTTATCAGATTGCAACTTCTCCAAAAATTTTATTACAACCGTTAAAGATTAAAATTAGTAAAAAGTGGCTGGCAAGATTTCATAAAAGTTGAAGCAAACTTGTCTCTATAGCTCCAACTTCAATTAAAAAAAATTATGACGAACGATTGTATCATTTATGTACACATTGTATCATTTATGTATACATTGTATCATTCATGTATACATTGTATCATTCATGTATACATTGTATCATTTATGTATACATTGTATCATTTATGTATACATTGTATCATTTATGTATACATTGTATCATTTATGTATACATTGTATCATTTATGTATACATTGTATCATTTATGCTCGTGGTAATCACGAATGGATAATTTCTTAGAAAAACAGAGCGGAAACGAAGTAGTATTGCTATTATTTTTCAGTAAGGATCGCAGGAATTTCAAAAACGCATTTTTATGTCGATGTGTTAAAATATTTCTTTTTTCACACAAAAAAAAAACAAACGTTTTCACTTATAAGTAATTTTTCAGCTGGTTTTACAATTCATTAAATATTAATAAGTTACCCGATTACCTTTTTTTAAGCCGATTTTGACTAAAAAAAAAAAATAGTTTTTCCATTTTTTATATTAAAAAAAACTGCGAACTTTTCTTTCTCTAAAATCCCGTGAGTTTTGTTACTACGTCAAATCGAAGAGTAGTTACCTAAAAAAAAAAAATTTTTTTTGGATATTACCTTAATAATTTTGCCTTTTTTTGTTTTTTTTCTCAAAACTAAATTTTCAAATATTTTGCTTCATTTTAAATGCAATATCTGAAAAAGTTTTTGTTCGAATTGTTTAAAATTTTGCATAAACGTTTTCTCTAAATATGTCTAGGGAATAGACAACGGATTAGTTAATTAAACTATTATTTAATCTTTTTCATCTGAAATAAAAATAACGAATAGTAGTTTTTCGGCTTTTTTTGCCAAATAAGCTTAGATATCATTACTATAAAATATCTAAATATGAACATTATGTCCATTATGTTCGAATTGCATAAAATTTTGTTTAAATGACTTTTGTTACATAAGTCTAGAGAATAGACTACAGACTAGTAGATTAACAGCTAAAATAAAAATAACTAATTGTAATTTTCGGCTTGTTTTACAAACTAATTTTCAATATTTGCTGTAAAATATATAAATATTAATATTATGTTTATTACATTCGAATTACTTAAAATTTTGCTTGAATGTTTTCCTTTACTCAGGTCTAGTGAATAGACTACGGACTAGTTGATGAAACTATAATTTTATATTTTACAGCTGAATGCAATTTTTTTGGCATTTTTTTGACAAATAAGCCTAGATTATTGCTATAAAATATTTAAATATTAACATCATGTTTGCTTATATATTTTTCGTTACATAAGTCTAGATAATAGACTACGAACTAGTTAATTTACAGCTAAAGTAAAAATAACTAACCACAATTTTCGATCTTTTTCACAAAATAATTTTCGATATTTGCAGTAAAGTATCTAAATATAAATATTATGTCGAATGTGTAGTATATTCCCTAAGTTGAGTCTTAATGAGCAAGAATAACGAAAAAATGATAAATATAAAATAAGCTACGTGATTTTAAAAGATTTTGGATCTTGTTTTAACCCAGTGTCCCACCATATTTTTGAATTTTTTTCATACTATTTTTATTAATAACATGTTTTAGTGGTGTGAATATATGATGTAAATACATGCATAAATTCACATAAAAAATTTCTAAATTAAAAATTTCAAAATTTTGCCTCCGAAGCTACTCGTGTACCTTAAATTATGACTTGGTTATTAAATTGTTTAAACTAGTACATCAGAAATGATAGATAACTGTGAAATAATAAAATTCTAACTTTTGAGCATGACATTAGAGTTACTCGTTAAACTACAATAATCGTAATTCTTATTCTGACGCGTTTGCTGGTTTGTTTTGTAACCAGATTTTCAAGCTACCAACTTGCGGAGAGCTTTTAATAATCCTAGCATAAATGATCAAAAACATAATTATTTCCGAAAACACAACCGCAGCAACTAATTGCAACGCATTATTACCGCATTTCAGACTGACAGCCGTGGTTTCGGTCGACAACATTGTTATTCGTAGAATTGAATTGTTGAAACGGTTTTCGTGGCAGTTGCACTTTCTCGTTTACAAAGTTTGCGTTCGCAATTAATCATGTTTATAGATGCTAACGAGTATAGAGTATTGAAAAACTAAACTATTTATTAAAACAGTCTCAAACAATATTTTTACGTACACTGTATACTATATTTTTAGGTCATCATATAAACTTAGAGTAATTTAAAACAGATATTGAATACTTAGTATTTCGCATTTAAGTATATGAAGGGTGCTTACGAATAGTTTTCAAAAATTTATTACAGGAAAACAGTTGAGATAGGAAAGGGATTTTATTTCCTTTATATTAATCCTACGGAAAATTTTATTTCTAGAATTTGCTTTATTTATTCAGTAACTAACTAATATTTGGGAATAATTTTGGTTTCATTTTATTTATTGAAAATTGAACGAAATAATAAAATTTTGAATTTTAAAGTTGCAAGTATATTTAAAACTTGAACTTTGTAAAGCTTTAAAATTTGAAAAAGTTTTAAAGATACTTACTAACTTAAAACTTTTAGTTTGTTAACTAAGTTCAATAGACCGCATTTCAATGAAGAAAAAAAAAACGAAAAATTTTTTTAAAATAAATTAATTACTTAATAAATAGGAAAGTTCCAGGCATATTTATCATGGAGTTAAAGTTAAAAAAAATCATTTCTTAGAACAAATTCATGTGGCAAGGTTAAAATGTTTTCTTCTTAATATTAGTTCAAAAGTTTTTTATAGATGAAGCGGCGGACAGTAAACGTGTAAATAAAATAAAATAAAAGTCGAAAAACGTCATAATTTTAAATCTTTTATGAATAATTTTAACACCGTTTTAATATTTCTGAAGTCTCCAACAATAGCTATAATCGCGTCTCGTAATGTGATTTTCATTTGCGCGTAATTAATTGCCAATCAAATTATTTACTATCTATTGAGTCATTCGTCGAATTTTTTAAACCAGAAATTTTGGGAAAGGTAATATGTATACTTTCTGATGAATTTTCTGCAAAATTTCTTTTATCAATTAAAAAAAAAATTAAAAAAAACATGGAATAACGTTGTAGCTTATGTGGACAAGCTTTTCATTCTGTCGGAAATACAGTTAACGGAATGTAGGGCCAAGAAGCCAGAATCACATTTTTGAGAGTTGTGCACTTTTTGAATCAGAGACTTTAAATTAAGAAATTAATTTTTAGTTATAAATTAATTTTAAATTAAATAGTGGTAACTTAATTTTTCGTAGAATTTGAAATTATGAATATTCCTATATTTTATTAATTTATAAATGACCGATCACAAAAAGTCATTTATATATAAAATAAATCCAGAATTATAAAAGTGTTAGCTTAATATTCTATTGATTATAGATAACAGAAAGGTTATCTATAATCTATAGACCAGAAGTTATGTATATATAAAAAATACCTGATTAATTAAAGTAATATCTTTATCATTCTATGGATTATAGATAACAACAGAAAGGTTATCTAGAATCAACCAAACGTCATTTTTATTTCTAAAAAAAATACCTGAATGATAAAAGGAATAACTTTATCATTCTATAGATCATAAATAATAGAAAGGTTATAATCTTAAGAATAATAATGGTATATAGGTAACAGAAAGAAAAAAAATCTATATTCATATGGATTTTTCCTTTCTGTTACCCCTACCACTTTAGTCTTAAATAAGAGTCAACTGGAATTTTTAATGTAATTATTTACATAATTAATGTAATATAACTAAACTATTTATTAACTGCGAAATTAATCCTTATAAACACATTCTGACTCACAAATACATTATCTTCTCTTTTGTCGGAATTAAAATAATTGAAGGAAAGGAAAGATAAACACACAAATTCAATAACAACGGAATATTTCTCTTAACTGAAAATATTTTTTTCTGATTGTAGATGAGGAAATCTGTTAATAAATTAAAATTAAGCGGATTTTGTTTAACTACAACTTGTAAAGCGCTTAAACAGATTATATATATATATATATATATATATATATATATATATATATACTGGGGGGCTAAGCCCCCTGTTCGCTGCCGCTCACCAACCCCGATGATTGCTTCGCAATAATTGTCTTTTCTTGGCAGAAAACAGTTTTTTTACATAAGTTAAAATAATTCACTTAACGTATATGTACTAAAAGGAATTCTGTTTGCTTACTCTTGTGCCTCTACTTCCCACGTCCAAATATTACTATTTATTAGTATTATAAACATTTGGATCTCTAGGTGAACGGAAGTGATTTTTCGATGTAATCATTTTTTAAAATAACATTTATATTATAACATTATATTGTTCAAACAAATTTGATGAGTTCACAACCATAATTTAATATTCTCGCTAATAATAGCAGTACTGGAAAATAAGTTTAAATTAGGGATACAAAAATTTCTAAAGAAAAACAATATCTTTAAGACTATTGTTAATTTTATGCTGATGACAACCAAAACAATATGGAAATGAATGAGGGTAAACTGGATCCTACCACGTGATTTTCCGGCCAATAAAAATGCGCGACAACAATAGAAAACTGCGACACCATCAATTGATTTTTATATATAGTAAGATAATATATATATATATATATATATATATATATATATATATATATAAATAAATAAAATGTCATATAATCTTAACAGTTATGTTCAGAAAAATCCTCTAAAAAATGCTATCTATTTAAAAAAATGTCATATACCTCGAACGCTGAACGGTAGGCAAATAATTATACACTGTAGTTTATATTAATGTTTTGAAAAAAGGACACCTTTTATAGCCATGTGATTATGGTTGAAAATAATTAAAATAATTAAAGACCGGTAGTATAAATAGCTGATTTTGAACTAATTAAACATATGATGTAAGCGAACAAGAAAAAAAATTAAATTGAAATAAATTAGAGAAAGTGCCATTAATTTAGAAAACAGAGATGAAAATGAAAGTCTAATAACTTTTTTTTAAAAAAAAATCTCGTTTTAATGGAGAAAATTTCAAATATTCTGTTCAAAACTGTTATACGTCAACAATTTTCCGTTTTTAAATTCTTCAAATTAATGAGATGTTTCGTTAACAGTCATTATAATTGCAATAATTTCTAAACATAAATAATCAAACGAAGTCGGTTAACGCTATTGATATTTTTATTTATTTTCGATTCAAGAACGATAGAAAAAGATTTCTGTAAATTGCAATTAATCATTAATTAGTTTTTGAGATACAAATTTAATTGCATCACATAGTTTTCAAATGAATTCTGAAGAAGTTTAGAGAAAATGTTGCTGATTTTTATTTTCTAATGATTAGAATATTAAATTTATCGAATTAAAGATAAATCGAAGAATGCAAAATTCCTAAATAATATTAAAGACTAAAATAGCATCTCTTCATTAATTAAATCCATTTATTAAATAAGCATTTTTAACTAAAGGAAATGTTCCGAAAAGGTTTGGGTGTATATTTTGTTTGTGGTAAAGGTTGTTTTGAGTAAAGAGGAATGGTTCTTTCAATTGCAAACGAAATGTTGTATCAAGTTGAAAGCAAATATTGTTTAAAATGAAGAGCAAATGTGGTTTTAAGTGAAAAGGAAATGTGATTTAAAGTGAAAAGGAAATGTGATTTAAAGTGAAAACGAAATGTTGTATCAAGTGAAAGGAAATGTGGTTTAAAGTGAAAAGGAAATGTGATTTAAAGTGAAAAGGAAATGTTGTATCAAGTGAAAACGAAATGTGGTTTAAAGTGAAAAGGAAATGTGATTTAAAGTGAAAACGAAATTTTGTATCAAGTGAAAAGGAAATGTTGTATCAAGTGAAAAGGAAATGTGATTTAAAGTGAAAAGGAAATGTTGTATCAAGTGAAAGGGAAATGTGATTTAAAGTGAAAAGGAAATGTTTCATGTGAAAACGAAATATTATAGCATGTAAAAACAAAATGTTTCATGTGAAAACGAAATGTTATAGCATGTAAAAACAAAATGTTTCATGTGAAAACGAAATGTTATAGCATGTAAAAACAAAATGTTGTTTCAATTGAAAACGAAATGTTGAATCAAATGAAATGTTGTTTCAAGTGAAAAGGAAGGTTGTAGTATCAAGTGAAGAAGCAAATGTTGTTTCAAATGCAAAGGAAATGTTGTTTCAAATGCAAAGGAAATGTTGTTTCAAATGCAAAGGAAATGTTGTTTCAAATGCAAAGGAAATGTTGTTTCAAGTGAAAGGGATGGTTGTATTAAGTAATGTCGTTTCAAAAGAAAAGGATATGTTTTTTAAATGAAAGGGAAAAGTTATTCCATGCGAAAAAGAAATATTTATAAAAACTAGAGACTTAAATTATTAATTGGAAATTTTGTCAGATTACAGAGCTTAGTTTTAATTCTAATCTAGACGTAATATTCATATTAAATAATCTCTTAAAAACCCTTAAGTACTCATAACTACACATTTTGGAACAAAAAGCCCAATTTCGGAAATTCTTTTATTTTTTTAAATAAAAAAACGAGTGGTAATAAAATTCAAAATGTTGTTTTAAAAAATAATCTCTTTTAACTCCTTCGGTATTTAGATATTGTAACTTAGACGCACCTTTTTTTTCTTGTTTTAACTTGTTTGTAATTTCCTCTCGAATCTATGTGTTGCTCCATTTACTTCTGAGGGTGAACACAGGAAAAAGTTCTTAGAAAAAAAACTAAAGTATTTTTATGTTTATGTCACAGTTTTTTAAAATCTTTTCACGTTTTTTTTAACTTTATTCGTATTAATAATATAAGGTTGCAGACGCACATAGATTAACTTTAAAATCGGTATGAATTTTGTAATGAAGCATGTTGAATTTTTCTTAGTATTAGCTTCCACAGCAGACAATAATTGCAAATCATTCTTCTTCATCGTAATATATATTTATCTACGTGCTTGATACCGTGTACGGCTTTTTTCTCAACCATTTTAACCTTTTTCTTACGACCGGTACAACATGTGGACCACATTTGATGGTATAACATGGTACACCGTATTAAAGGGATAAACCCTAAACCTTCGGATCTATATTTATTCATTAAGAACTAGTGAAATTATCTGTTTATTATGAACTATATTAATTACAATTGTTATATTACTAGTAGCACAGTTTTTTCTTTAATTTTCCTAAGTGCACACGAAACTAGATTATACATTCAAATGTTTCTCATAACAGCAAGTGCTTTGGAAGATATTACATGGCAGAAAATTTGGCACAATTTGAAATATAACGCGTGAAGCTTTTTAGAAATAATTTTGATTTAAAAATAGGATCGATTTACCCATTAAAAATTTTAATCGGCCAAAATAATGTGAGGAAGTTATTAACTTCTTTGTAGCTTTAATACCTGCAATTTTGAGATTATTATAAAGGATTATATCCGTTCTTGAACAGCCGACCCAATTTTGGGTTTACGACTACTAATTTTCAACTCCGTAGCCTTGTAATTTTGAACCAATACAGAAGACAATTAAATTCCTGGATAAGTACTCCAAGATGTATTGATTTGTTATGGGAACACGGAGGACTTTTCGACTCGACAAATTTAACATGCATCAGTCACCATTTACTACTCGGGGAGTCTCCGGCCGTCGGGGTTCGAACCCACGAACTCTTGGACATGGGCCGGATGCCCTACCAACCAGGCTACCCCGGTATTTGAAACTTTTATATTAGAATGCTTTTAAAAAAATAGCAATAGAAAAGGGAAAAAAAGCGTTTAACTTCCTGCGCTCATTTTAGTGAATGCAAATTTCGCTTGAGTTAGAAGGACCCTATTTAACCTATATCAGGACCCTATTTAACCCAGGGTCAACTTCAAGAACGATCTTTCAAATTGTGCCAGTAGATTTTGTGCGTTTATATAGAGTTAGTATAGAGTAAAGAAAGAATGTTTACATACAGTTAGTATATAAGTTTTTACATATTTTTGTCTAACTCCTGTATTAACTTAATTATGATTATAACTCTTGTATTAACTATTATATCTCTCCAACTGAATAAACTCCTGCATTAACTATTATAACTCTCAGAAAAATGATTGCAATATTCAATCCGATTAAGTTGCAGAAATATTTCTGAAAGTATTTTAATATACATGAGAGAAATTAGAACATTTGTTGAGATATAGCAAAAAGCTATTACATAAGTATAACATTCCTTTGTGTAATAAAGGATAAATACTACGCATAGTTTCTTTTTACTGCGTTTTATCAGTATAAGGACAACTTTTTACTTACATAAATGCAATTGTTTAGGTAAAATGTGATAATGTATAAATTTCTTTCAAGAAAATATTTTTTTTTTATCATGACTACCAATGCTTTTGATACATTTTTCTTCTTATAAGTCCGATAACAGCACATATCGTTAATCGGCTTAAAGTATCATTCGTTTCGAAATTGAAGAATTACTCTTTGAGTCCGTTTACTTCTAAGAATATTTTTAAAAAATCTGAATTACTTACATAAATCAGAGTATGAAAGGAAATAAATATTTCCCAAAATTATGTTTAAAAGCTCTAATAGTAATTATAAAAGTATTATTAGAGCCCATGGATTACTGGAAGTAATTATAAGCTGTTTGCGGGGAAATGATGTTGAATTACATTTAAAAAAAATTTCGTGACATTCTCGTACTTCCGGAGGCGTATTTTCAGTTTATGTTCTATTTTAGTCTGATTTTTTTTTTATTTCTTGCGATTCAAAATATTTTTGTAAATATTTGCAAAGCTAATAATAGCGCGCTTTGTTAATTAGCTTAAAATATCATATTTTGGGACATTTTTGCAGAAGAACTAAGCTTTCTTCATAAAGGTTCAATAATAGCACACCTTGTCAACTAGTTTAAAAATATTGCGTGTATGACTGCATTATGTTTTTCTGCATTATGTTTTATGCATTATGTTATGTTTATTAACTTCTAATATTAAATGACAAATAAAAGTTTTTAAAATTGCTGATGGATATTTGAGTTATTACACAGATATTTTTTGTGTTAAAATTATAAACATTAATTATAATTAAAAAACAGTAAAGTGAATAATGTAGGAATTACAACTTCTTTTTACTTAGAATTACTGGTTAGTCTAGTGATAAGTATGTTTGTAGAACGAACGATTAAGTTGTTATTGCAAGAAAAACTTATTGTCTTATATAAAATGATCTTATGTTCATTTTACATAAAGATACATACAGATTTTACATACGTATTTAACTTAAAATGCGTTGCAATTATTTCTTATAATACTTTTCTAAAAAAAAAATAGCAAATGAAAAGTTAATCGTTTTCGAATAGCAATTCTTGCATTGCATTTTAAAATAAACTTCATAAAAAATGAATTATCAACTCAATTCTTATAAATTTCACTCAATATTTTATTTCTTAGAAAAACCATAGAAAAGTTGTTGTTGTTAACTATTTTAAATTAATTGAGTATTTTTATATTATTAAATATAAATTAAAATAAACATGTTATACAGAAACCGTTTACTTCACATATATTATAAACAATTAAAAATATAAAAAAATATTTGCTTCTAAAGCTTTCATGCTTTTTCTTGGCAATTATTATTCTTTAAACAACATTTTTATCTACGATCGTAATTCCAAATTTAATGCTGTTAAAATTTCCAAGTTTTTTAGTTTGACTAAAGGTTTTATTCTATTATAAACAATTTAGCATTAGAAACAGTAATTGCTTCTAAAGCTCATCCTTTTTTATGGCAATTACCATTCTTTAAACAATATAAAATTGATATATTATTTTCGTATTCTAAACATATTATCTGCTATCGTATTTTCTAATTTAATATTACTAAAGTTTGTATTTTTTTTTTTTAGTTAGACTAAAGGCTTTTATAAAAACGTGTCTGGTTTTCCTAATTTGAAAGAATTTTAAGTTACTTTGTCACAACTTATGCACTCTATTGTATGGTCTATGGCAGAACTGCCAAGTCGGAAGTTCTAGCTCTCAACATTAATTAAAGTGGTAGTTAAATGATGATTAAACAAGCAAGAGTTTTAAAAATTACGTTATAACTTAAAAACGATACCATTGCAGGGATGCCAACTTGCTCCGCTTTGTAAAACAGTACTTTCTCGTGGTAGCGAAATTTAAGATACTTTTAGTTTAGTATTTTTCCTTTTAAGAAATTTTTTCACCACTAAATATCAAAAATTATAAGTATCATATAAATTACAACGTTGAAGCATAAATCTACTGGCTACTCTATAAAAAAAGTAGGCGTAACTATCCTTCTTTAATGAATTTTACTCTATAATTTGCTACCACTTTATTAAAACTATTGCAGAAAGCGGAGCAGTTGGCATCCCTGCCATTGGCTGTAGCGACATTTTATGTACATATTTTTTAATTATTTATAAATTGTGGTGGTTAAAATCTTTTTAAATCAAATGTTTAAACAGATATTCTACAACCACTTTAAATATTTAGGACAAATTTCCAGCTTAAAGCCGAAGAAACTGGCAGATCAGTCGATGGCTATGTTTTTTTAGTTTTGGCTAAACTAAATTAAAGCTATTGAGTGAAGTTATTGATTGAATTTTTAATTATAAAGTCTATTTTACAGGACAGTAAAGTTAGCAACAAAGACACAAAAGACAAAAAAGTTAGCAACTATGCCCTAAAAGCATCATATTTAAGTCTCTAGCAGTGAGTGATTCCATACGCGACTAAAAATGTAAAATGTGACAGAAACTCTATTTATTTTAATTTATTTAGTCTATTTAATTATTGAATCGTACCTACCATCATGACAAATGTTGCAAATTATTCATATCTAAAGCAAAAACATTCTTTGCAATCAATTGCAAACTGAAGGAAATATACAAGAAAATATGCTAATTTTAATTATACTTAAATAGATTTTGGCTTTTTATTAGTCACCACTCGTTACAGTTTAAGTGTCCTATGGCATGCTAGCTTTAGTCGGTTTTAAATAAATTATAAAATAAAGAAATTGTTTTCTAAATCAATATTTTTCATTTCTTAAACAACACATAACGTTTATCGATGGCATATAATAAGATAATAGATATTGATTAAACCTCAAGTAATCCTCAACATGTCTGTAATAACTTCAATTTCATACAATTTTGTGGCATAGTTTAATCAACGCCTACTGTAACTGAAAGACTCCTATTTGAAAAGTAATCCGATCAGACCATAAAGAGGGTAAACAGATTAACAAAAGAACCTTTAATAGAAAATCTAGTAAAATAAGAAAGTGGTATCAAATATATATCTAAAAATTTGTTTAATTTTTGAATATGAAAGATTTGTCATATTTACTTGTCAACCACTACAGATTCAATTCTCAAATATATATGATAAATTTCTCTCCATTACTTTTAAAAAAAGAATTTGGATTCAAGCGCACAACTGGTTCACTTTTTAAATAGTCAGCGCAGACTACTTATAAAAAACCGTGTGGAGGCTTTCTGATGTAGTAGTTGATGGTTTAATGCGGATCTTTTATTCACATTCTTGTATTTAA
>OX421979.1:86492404-86502404 GCA_949128135.1 Parasteatoda lunata | reverse complement strand
TTCGGTAATCGTTTTTTACTAGCTTCTTTTTTATCAGATATCTGTTCTATTTTAGCCAGCACTTAGTCAATACCTATTATTATCATCGAACCTCTTCTTCTCGTTATAAAAGCAAACATTCCCTGACTTCAGGTATTTTTTATAACTTTGAGTGCATTGGTAATGTGCACAATGTCAAAGTACATTGTCAAAAAGAATTGTGTGCAATGTCAAAGAGATTGTCTAACTTAGAAATAAAAGTATTTCATCTGACTTTCCGTGTAGCTGATTGTTCATTTCTATTTCTTCTTAATGATCTACATAAATGTTTCTTTAAGGTCAAGTTCTTTAAGGTCAAGACATTCATCGATGAAAATAGACATTCTTTTGATTTCGGTCACTCATGGTAACATATATATTATTTGTAGACTTAAACTAAGCAATCGCCAGTGACCTGTGAACCTGTGCAGTAGTGCGTTCAAAGTTATATGTATAAAAAAATATTTTAAATAGGAGTCTAAAAACAATTATGATTCTTGTAATAAATCTTTGGTTTGCATTCTCTCTGATGATGTGTGCGAATACAAAATTTTTAGAGGAGAATAGAGAAATTTTTTTTAAGAGATCAAATTTTTAGAGAATAGAGTAATAATATTTTTAAGAGACTAAATTTTTGAGGGGAATAGAGAAATATTTTTTTAAGAGATCAAATTTTTAGAGGAGAATAGAGTAATAATTTTTTTAAGAGACTAAATTTTTAGAGGGGAATAGAGAAATTTTTTTAAGAGATCAAATTTTTAGAGAATAGAGTAATAATTTTTTTAAGAGACTAAATTTTTGAGGGGAATAGAGAAATATTTTTTTAAGAGATCAAATTTTTAGAGGAGAATAGAGTAATAATTTTTTTAAGAGACTAAATTTTTAGAGGAGAATAGAGAAATTTTTTTAAGAGATCAAATTTTTAGAGAATAGAGTAATAATTTTTTTAAGAGACTAAATTTTTGAGGGGAATAGAGAAATATTTTTTTAAGAGATCAAATTTTTAGAGGAGAATAGAGTAATAATTTTTTTAAGAGATCAAATTTTTAGAGGAGAATAGAGTAATAATTTTTTTAAGAGACCAAATTTTTAGAGGAGAATAGAGTAATAATTTTTTTAAGAGACTAAACAATAGGGATGAAGCGTCTCTGCTCTTCCCAAATAAAATGACTTTTAAAAATTTACCAGGTAATAAATCAAAAGCAAATATTTTGTCGTAGATACTATGGTCTTAATATGAAACAGTAACATTTTCAAGAGGAAAAAAAACTTTTATAAGAAATGGGAAAACTTTTATAAAAAATGGCAAATGTAGTAATCAATCTAACAGACAATTTTTTTTTAATTTTGCTATCATTTCAATTTTAGAAAAATAAATCAGAAGAATATACCGCCTTACATATTTTTTACTGTTACTACTTTGCTTCTTTACTTTATCAGAGACTGATAATTTTGTTGCCACTCTTTATATTTCTTGTGGCATAAGGCATGCATGTGAAACATGGACCTTAAAAAAAACTCTCAGCTCTAGATATGTTTGAAAAAAAAAAAATTAGTGCGTGGAGTCCCTCCGCGCGGAAGAAGTGAAACTTCGTAATGTGGAAATGAAAATAGGAAGGGGTAGAAATCGATTTTTAGTGATATCATATTGTTTCTTCAAGACAAACTTTGTTAACATTGCTTACAACCACCTATCTACATAACTTTATTTTAAAATGTAGTGCAGAATTAATTACATTACAATAATAATAATAAAAAAACAATTTTCTTAGTTTTAAACTCTTGAATTAAAAGCGTAATAATAATGGTACAGGAAAATAACATTAAATTAGGGATGCAAAAATATTTATAGAAAAACAATACTTTTATGACTTTTATTAATTTTATGCTAGTGAGAACCAAAACAATATGGAAATGAATGAGGGAAAACTGGATCCTACCACGTGATTTTCCGGCCAATGAAAATGCATCGTTAAACGTTTAACGCAACCTTGTTGGAAGTCGCTTTAGAAGTTTCAATTCAAAAAAGTACTCAGAGTAATTTTAAACTGTACAAGCCTTCAAGGCATACTACAAATAACACAAGTTATCGAAAGTTTGAAGAATCTCGGTTGATAATTTCACTTTACCCACCAACAGTTTCGCAAAGGGGCATAACTGGTAGAAAGTTTCTCCCCAATACTGGTTAAAATACGACTTTTTACGTGCAGAACAGTCAGTGCTTTAAATTTTAACGATCAAAAAAAGTCCTTAGAAATCCCAAGCTAAAGGAAGACCACAAACAAAAGGTTGGATTACTTAAAATTTCAGATAATTAAAAATTGGAGAAAGTTTGCTATTTATAGAAGAACGCGAGGTTGAAAGAGTTATGACTTACAATGGGCTGTTGCGCTTGTGATGAAGAACAAGAGTGTCAACGTCAAAGAAGTTATTTTCAACTGTCTCTTAATAAACGCATATAATGGAATATATTATAAAAAGTAAGTGTGGAAACTATGTAAATAAGTAATTTTTATGACGCTGCTGCCCCTCAATTTAACCCATTATTAGCCCTTGAGAAGTATACTTCACACCTATAATTTGTGTGGCTCCATCTGCTGACGAAATACGAAAAAAAAACAGGACTTAGTTGAGATAAAAGTTGATAACAGTAATAGTTAGCATGTGGTTAAGAATACGGCTTTTTTTCCCTAGTGTAATTTGATTATTATGCGGTTGTTATTTGATAATTTTTCATCGAGTTTATTTGTAATTATACATAAATTCGACTATTTATACAATTCTTTACAAAAGATAAAACTTTAAAAATCCCAGCCATCTTTTTAACCTTACCCCTCCGAAATTTAATTGTAGAAGAAAATCAATTTAATTGTAGATATTAAGCTAAATGTAGTCTTAAAAATCAATTTAATTAAGCCAAATGAATTTCTTTTTATTAACCAACCTCAAATTCAAAAAGATATTTGAACATAACATTAATAGAAGAAAAAAAAAGGTCACATAAAGGATTAAATAAATTTCACTAACTCTATCATTTTATAATGAATATCAAATGTTTGAAAGCTTTAAAGTTCATATGAAAGAATTGAAAAAAAAGGAAAGAATCATTCAATTGAAAATCAAACAATACTCTGTTAGGCGTGGTTCTAATGCAATTTACACACCGAAATTGTCTCGTTTACGCCTATTCTTCCCTACAATTCTAGCATTTTCCCCTCCCCTCAGACAGGGAAAATCCCCAGAGAGTGCAAGTGTGATAGCTTTTACACAATCAGTTTCTTCTCTTGACAATCAATTTACGGGCATGGAACGATTTCATCAGGGAATTCGGCATCTTATAATTTCATTCGAACGAGGAAGTTGTCTGTAAGTTTTTAAGCATAGTTTTTTGTGCAATCGTATATACATTTTATAGACAAGCGATCGAAGCTTATTTTTGCACTGTTTCTGTAAAAAAAAAAAAAAAAGTAGTCCATGTCCGCCTGAACTAATAAGGTCCACAATAAAAATGTTTCGAGCATAATAAATGAGAATTACTGAAGTATTTTATGCTTTCTGCTCAAGCGCATTTTCTTTAAATTAAAAATTAATTTCAAGATACGAATCACTTATATTTACCTCTATACGTATTACGTATAATAACCATCTAAATCGTATACGTATAAATAACCATCTGAAATTATCAAAATTTTGCGTTTCTTTGTTATAAACCATACACAGCAGTTTATTTTTTCCAAGCAATAATTTAAATATATGCAAGTTTCTTGCACAAAACTGGAAATGATGCGGTTCTACTTAAACCTGGAAATAACCACCCGACACGTGGCGACTTAAATTAAATAAACAACCGGTCACTTTCTTTTTAAATGATAAATAAAATCAGCGTAGTAAGAGACTCTAGATAACAGAATTTTGATTAAGATGTCTAATAATGTATTCAATCGAAATTTGAATCCTTCAGAATCCTTCAATTTGTGGTGGAAAGGGCCGGGATAGCCTGGTCGGTAGGGCGCTGGGCCCATATCCAAGAGGTCGTGGGTTCGATCCTCGCCGGCCGAAGACTCCCCGTGTAGTAAATGGTGACTGATGCACGTTAAATCTGTCGAGTCTCAAAGTCCTCCATGTTCCCATAACAAATCAATACCCTCTGGGGGTACTGATCCAGGAGTTTCCTTGTCTTCTGGATTGGTTCAAAATTACAAGGCAACGGAGTTGAACATTAGTAGTCGTAAATCCATGAAATTGGGTCGGCTGTTCAACGACGGTTATAAAATAAAAATAAAATTTGTGGTGGAAAGATTCATGTAGAAGGAGAGTTTCTTAACAATTCACATGTCTCAATTATTTTTTCTCATTTTGCCTCCTCCAATATTTTTAAATAAAGTTCTTTAAATTCAAAATGTACAACTAATTTTGACACACAATTATACAATTTTTATTGTTGATTCACTTTTTATAACAGTATATTATTTCTATTAAGAATTTTTTTTTAAATATAATTTTATCCAAGCAAAAAAAGAAATTTGCAAAAAGTGGCTATTAAAAGAAAAACACCCATCGATACTAGTCACCGAATTTTATGCTTGAAGAAAAAAATGGCCACTGACTTATTAGAGTACTACTAAGCCTTACTTCTAAGTTTTTAGAGTACTGCTAAGTTTTACTACTAAGTTATTAGAGCACTACTAAGCATTTCTTCTAAGTTATTAGAGTGCTACTAAGTATTACTACTAAGTTACTAGGCCATTGGTTACTAACTGAAAATTTAAATTTTCAGGTCTAGTTCTCTTGCTAGTTTTGTTCTAAATTTCCAAGTAAATTACAACACAGTATGCATCACACAAAACAGCTTTCTTTTTGCACTTTTCGAGGAAATTTCCAAAAAGAGGCCATTAAAAGAAAAGGACCAGTCGACAATAGTCACCGACTTATTAGGTTTGAAGAAAAAAAGGCTACTAAGTTATTAGAGTACTACTAAGTATTACTACTAAGTTATTAGAGAACTACTAAGTATTACTACTAAGTTATTAGACCACTGGCTACTTACTGAAAATTTAAATTTTCAGATCTGGTTCTCCTGCCAGTTTTGTTTTAACTTTCCAGGTAAATTACAATAATGTATGCATCACAAAAAAAAACAGCTTACTTTTTGCACTTTTAGTTTTTTATGCATACTTTCCAAAATTTGAGGCTTTTGGGGAACACATTTTTTAGTTCACTTTCAGTTAACTTAAACACACTTTTTAAGGGAAATTTAATTCATTTTCTATAAACGAACTTAAGAATATAATGAAAAGCAAACTCTTTAGGTACTACAGAATTTTCGTACTTTCAGAAAATATCTTTTTTTTTCTATTGAAGCTAGAGTAACGTACTTATGCTTAAATGAGAAGAATTAGAACCAATATGAATGGTCGGACAGGTTCCCTGCTTTTGTTTACAATCTCTTGACAAAATATTTCGTAGAAATTTTACACATTGGAGGGTATTTAAGAAATCTTTATTAATGAGTGGTGGCTCAGGCGATAGAGCGATCGCCTTCTAATCAGGTGATCCAAGTTCGAATGCCAGCGATAGCTGGTCAGAACGAATTCCACACCCGACTTATACCAACAACAGTGCTGACGTAAAATAGTGGTAGACGGATCATGGGTTAGAGTCCCCTTGCCATCAGACTAACCGTGGAAGGTTTTTGTAGTTTTCCTTCTCCTGCAGGTTAGAAAGTCCTCCATGACGGCAAATTTCTCCCAATACTTAATCCAAGAGATCCCTTGTCTTCTGGATTGGATTCAAAGTTACAAGGATACGGAGTTGAACGTTGGTAGTCGTAAACTGAAAATTCGGTCGGACGTCTAATATAAAAAATAACCGAGAGGTTCGTGGTTTTCCTCTCCGTGTAAGGCAAAAAAGGGGTTAGTTCCATCAAAAAGTTCTCCACGAATGGAAATTTCTCCCAATTCTTGATCTAGGAGTTCCCTTGTCTTCTGAATTGGGTTCACCATTGCAAGGCTACTGAGTTGAACATTAGCTGTCGTAAACACAAAAGATTGGGTCAGCTGTTTGACGACTGTTATAAAATTTTAAAAAAAACTTTATTAATCTTTTAAAATTATTTATATATAATAACGGGCAAAATTCTTTTAATTCTAATTTATCAAAATAGCAATTCAATTATTAAAAAAAATATTTTCTTAAACATCAGGCATTTCGTGATAGTTGAAGTTACCACAACTGTTATTGAATGACCTAATATAACCCTAATCAAGAATATATTTGAAATTAGTGAGAGGAATCAACGTCTAATAGATTTTAAACTATATTATTAAAGTATTAGATGACGAAAATTGCGATTAATCTGTTCGCTTCGTCACTAATGTCAAAAACTGGCATGTTACTTGATACACCATAAAGAATGATTGCTCACATATTTATGGTTTGATAGAAAAAAGAAAGAGTTATGGAGTGTTTATCTAACAATCGAAGGAATTATTTTATGAGTATAAAAATAATTTTAAGAGATTCGGATGTTTTATGTCACAGTCCATGTTAAAATAGACAAAAGTTTTATGAGTAAAAAAATTATTTAATGGAATTTAAAGGTTCCTAGTCACAGTCCATGTTAATATAGACAAAAAGTTTATGAGTATTGAAATTATTTAAAGGTATATGGATGTTCTATGCCACAGCTCATGTTAAAATAGACTAAGGTTTTACGAAAATAAAAATTATTTAAAGGGACTTGGATGTTCCAAATCACAGTTCATGATGTAGAAGTTTGATAGACTTTTCAACAAAAAGCGTTTAAAAATAAAATAAAGAAGAAAAAAAATTCTGGCTATTAATTGATTTCAGTCGTTGGTTTTATTAATTACATGCCGATTCCTCATGTCATTGCTTTTTAAAATATAATAATTCTCATATAATTAAATGATATTATCATATCTTATTTCCTTATGAAATGTATTATTTTTCATAATGATACTTTATCAAGAAAATTTTGTAAAGAAAAAATCAAAAATGAGAGGCCTCTCATACTTTTAACTTTATTCCTACACTTGTATCCTCTTTTAAGGCTATACTAAATGAATATATAATATTTTAAAGTACATTTACAGATTATATATATATAATCGATATATATATAATCGATCAAATATATAATCGAATTAATATCTATTAAATATATAACAATTGTTAAAGTCTCTTAAATATGTAAATGTTTTATGAAACTTTTCATGAAATATTTTTTTAAATAAAAATGTCAGCATTTCATTAAAGAAATGTGGACTGCTATTCCTTTAATAAAACATTTGTTTTCATTACAAAAAAAAAAAAAACTTCAAAAGAAGATTTAGAATTACTTCAATTCCCCTTATTCAAATAAACCAGTCATCAATATCATCTCTATCATATTGAGGCATTAGAGTGTCATCAGCTAAATATAGCTCTCACATAAATTCCCTCTATAAACAGCGAAGGCCAAATGTGGCCTCCACAAACATCGCCAACCTCAGAGGAGAAATAAGATATTCATTCATATGGATCGAGACCGAATGAGCCATCAACATCGTGGCTAATGTCATCATTGCTGTATTCTTACAGCCCTTCTCCAGAAATCGGAGCAATCAAGCTAGAGAAAGTCTTTAGATATTGAAAGTTTGGCTGAAGACTGGGGAAAAGAACAGGGGCAGATCTCCCATCAGCCGCGAGGGAATATGTAAAGATCTAAAACTAGACTTTGGATATTAAGTTAGAGATTGATCGATTAGATTGTTTTCTCTTTTATATATGTACGATATTTCTTTTCTCGCTGAAAGGATATTTACAGTTACAATTGTTGTTTTCCTTTAAAAAATCATTGTTGTGGGATAGAAAAATGGGAATAATATAAGCCATTTCATAAAGAAAAGTGTACTTGCATTTAGGCACTGTTTAATGCTCCTTTGAGACTGTTGCCAGTAGTCGTGGTGGATCAGGGGATAGAACGCTCACCTCTCTATGAGGTGTCTCGGGTTCGAATCCCTGCAGTGGCTGGTCGATTTAAATTCCGCACGAGACTTGTCCGGACCACAATGCTGACGCAAAATATCTTCAGTGGTAGACGGATCATAGGTTAGACTCCCATTGCCGTCAGGCCAACCGTAGGAGGTTTTCTAGGTTTTTCTCATCATGTAACGCAAATGCGGATTAGTTACATCAAAAAGTCCACTCTAGATTCTCTAAATATTTGACCCAGAAGCTCCTTTGTCTTCTGGATTTTGTTTACAATTACAAGGCTAAAGAATTGAACATTGGTAGTCGTGAACTCAAAATTGGGTTGGCTGTTCAACAACGGTTACAAAATAGCCCATTGTTCAGCGCTAGTGCGTCGCAAATACATAATATCGACGTCTACTACATAATGGTTGTAAAAAAAATTTAAATAACAAAAACTAAGTGAACAATATTTCTGATTGCTCTACCTCATCACAAAAAAAGAAATAAAAGATTTAGATAAATATTTAAATTTAACCTTGAATGTTCATTTCTCATTACGACATCATCTCAACCACGAGGAATTCGATACTAAATAAATGTATCATCATACAGAGTATAATCATAATCATCCAGAAATTTGTAATGGTAATTTTAATGAAATAAAGTTCACATGATCATAATGGATGAAACAGAAAACTTCTCCAAGAAGTCTACGTGGAAGGGCAGAAAAATTGGACAGGGATATATCTAATAGATTGATGGATTATCCTGATATCTTTAGAAAGACACCATACTATTTTCCTCATAGTAGCTAATATATGCCACTGTTTCATCAAGAAATTCCATGAATGCCTTAGGAATAAAACTGCCATGGGCTGCGACAGTTATCATAGCAGATAATTTCGCTAAGAAATAGTACGTCTTTCAGAACTCTATAATAGCGAAAGTTAAGTTGTGACAAAAAGTAGTGTTAGTTTTTAATTACGATTTAGATATAGGCTGTAGATAAAAAAAGATATTGCATCAAATTTTCTTCTTAAACGGAATTCTTTTAAAAATGCAGATTTTGGAACTACTTTGAAGAATATAGTAAATCGCTTTGTAGACTATGGTAGTATGGAGGAATTAAAAATTATGTTCCTCATCCTAGACCAGATTCTTTCCGTGTTCATTGGAAAAATAATAACACATTCTGTGATGTTTTTGAATAATTATATGATGCCACAACTTCCATCTACCATTTTAACAATTTTTCCGTTCTAACTATAAAAGTCCATTAAAAATAAAATTTCCATTCTAACCACATTTATCTATCATTTTTTTCAACTATTTCAACCACCTTAAAAAAACTTTTATATTCTAAGGATGTTTTTAGAATTATTGATTAAGGTACTGATATTGCAGATTATGGTACTATAGAAAAAGTAAACGTATTAAATCTTATTATAGACAAGGTTCAAATCTGAATTTGAAAATTTTTTATAATGCTAGATTGCTTATCAAGAATAATGATGCATGCTTGTGATCACACCAAATACTTACGAAATTTTAAATAAATCAATAGATGGTATACAGCAAAACTAGCCGCCTTCGGTGAACAGCTTGGAAACCTTTAAAAATTCACTTGTAAAACATAAAAATTACAATGATAACCAAGCCGAATGTACTGCCGTAAATATTCTACTCATTCAGAACAACCATCAACCATAACGCCTTAATCAGTTTTAAATAATACATTAACCAATTTTTTCCATCATCCAGCTGTTTTCCGCATGGAAGTACTTTGATTTCAAGAGATGACCGCATATTGTTTATGTACTGAGTACATATTATTTATGTATTGAATTTTAGCAAAAAAGTTAAGATCTATCTGGCAAAACTATAAATCCCATAAAGTACCGTTATATATATTATATATATATATATATATATATATTATATAATATATATATATATATATATATATATATATATATATATATATATATATATATATATATATATA
>OX421979.1:86431204-86491204 GCA_949128135.1 Parasteatoda lunata | reverse complement strand
ATATCATCCATTTGTTGGCGAATATCGGCAAAGATCTTTTTAAGTGAGCAGCAGTGTATTTTTGGTAAGTATAATAGAATAAATATAAACTAAATAATCATAAGTTCTAAACGTTTTAATATATTTATTGAATTTTATATCCACTATATTTTCTTCGCACTATTTTTCTAATCATTGTGTTGTGTTGACTAACCTCTTGGATTCAAACTTACAATGCAATAAAGAAAAAAAACGCAGCTTTTATTAGAAACGGCAACAGAATGATTCGAAATTCGCTATATTTATTTCACTTATTCTCTACGATATCTAAAAAAATATTTCTAAAAGAAAAAAAAATGGTGACATTTTGAAAACAAAATAATATCAAAATGCCAAATTCAATTTTATAGCTTTTGCCATCTGAAAAAAGAAACATTTGCTGTATTTTTTTCCTCGCAGAAATATAAAATAATATCTCTAAGGGAAAAAAAAAAAGGTTGCGTTTTCAAAATGGCTCACTAGTAGTTTTGTGACTGCAGTTTATATTCAATCACTACAAATATCATATTTCGTCATTTACAAGAACTTAGACAGAATTTATTTTTAGCCCTAATCGTAGTCCCTCATTCAAATAATATATTTCAGCACTCTTTTCATTCGATGGAGTTTTTTGATATAGAAAAGTACCTCGAAAAAGAACAAAATAAAACTAAATTCGTAGATACTTTTTAGTTCTAAAGACAGTATATATATATATATATATATATATATATATTTTGCATTTGAAATGTTCTTTTCCTTATTCAGCAATTCTTTCATCTCTTTTGGAAAAAAGAAATATTATTTTCTTCCTTTCTTTCACTAGAATAGCAATACAAGACATTTCCATTAACTTATACCTTGTATCTTACCTCTGCTAAAGCGACAGATCACACAAGAAACTTCGAAAAGTTGTATTCATCTATCGCCATTTTTTTTCCTTCTTCATTTTCTTCCGGAATTTCCGATTCTTTGAACTCATTCATTCGTCTGTGCATATTCCAATAAAAGAACGAAGTAACTTTAACGCTTTCTAATTTCTATTTATTTATTTGTTAAAAACATTGTATTTTATTGTTTGTCTGTTTTCTTTATTAGTAGTAAATGTGAAGTTTGATGCAATTGGGCGAATGGAAATGGGGAAAAGAACTTTTTTTTTTGGTTCGATTAATGAATTTCTTTCTCTTTGTTTAGATTGATCGTTACGCAATTCGTCACACCGTTAAGAATTGGTTTTTCTATAAATGATAGATTTCAGATTGAAAGCACCGTTAAAGGTTAATTATCCACTCAAACCGCAAAAACCATATAGAGTTTCAATCATACGTAAGTAAATTGAATCTTTCAAGTTTTACGAATTCAAAATCTGAAAATTAAAAAAATAATAATAATAGTAATAACCAGACACATAGTACAACATTCGAAATTACTTTTGAGGTAACGATCTGCTTTTCTTCAATATCATACCATTTTTCTTTAAGAACGCAGGTAACCGAGCATCAGCAACACATAATGTGCCAAAACTTCCAGTTGCGAAAATTTAAAGGTATTTCAATTTCATTAAATTTAATACCACGAATCACCAATAGGAATTAGTTTTTGTTATTCTAGTTCTAGCTAACCAAGGCTGCCAACTTTCTATGCTTTTTGCCAAAATTTATTCTAGTGGCAGCTAAGTTTGTGTTTTAATGATTTTTCCTTTTCTGATTTGTGTGGCCTGTTCAACTTGACAAGAGCTTATAAGCTGTACGTCGTAATGAATTTACAAGCTGCATGTGTATGTGCAATAATAAAAATAATGAAACATTAATATATTAATCTGTTTTTTTAAAACAATTCTTGTTGTTAGTTCTTTAATTCTGGGAAACATGTATTCAGAGACTGGTCTATCTGACCTTAAAGCTCTCTGTTTAAACTTTTTGTGTTTAGTTGTAAAAAAAATATATTTTAATTCTATAATTTATTAAATTATAAATACATTACCTTTACTACCACTGAGAAAAACATTTTCTGGAACAACGGAGAATTCGTAGTAGTTGTAGTCATGTATTTTGCTAAAAGTTAAAAAGTTGGAGGGTATGGTTAAACTAATACTGTCCAATAAAATCCGTTTAAAACTCACTTTCAGTCAAAGGTGCGCAAACGCACCATTTCAATAAATATTTTTTCACTAATTTTATTTTTATGCCGTTGTTAAGGGTTCTTAAGACATCCTTTAATTATTAGTAATTCAATTGGAAAAAACACTTTCTGCTGAGAAATTTTTAAACTAAGTTTTTTTTAACTTAAAACGGTTGTTGGCAAATGGAGATTTTTGAAAATTTATAATTATTCTTTTTGAGATTTCTCTTATGTTTTTATGATGGATTAAAATTGCAAGTCAGTAAATAAAAAAAAAAAAAATAAAACAAATTTCATAAAAAACAAGCGTTCAACTAAATGGTTTGCTCATTTATTTGGTGAATGGTGTCTATACGCATCATTTTATTTCTTACTAGCCGCTTAAGGCGGCCAGCTGTCCGCCACGCTAAAGGTTTTGTTTTTACGTATTATCGCAACCAGGTTGGCGCGATTTGTATGTTATGTTTTTTGTATGTATGCGATTTGCACTGATGTTTTTTTAAGTTCAAGTGCCACTGCCCGGTATACATTTGCCCGGTATATCCTACACTGATGTTTTTTTAAGGTCAAGTGCCACTGCCCGGTATACATTTGCCCGGTATATCCTACACTGATGTTTTTTTAAGGTCAAGTGCCACTGCCCGGTATACATTTGCCCGGTATATCCTACACTGATGTTTTTTTAAGTTCAAGTGCCACTGCCCGGTATACATTTGCCCGGTATATCCTACACTGATGTTTTTTTAAGGTCAAGTGCCACTGCCCGGTATACATTTATTCAAGATGTGTGAAGAAAAATATTATAAATCACTTAGGGTTGCCGTGAGTAGGGTCGCCAAATTTGGCGATTTATGCGAATTTTGGCCTGGTTGCGTTAATACGTAAGTACCAAAGGTTTTTACAAATAAAGTTTTTTAAAACATAGCAGGAAATCTGAAGATTACGGACAATTAAAGTGTTCCTGTCCTGCAATTTTATCTTCATATCCAGTTCTGCTGCAGATGTGTTATAGCTCTTGAGGATGTTTGAAGATGTAACTTTGCTATGGTAACCTAAGGCTTATGGTAATCTAACCTATAATATAACTATCAGGTGGAGACTTGTTTTTTTTTTTTTTTAAAAAGAAAGGCCCTCAGAAATTGTACAAGCATTCAAAAGTTTCTTTCGAAATCATCATTGGCCAATAGCTGAAAATTAAAACGCAGTTAATAACATATTTAAGAAACAGCAATAAAATAAAGCTTGTGTCAGTCAGCATACAGATAGTATTTTTTTATGGTATTAATTTCTATTTCTATATAATTTTTATGGTATTAATTTCTATTTCTATATCGCTACAAAAATTATCGTCTTCGCTTAAGAAAAAAAAAAATAGAGCTTGGAAAGAAGAAGAAAAACTTATTATAACAATTATGAACAGCGACAAATATATCCTACACTGATGTTTTTTTAAGGTCAAGTGCCACTGCCCGGTATACATTTATTCAAGATGTGTGAAGAAAAATATTATAAATCACTTAGGGTTGCCGTGAGTAGGGTCGCCAAATTTGGCGATTTATGCGAATTTTGGCCTGGTTGCGTTAATACGTAAGTACCAAAGGTTTTTACAAATTAAGTTTTTTAAAACATAGCAGGAAATCTGAAGATTAGCGGACAATTAAAGTGTTCCTGTCCTGCAATTTTATCTTCATATCCAGTTCTGCTGCAGATGTGTTATAGCTCTTGAGGATGTTTGAAGATGTAACTTTGCTATGGTAACCTAAGGCTTATGGTAATCTAACCTATAATATAACTATCAGGTGGAGACTTGTTTTTTTTTTTTTTTTTTAAAGAAAGGCCCTCAGAAATTGTACAAGCATTCAAAAGTTTCTTTCGAAATCATCATTGGCCAATAGCTGAAAATTAAAACGCAGTTAATAACATATTTAAGAAACAGCAATAAAATAAAGCTTGTGTCAGTCAGCATACAGATAGTATTTTTTTACGGTATTAATTTCTATTTCTATATAATTTTTATGGTATTAATTTCTATTTCTATATCGCTACAAAAATTATCGTCTTCGCTTAAGAAAAAAAAAAATAGAGCTTGGAAAGAAGAAGAAAAACTTATTATAACAATTATGAACAGCGACAAATATATCCTACACTGATGTTTTTTTAAGGTCAAGTGCCACTGCCCGGTATACATTTATTCAAGATGTGTGAAGAAAAATATTATAAATCACTTAGGGTTGCCGTGAGTAGGGTCGCCAAATTTGGCGATTTATGCGAATTTTGGCCTGGTTGCGTTAATACGTAAGTACCAAAGGTTTTTACAAATAAAGTTTTTTAAAACATAGCAGGAAATCTGAAGATTAGCGGACAATTAAAGTGTTCCTGTCCTGCAATTTTATCTTCATATCCAGTTCTGCTGCAGATGTGTTATAGCTCTTGAGGATGTTTGAAGATGTAACTTTGCTATGGTAACCTAAGGCTTATGGTAATCTAACCTATAATATAACTATCAGGTGGAGACTTGTTTTTTTTTTTTTTTAAAATAAAGGCCCTCAGAAATTGTACAAGCATTCAAAAGTTTCTTTCGAAATCATCATTGGCCAATAGCTGAAAATTAAAACGCAGTTAATAACATATTTAAGAAACAGCAATAAAATAAAGCTTGTGTCAGTCAGCATACAGATAGTATTTTTTTATGGTATTAATTTCTATTTCTATATAATTTTTATGGTATTAATTTCTATTTCTATATCGCTACAAAAATTATCGTCTTCGCTTAAGAAAAAAAAAAAAAATAGAGCTTGGAAAGAAGAAGAAAAACTTATTATAACAATTATGAACAGCGACAAATATATCAAAGCGAAGCGTTCTATTTACGTATCGAATATGTTGCCACATTTTTAATACAAAAGTTAAACTTTTCTCCACTTTGATTAATGTAAACTAATGCGAACCTTACAATTAAATTATTAATTCCTTCGTATATTATTGGTTTAAGTTGTAGAAAATTAATATTTCAATTATAAGGTTCGCATTAGCATACATTTATAAGAGTGGAGAAAAGCATTTTTTAATAATTTTTTGAATATGGCTCTTTGAAGACGAAAAAGCATAGATTTTCTTACAAAATGACTGATAACTAAAAAACTAATCCAAATTTTTGAAAAAGAAAAAAAAAACTTCTTCATTATGTCAAAACACAATTGTGTGCCGAGTTTCGTGCCTGGGCGAGGCTTCTGGGGCGATATATTGTGATTACAGACAGACAAACACACACAGCCGCGTTTATTATTATGTATAGATATAAAATATAATTTTTCATACACGAACTTTTTTTCTGTCTTAATGAATGTAATGTAGCATATTTCAATGAAAATAATACAACATTTTATAAAAATTTCTATGCTTAGCCTAAATTGTGTTAAAAGAGAATTGATGTAATACTTTAATACTGTAATACTGTAATTATGTATTACTTTTCAATTTAACTCTGATTTATTTTTAATAAAATTCTCATGTTTAACGGAGCTTTCATTTTAAACTCACTGAAAATTTTCGCCAATAATATGTACCCAGCTTACTTATTAAATCTTTATTGTACGAAATTATTAAGTAACCCCACTTTTATTTTATTTCGATTTTGTTATCCAATAAAGACACAGAATAGGAAGGAATTCTATTCAATTAATTGAAATAGAATTTCTTGTGTCAAAAGATAAGAATTAGACGGAAGATAACAAGGCCACCAGGCGTGGGAGTAATTCTGTTGAAATACGAGTTGGGAAATATTTTTATTATTGAAGATAATTACTGACACCCACACTGATTCAAATCATTGTCAGCTCCGGTTGTTTCAATTAAATTTCTTGGAAAATTCTTTATCTTAATAAAAAGAATATTTTATTATTTTTAAATACTTAAATAGCAAAACTGAGTTATCAATTTCAATTAAATTTAGAGTAAAAAGAAATGAAAATTAAGAATTAAGTGACTGCGAGTTTAAAAATATGGTTAGTTATTATTTACAAAATAAAAAATGTTTCTCTAAATATTTTCGAACATAATCAGTATAGCTGCCAATTTAACGGTCACGGGAAAAGATTTTACAAAATGCCGGTGTTGGTGAGGTATTCACAAGGCTGAAAGCAAGATAGGAAAAACTGGTAGTAAAATTATTCCAATTATGGCTGGTTTCCGGGAAAAGTAAAATGAACCTCACCAGTTCTTGTTTTTTTCGGCCTTTATGTAAATAAACTTTTAAACATAATGATTTTGTTTTAACCTTTTCGGGGTGGGTGAGTCATAAATGTATTCGTACGGAATTCGAATCAGGATTGTAAAAAATAATTGGGCATAGCTAATTGACTTATTTTTGCTCTCACTTTAAATTTAACACATCCAATCCATGTGTGTTAAATGTGCGACTGTGCAATTTTTGATTCGAACTAAGTAGTGGTGAATTAAACAAAGCAAACTATTATTTCCCCGCGCACTAATAAACTTCTATAAAAATTGAATGGCTACTAGTTTTATCTTTTTTTACCCGGATTATCGACACCCTGAGAATGCATATATGACTTGCCAGTCTCGAAAAGGTTAATGTCAATGTTAATTTCGAGGTATCTGCCTCGCGGCACCTGCTTCTTCAGCTGAATTCTTTGCCATAGGCAATGTATGAATTATGTCTGACATAATAGTACAATATTATGAATTATTTACAAAAAAAAAAAAAAAATTCCGAATAATATATAATATTTACATGAACGAAAAGTAGATATTCCAAATAATATAATATTTTTAAGAACGAAAAAGAAAACTTTCAGACATGGATATCCAGAGGTCGCAGTGTCCCCCAAAAAATAATAAAATACTGGTAGAAATATTATAATATTTATTGTCTATTTTTGGACTAGGCAATATTTTTTCGACCAGAGCATGTAAAACAATTTATGATCAAAAACTGCACAACTAAATTAAAGTGATGTCTAAAATGTAAATATTTTTGAATAATTTAAAATTAAATTTAAACTTTTGTTTGTTAAATACACAAGTGGGTGACCTTTGTGCTAAAATGCAAAAGCTACGACAAACAACGTTAAAGAGCACAAAAATATATAATAATGCAGACAGCTGTTTCGGATGCGCAAAGGTCAACCTTCATCAGTGCAACAGGATGTTGCACTGATGAACAACTGTTGAACACTGAACAACTGTTGCACTGACGAAGGTAGCCCTTTCAGCATCCGAAACAGCTGTCTGCATTATTATATATTTTTGTGCTCTTTAACGTTGTTTGTCGTAGCTTTTGTTTGTTAGTTCAAAGTAAATAGGGCTTGATAGGACGTTGTGGATAATCAAACTACTTCGTCAATTTTAACTGTTTAGAAGACAATGTTTTCTTTTTTGAAATCTAAAAGAGTGTTAACTCAAATTTTCCATTTTAAGCGCATGCAATTGGAGTAGCTGAATATTCCTATCTACCTAGACTAGGGCCGGAATAGTCTGGTTGGTAGGGGACTGAGCCCCTCTGCAAGAGTTCGTGCGGTTCCGCTGGCCGAAGACTCTCCGTGTAGTAAATGGTGACTGGTGCACGTTAAGTCTGTTGAGTCGCAAAGTCCTCCATGTTCCCATAACAAATCAATACATCTGGGGGTACTGACTCAGGAGTTTCCTTGTCTTCTGGATTGGTTCACAATTACAAGGTTACGGAGTTGACATTAGTAGTCGTAAACCAAAAGTTTGGTCAGCTGTTCAACGACGGATATAAAGTATAAAATATCTACCCAGACTTTATTAATAATAGAAAATTCGCTCTTCAAAACACTGTAATGAATTAAACTGAAGATTGTATACGGAATAAATTTTTTCATCTATTTTTTTTTAATCTCAAAATTTTATTTTTACTTACAAATAAATCCATTTTTTATATATATATATATTTTTAAAAATCGTTTACATGTTGCTTTAATTTTTCATTCCCTAGTTTTATAGCCGTAATATCGAATTTTTTTAAGTGAATTGCCGTAAATAAATCTTAAGTGTTTTCAAAGCCTTTTGGTAATCATCTGCTTCTAGAACAAACTAATTGCAATGTTTTTTTTTTCCAGGAGAAAACACTTCCGCCTTTTAAAGCAAACCTACCTGATACTATATTTAGAAACATAAGCTTTCAGAAACCTCTATCTTTCGACGATAAACTGCTTTTGTTCTATCATAAGTAGCAAACAGACTTGTAGGTAAACAAAAATACTTAGAAAAACAACAATTTGGAGACGTTGTGCTCAATACGGGCTCCATTCTTCAACCGCTGTGGACATACCTTTTCTTCTTTACAATAATCCCAGATCAATTTTTATACCTAAAAAAAGGTAGCCAAGAATTTTCTTGTCGTCATAAAGATTTACGGATTTTATACCCTTGGCGGTATGTATGGCTCGTTTTATGAATACCCCAGTCAACTGAAATGGAGGAATGGCACATGGCGATAAGACGGGAGGAACTGCCTTTTCGGAATTTATAACACGCTTTGGAGTTTTACAGCCAAACCTTAGGTTAGTCGCGGCAAGATTTTTTTCTTCCCTTCTCTTTTTCTACTGCGGTCAAAGGAGTTAACTTTTTATGCTCTAAGAGAAATCGAAGATTTGAGTTAAAAATCGGTAAGAATATCTGATGTAAAAGTTGCTACTTTTGCTTTCCATTTTACTGGGTGTTTGAGATTCTTTCAGAAATATGTTTGTTGCTATAGTCAGGAGTTCAAATAGAAATTATTTTTGCTTCATAATATGAAATACATTTACAATATTAACTTTATTCAGCATTAACCACTTTGCTACCTCTAGTCTACCTTCTTTGCGGGTGGGTTTCTTGATATTAAATCGAGCCTTTATTTCCTCCTTTTATTTGGTTATTCTTTTATTTTCTCCCTTTATTTGATTCTTCTTCTCCATTTTTCTTTCTTATTTTCATTTTATACTTTTCCTGCATGGTTATGTTCTTTCTTTCTACTACTTTTTGGTTCTTCTTTTCTTTTATTTTATTTTGCTCTTCTTTTTACTCCCTTTCATTTGAATTTTTCTTTATTCTCATCTTTTATTTAGTTTTTTTTCTTTATTTCCTCATTTTATTTGATATCTTGGCTCAGTGAAACTCGAATTTGTATCTTTAGGTTTCAGTCAAAGCAACAACTATTTAAACATTACATTTTAAATTCTTAATTCGACTCTTTTTTTTACTCCCTTTCATTTTATTTATTTTCTTTATTTTCTTCTTTCATTTGGTATTTTTTTCCCCTTATTTCCTCATTTTATTTGATATCATGACTCAGTGAAGCTCGAATTTGCATCTTCAGATTTCAGTCAAACCAACAACTATTTAAACATTACATTTTAAATCCTTAATTTTTTTTCTTAAATTAAAGCAATTGTTGTTTTAACAGCTCTTTGGCAAAATTGCCAATAAGCAATGGCGCAACTCAGATGGTCAGAGACAAGCTAAAGAGCTGAATCGTGACTGTCCTAGTGTGCGTCAAAGAGAGCTTCTTAAGCTAAACAGGAACAATTTGAGGAAGATATCATTAGTCTTCTCACTGGACACTGCACTCTAAGGATACAACTAAGGATGTCTCACTTATACATAATGGTTGTTGTATCCGAGTCTCTTTATAGAGGTTGTCTTCTTGAGCAGGAGACTTCCAGACATATACTTTGCGATTTTGAGATCTATTCTGCTCAAAGATTTAAGCATTTAGAGCCTCTTACATTAAGGTCTGGGAATTGCAAGATATTCCTGTCAGGTGTTTGCTGAACTTTATTTCATCTATAAAGCTTTCTAGTTTATCATGATTTAGGGTTTGGGTACAATAGACCTCCAGACGATGTTCCCTGCTCCTTGGAGCTATCCAAACTCTAAGTTAATTTTTACAGCACAGCAACAAGAGAAAGATGAATAATAATCGATAACATCATCTTTCAAATTGTACTTCTATTTCCACGTTTATTTATTTCGCTTTAAAGTCTGGGAGGATCGAATCTTTCAATCAGAATTTCATTTATTTTTTCGATTAGCCAGAAAGAACTTTAATTGTACCTCTGTGCTTATTAACAATAGAAGTGTCAGTTGCTTCTTGACCAAGGTTAGTAGAGTTTATCTCCAGATAAAATTCTTCGTCCTTCAAAACTTCTAAATCTATGGAACTAAAGTACTCAAATTTCATCTGAAGCTCGATGCCTGATAAAAATACAAGCAAGTGTACAGTTAAGCTCCAAATAGAATTCTTCATCCTTCAAAACTTCAAAATCTATCGAGCTCTATCTATCGTACTCAAATTTCATCTGAAGCTCGATGCCTGATGAAAATAAAACTTTTAATCCTGAAATGGTAGCAAATTTTTTAAATTATAATTAAAAAAAGTTTTTTAATTATAATTTTGACTTTAGCAAACTAACTAAAATAAAAGTAAAGTGGAAAAAATAAAATAAAATGAATGGTTTTGAAAATCACGTTTATCAAGTGAATTAAAGAAAAAATAACTTTATATTTGTCACTGAAAGCGAAAAATAATAGTTATAAAACTGCTATTACAACCTTAACTTCTCTCCTAGTTTTTCAGAAGTGATGTGCTTTTTTTTTCTATGTTAAAAGTATGTAAATAAGTTTCAATTTTATAAGAAATTTACTTTGTAAATCGAAAAAAACAAAAACAAATGATGCATCTTTTTCAAGCATCAAGCTCATAACCCAGGTATAAAAATAATTCAGTTTTCAAAGAATAAATTCTTTCATCAAAACAAACTTCATTTACGATATTAAAAAGAAGGCAAACCTCTAAGCTTGTGCAGAAAAAAATACCATACTTTGCTCAAATTACTCTTACAACCTGGTTAAACTCTTCACTTAATTAATTTTCCAAATTAAATAAATGAATCTTTGGCGAAAGTGTCAAGCACTTTATTGTTAAGTACCTCAAGATACAATCAGCTTATGGGTTAAGATTTATTTTCCCCTTAACTTCAAGATTTATTTTTCATTCTTTCTTTCGCCAAGACCGATACTTTTATCGGCACCGGCACTCGACGAAGTTTCTCTTCCACCTTTATAACCAGGCCGTTTATCGGCGCACTAAATATTAGTAAATACCGGGTCCTTCTTTTCATTCATCTGAAGTAAGAAACAGAAACCGGAGTGTGCCTCTTTCTCGGTTTCGCTGATAATAACTGAATCCAGTGCTTCCCTATCGCCTAGTGAAAACCACGCTTCGCTGATTTTGTTGCGGAGGTTTTCGTCTTTATCTCATGTCGTTAAATAGCAAACTAGGCTATAAATGGTTTTAGCGAAATTTACGGCATGGAGCATTTCTTCTGAATTACTTTTTGAGCATATAAAACGCTTAACGGTGTTAAAAAAATAATTAGTTGAGCATTTAATTGAAAATAGCACTTGCAAGAATGTAATAGAATTAGTAACGGTGAAAAGTTCAGTTAGCGGAAGAAACAGTTTTCTCTTTTTCTTTTATATTTCGGGAAATTTTTATTACATAACACAGAGTTTCATAAACTTTCAAATGCTTTGAATACAAGAAAGACAAAGCGAAATCATTTTCTAGCAAGTAAGTGTTGTCACGTTAAACTCGGGAAATCGAACGATGTTTTAACAGATGTTAGTAAATAGCTCAAAATGACTCCAGTAGAACAGAAGCCCGGTAATTAAATTTTTCACGTCAAAGGTAAACACTATACTTGAATATACCAGAAGAAAACAAAAAGAAACCTTCCACTTCTCTACTTAGCCTTTTCAAAACCTTCAGCTACTAAATTATCCTCTTTTAAAAGCCTTTGTATATCTTTTAAAAATGCTACTCAGAAAATTTAAAAGGTAAATCAGTACGCACATAAATTAATTTCTTTCATTAAATTTTTCAATGAAAATGTCTTCCCTAATATTTATCTATTCTCACCGAACAATGAGGTGACCCAGGTTCGAATCCCAGCGAATTCCGCACTCGGCTCGCACCGACCGTTGCTCTATCCTAAAATATCCCCAGCGGTAGAAGGACCGTGGGATATATTCCCATTGCCATCAGGCTAACCTTATGAGGTTTTTGTAGTTTTCATCTCCATGTAACGCTAATGCGGGTTAGTTCTATTAAAAAAAAGTCCATATCCCAGTATCCCAAATATCTCCCAATATTTCATCCTGGAGTTCGCTTTTCTTCTGGATTGGGTTCGAAATTACACGTCTACGGAGTTGAGCATTGGTAGTCGTAAACTCAAAATTGGGTCGGCTGTTTAATGACAGTTATAAAATAAAATATTTATCCATTCTTTATACATTTGATTTATTGATATCTAGTGATTTGACAAAACTGAAAAATTCAATTAAGTCTTCCACGAAAAAAATTTTAAGATGTATACTACCTTTTCAATATTTCTTGCTTTTATATGCACTTCTATAATGATAAAAAAGTAATAAAGTTCCTTTCTGTAGAATTAAAACCTGTAATTTTCAGAATTTTATAAATTTATAATTATAACACAGCATTTGTTCTTCAACTTGAGAAGGGGTAATGATTCGTACTTAGCAAGGACATGCAAATCTACTACATGTATCGCAACAATAAACAAAAAACATTAAAAAGTTTTACTATGAGTTTTCAGGATTAAATGTTTTTAAACGTGAAGAATTCTTGTAGCTTTGGTACATCTTTTCTTAAGAATTCTATTCTTAAAACAAGTTTCTAATTTCTAACCGGTGATAAAACTGCTTCGAATATCATCAAACATTTCCGACAAAGCTCTTCTTATCTCTCAACCTTCTTTAAGAAATGAAAGATTTTCTTAGAAAACTATTCTTTGATAATTTCTTCATTCCCTTCTACTAGTTTGGATCAATTTATTTCTAAGAACTGTTTACTTCATCTGTCACAGTTATAGAAATATTGATTGATTTTTCTCAGAAAATATATATTTTAAGTAACATAAATTATGTCTACTTCAAAGAACGTAGGATATATCTTAAATGCTTGTAATAAGATTAAAAGACAGGAATTAAATTCTCCAGATTCGAATAAATATTGTTGATAGGTAATTAATAATTGGAATTTTTACAAATCATATGAGTTCTTTAGAGAGAAGAATTTCATTGCTAACTTAGTTATTGAAATTTTTTTTTTAGATATTTAGCCAGTTAGTGCACTTCGAATCAGGTAGGTTAAATTTCATTTTGGTAAAAAAAAAGAAAGACATATTTTGGGCCGTGGTAGCACGTGGTTAAAGAAACAGACTCCACTCCGGCGGGGCCGGGGTTAGATACTCGACTCCATTAAGATCCATCGAGTACATGGTATAATTCACTAAAATTCATCTATTACATGATCCTTCAGTAAGAAAGTATCCATCCATCTACCAAATGCAACTACTACACTATGATCCACCGAGTACATGGTCTAATCCACTAAGATCCTAGTACATGATCCTCCAGCAAGAAAGTATCTATCCATCTACCAAGTGCACCTGCTAAACTAAGATCAACAGAGTACATGGTCTAATCCACTAAGCTCCACCTAGTACATGATTCTCCAGTAAGAAAGTATCCATCCATTTACCAAGTGCACCTACTAAACTATGATCCACCGAGTACATGGTCTAATCCACTAAGATCCTAGTACATGATCCTCCAGCAAGAAAGTATCAATCCATCTACCAAGTGCACCTGCTAAACTAAGATCAACAGAGTACATGGTCTAATCCACTAAGCTCCACCTAGTACATGATTCTCCAGTAAGAAAGTATCCATTTATCTACCAAGTGCACCTACTAAACTAAGATCCACCGAGTACATGGTATAATCCACTAAGCTCCACCTAGTACATGATTCTCCAGTAAGAAAGTATCCATCCATCTACCAAGTGCACCTACTAAACTATGATCCACCGAGTACATGGTCTAATCCACTAAGATCCTAGTACATGATCCTCCAGCAAGAAAGTATCCATCCATCTACCAAGTGCACCTACTAAACTATGATCCACCGAGTACATGGTCCAATCTACTAAGCTCCACCTAGTACATGATTCTCCAGTAAGAAAGTATCCATTTATCTACCAAGAGCACATACTAAACTAAGATCCACCGTGTACATACATACGTGCTCGTAAAATTTGTAGAATCAAAAATCCTTAGGTCGGTCGCTGAACAGTACCAAGGGTATTGAGATCTGAAGAAAATTTCTTTTCCTTTAAGATCTATGTCTAAATTGAGGATGTGATTTAGTTCAATATTATAAGTAAAATTTTCTTTTTATTTTCATAAAAGTTAAACACACGAAAATCTTATTGAAAGTACTGTCTTTTACTATTTCGAACACCATTTTCTGTACTTGGCCGAGCCCTCAAGACTTACCCTTTGATCGGTAAAATTTATATATATTATTTGTGCTATCAAGAGGCCATTTTTGTGTACTATTGCTTTTCCTATATATAGTGTGCAGTTTTAATATGGACAATGTGGAAAATATATAGCTTTTCCTATATATAGTGTACCCATTTTCTGTACTTTGCCGAGCCGTCAAGACTTACCCTTTGATAGGTAAAATTTATATTTATTATTTGTGTTATCAGGGAGCCATTTTTGTGTACTACTGCGTTTCCTATATATAGTGTGCAGTTTTAATATGGACAATGTGGAAAATATATAGCTTTTCCTATATATAGTGTGCCCATTTTCTGTGCTTGGCCGAGCTCTCAAGACTTACCTTTTTATTGGTAAAATTTATGCATATTATTTGCGTTATTAAGAAGCCATTTTTGAGTGCTATTGCTTTTCCTATATATAGTGTGCAGTTTTAACATAGACAATATTGAAAGAGGTGTTTTAACGGGTTTATGACTAGTACTAAAAAAAATCACGTGATAATGGTAAATTTTCACCATTCAGAGTTAGTAGCAATAACAACACCATTCAATAAGTATTCAACAATATTCTAACATTCATTCAACAATTCCAAACAATAACAACATTCCATAAGACACTGAATACAGCTAACCGTCTTTTGATGGGACGAACTACTAAAAACATGGCTTTATCTTATAACGTAAAGTCACCGACAAGGGCAAAAAATAAAAATTAATAAAAGAATAGCATTATTTGAGTTCTATTGATTGTGTTTGTATATTTTTTCAGTTTTATGCTTGATTTCAATACTGATTTATTGGTAGTTCTGTCCCTCGATGCGAAGAATTTGTTTTCAGTTAGTATATTACATAATTTAAAAATATATATTTTATAATTACTACCTTATACTTTTCCCAAATTCAAAACTTTCAATGTATCAAATTTCAATTCAGCTCTTCTCCAAAAGGTTAAATCTTTAGGGTTGTAAGATTAGACCGATAAATTGAGGTTTGTAACCACGCAAGAAATTCTCAAAGATTTTCTTCGACGAGATAAATTACTGTGGGTTCCCTTGGCTGTCTTTTCTTCTTAATCTTGAAGATTCATGGACGTCATTTTCACTTCACCAACGTTCTCTCTCTCTCTCTCTCTAGAAATAAATATCATTCTGTTTGTCTCTGTGGGTGGAAAAGTCAACAAGAGTTGACAGTTTCAATACTTAAGGGTAACCAACATTGAGATATAGACTGAAATATTTTGGAAAACTCCCTGTGTAGTCGAAACTAGTGTTTCATAGCTGTCAATTGTACAGGAAGGACTTTAACTGTTGAAATGAAATAACAATTAAACTTATTCATAGTAATAAAAATTAATTTAATTTTGCCAATGATTAGAAACTTACTGCTTTATTTTCAAATGTACTTTAGGAAAGTACGAAGTACAACATATTTTTTTAATGCCTCTATATAAGTATGGATTATATTAGTAAGTTTTAAATTACTTTTTGTTACTTTTTAAAATATTATTTAAAAAGAGCAAAAGCTGGAGGTATGAAATAGTTTTTCTAGTGGTCGAAAAACTCCATTTTATTTATTTAAATAATAAAAAAATTTTAAGATGACTTTTTATTAAAATTGTTTTGTAATGAGCCTTTTAAAGTATTTGGAAACTATACAAAATTATTCTAGTTATAGTTATTCGCTCGCTACCTTTTTATAAACTCAGTTGCTTTAGCAAATGAGTTTTTAGTGAAGGAGTGTCTGGGTGTGTAACTTAAAGTAGGAATTTCTTGATAGCATCAACGTGAATTTATTATTTCTATTTTAAAGAGCCCTTTCAGTCTGGCCGCCTCTCTTCAACTACCTAATAGTAATGTTGAACCCAACTCACTACAATATGCTGCTTAAATCCAGCAGAAGGACTCCTCTAGGGTTCACTTTACTTAAATTCTTATGTTAACAAGAAAGACTACATCCCAGAACATCTTAGACAACTGACCTTGGAAAACCTGAGCCACATTCCTAACAATGCCATTAAAATATTTACTGACGGTAGTAAAATTGACAATCTTGCTGGCAGTGGCATTTATATCGAAACTCCTGAAGCTAATTTGATTCTTTCTCATCGTAATCCTAATCACTGCTTTGTCTTCAGAAGTGAATTGATTGCTATAGACCTGGGACTAGAAACTATTCTATCCGAAGAGGATTATGGTGACCTATGGATCTTGTCTGACAGCCGTAGTTCTCTCCACCATCTTAGTATTTGGCCACTTGTGGGTGACAGGATCAGCACCTCTATCCTGCTTAAATTAAAGCTCATTTCACTTAATCATGATGTTCATTTGCAATGGGTACCTTCCCATGTGAATCTCCACGGGAATGAAATGGCCGATATTCTTGATAAGGAGGGTTGCAGGATTACAACAACTCTCTCTTCCACACTTACTTTTTTGGAGTCATACTCTCTGAAAAAAATCAAAAATCTCGGAGAAGTGGAAAACACTCCCAACCCATAATTGGTGCAAGGGATCAAAACCGGGTTTGTCCCTTGACCTCCCAAGTGGCAGACGTACCCGGACTGTTCTATCAAGGCTTGCTAGCGGTCACATCAAGTGTTTCACTTTCAACGAGGGCAGGAAAACCTTCGTCACCTGCAGCAAGTGCCAAATTCCTCAGGCTTCTCCTGAGCACCTCTTGTATTGCATGGGACTATCTAAGGAGGATCTCTTTAGCAATCTCCTCCTAATCTTCGACTTCCTTTCAATCAACGAACTCGTGGATCTTGTCTGACTCCGTCAGACATTGAGGATAAGCAACAAGAACAACAACACTATTTCTATTAGATTTTTAACTAATCCGTGGTAGCGGTTATTTTTCACAATTAATATTTTGAGTGATTTATTTTTTCAATGTTCTAAACATAGCTTTCAATTTTACTAATATTTTCTAATATTCTAAAATTTAATATTTTATGTGGTTTATACTCTTCTGTTACATTCTTGAATTTAAATGATTTTGGACGCCACAATACATGAACGAACCATGATGAAAACTACTTCACGATTTCACAATTCAAGATGAAAAGGTAAAAGGTCCCTTCGAGGCCTATAATCCTTGAGCAATAATATGACTATACATAAACAAATTAACTACACTAAACTCAGAATCGCGACAGCCTATGGAGCACCAAGACCTACTATGCATGTCTTGACCTCCATATGTGTAGTAAAGGAGTAGTTATTCCGGTTGGATGGTCTACCAAATGCGAAACCCTAGTGTTAATTCCTAAACATACTTGGTACTTATTCAATCAATCTACTGAAGCTGAGGATGGAACTCCCCCCCCCCCCGGATCTGTGAATCCATTTAGTCACCGGACTTCTTTAAAAATTTAACGTATACATAAATGCATGACAATCTAGCGATGATAGTTTTTATATCAAAAAAATTTAAAAAAACATTCTGTCAACAATTGTATTTTAAACGCCAACTCATTACCACTTGGAAGAATCCTCGAAAAAAGTAACAGTTGAAAAATTTGGGATTCTGTGAAAAAGTTTTTGGTAGCTGAAAAAAATATAAAGTTTAGAATAGAAAAAAAAATGGTAGTGGAACTATATCATTTTCAGCTTTTTTTTTCGTGAGGAGGTCCATAAGCTCTTACTATTCCAAATTATACGTAAAATATGCGTAAAAAATTACAGCAATGTGTTAGACTACCTGTAAAATGAATTCTGCAAAATAAATATTCCTGCTAAATAAGTTCCAGTTATGAAACAGTTTGACGTCTGGCTGACTTAGTATATTATTTTATTGAGCTATTCATTTTTTCTTTTGTATTTACTATGATTATTTTTTTAAAACAAATGCAGTCACATTTTAAATAAAAAATACCAACCTAGTTTTTTCAATCAAAACTACCATTTTCGCCAAACACAAATATATTTTCAACGGATTATGGAGGATAGAGAAATATTCTAAAAAATATTTTTTTCTTTCAAAGCAACAGAGCACAGATATCGTATGATAAAAACAAAACAAAAACGTTCTAAGAAAAATTGGGAGCTTCAAGTCCACTCTTAATTGGATTTGCCGTTCCTATTTTTGGAAACATCGTCATGGTTACATAAGGAAGAATTCCTTAAAATATGACCTAATCTAAAAAGCAAAACGTAAAGTCCTTCAAATCCGAAAAGCTTGTTTTTTCTTCAAACCGATGTTGCTATATTTTTCTGAGAAGTAAGAGACAATTGAGTCTTGTCTATTGTCTACAGCAATGGTTTCCAACTTTTTTTAGTTGTAGAATGCATAATTGTATTCAGTGAAGGTTTTATTAAAAAAATATCTAATTTAAATGTATACTATAATATAATTATATGGTAGAAAATATCATATTCATCTCGAGTTTCTGCATTATTGGATGGAACGATGAAAATTTGTATGTAATTGAAAGAATGGCGTAACTGCATAAGAGTTGTGCTCCAAATATTTTCTTTTCCAGAAAATTTTCATACTTAAATAATTCATTAAAAATAGCCGAGTTTCACTTTATTGCTTTGTCGATGAAGTGTTTATTAACTTTCACAATATACCTATGTGAGAAATCAATATTTAAGTTTCTATGAATCATCATATTTCTAAAGTATTTGGATGCTTCTGTTGTTTTTCGAACTGTTGGAATCTTGCTATTTTTTTTTTTTTTTAAATTGAGTTTCTGTGTTGTTACACCATCATGCATACAAAAGAGTTTGTCGAATCATAGAAATGTAAAATAAGCGTTTTTGGAAAATTTGAAGTTTAGATTTAAATCAAAGAAAAGCATTGATACTGTTGCACTCACCGGCAGCTTTGCTAAAAATGTGAACGACATGGTTTCCAAGTGAGTTTTGTGTTGGAAATAAGGCCAAGATAGGATCAAACGAATAGAAATCTTCAATCCGTTTAAATATTGTTGAAAATTACTGTAGTACCTCTTTTTTATTACTTTGGGTTAACTCTTATACTCATATATATATTATAACCAACGTTGAACAGCGGACCCAGTTTTGGCTTTACGACTACTAATGTACAACTCAGAAGCCTTGTAGTTTTTAACCTGATCCAGAAGACAAGAGAACTCCTGGATGGAGTATTGGAAGAAATGTGCCTTTTAGATGGAACTAATCCACAATTGCATTACATGGAGAGGGAGACCACGAGAACCTCCCACGGTTAGCCTGATGGCATAGGGACTCTAACCCATGATCCGTCTACCACTGAGGATATTTCACGTCAGCACTGTGTTCGGTGCGAGCCCGATGCGGAATTCGTATCGATCAGCCATCGCTGGGATTCGAACCCGGTTCACCTCATTGGAAGGAGAACGCTCTATCTCCTGAGTCATCATGGCTCTTTACTCATATACCGAAAAAAGTGAGCTGGACATGAAAAACACCGAGATAAAAAAAATGGCCATGCCGATAAACTGAGATATTTCTATGGCGGTTACATTAGGGTTAATTATAATTTCTCCACATAAGTACTAGGTTAATAGCCTGTGTAACATAATATGTAAAGTTATATATTAAGTTTTTGCAATTTTTCTATAGAGTTAACTATTAAGTTAAGGTATTTATTAACGTAGAAATCTATTCGAGTAACGAAATGAACAGTGATGAAACTTTTTTTTTCGTACCTAAAACATTATTTCAACAAAAGAACATTTATTTCTCCTTTGAGACAAGACTCAAAGAACGTCTTTTTCCAATTTTATTCTAGGCGAAACCTGTAATTATTTGAGGCGTGGTGTCAATTGGATCTAGCTCCTAATTGCGAGTCTGGAGCGTAGCTTTATCCAATTTATTGCGCTTCCTGCGACTGGCAACACTTGAAACCCATGTTTTTGACGATTGTTTTGAAACACAATCTAATTCTTTTTATTCGTTTTTTTTTTTTTCCTTTCTAATATTTCTTATTCATGTTATTTTTTTGAACTAAAAATAAACCTAGATGCATACATAAAATTTAAATTATTTCTTTAGTTAGAAAATAATATAATATATGAATAAAAAGAATTAGATAGTGTTTCAAAACACTATCGAATTCCTTTTATTCATCTTTTTTTTCCAAATTCTCATTATACTTTCTTCTTTTACTTAGACTTCTAAAATGATAAAAAATAACAAAATACAACAAGAATTTGGTTTAGAATACAATCTAATCCATTTTATTCATAGTTGCTTTTTTTTCTAATTCTTCTCATACTTAGACTTCTAAAATAATAAAAAAAAAAAAAATAAAATATGAACTAGAAAAATTAAATAGTGTTTCAAAGCACAATCCAATTCATTTTAATCATAGTTTTTTTTTTTTTAATTCTTCTTATTCGTTTGCTTTTTCTAAATCTTTCTATTCTTATTTTTTTTAGCTAAAAAAGTAAATCAAAACATCATTCAATTTAAATGTATTTTTTTATTTAAAAAATTGACAAAACTTATAAATAGAGACAATTGAATTGTGTTTTGGAGCACAGTCGAATTCTTTTGAAACATATTTTCAGCTTACTATTATTTTTTTATGCGTATTTTGTGTTAACAAAAACATTATAAATATATATACTTATTGAATTGTTTACTGTTCCCACATATTTGATTCTATCCTAATTTGAAAACAGTATACAATTTAAACGAAGTTAATCTAACTCTTCATAGTTCTTTCAAATTTTATAATGTTGATTCTGCAAAATTTCTTTAATTCGTCTTTAATTAGGTTAGATGTCTTAAATTTGATATATACAGTAAAACTTGTGTAACTTGAGACAAGTTGGCAACTTATAGAGGGGGTGGGTCATTGTTTTTTTTTTGTTTCCTATATCATGTTGCTATATATTTTAAAAAAATTTTTACTTGACTTAAAAATTTTATTTAGCAAATAGCCAAATGAATATCTTAAGAAATGTGTTTAAACCTGAATTAACTTCAATTTGTTACAAATACATAATTCTAATGTTTAACTAACTTTTTTTTAAAAAATTATTTCGTTAGTTATGCATGTGAAGTGTTTAATAAAACTAATTTCTTAAAATATCTGAACACGAAAACATGTAATTTGAAAACTTTAACAAAGCAAAATTATTTGAACACTTTAAAATTTATTCTGTTACTTACAAACCTATTTGCTCACTATTGCAACTGGAAGAGCAACTTTTCATCAACTAACACACATGTTTTCAATGAATGAATGGAAGAAATGGTTAAACGGTGACCCCCTACAGTTTCCGCAGATAGTCAACTCTCAAATGGGTTTAGATTAGCTTTTTACACTATTTCACCAAACAAGTGAAATTTTAACATACATTGCGAATGACAGAAAATTTTCTGAATTTTTTTTCTGTTCAACTTATGAGGGTTTTAGAATAGAATTTCATAATACTCCTAGACAAAATTGACTTATTTCAGTGGTCAACATACAAGATTGACAGGTGGTCAAGTTACAAAGGTTTTGCTTCTTTATATTATATAGGAAAAATTCCGTTCTTGATAATTGAGGTCAACTTATGCAGGTGTCCAACTTACAAGGGTGGTCAACTTGGCAGGTTTCACTGTATATATTTTATACCTTAGTTTTCTGTTTCGTTATTTAAAAAAAAATTTAATATTTTTTCCATTGCCCCTTTTATTCAAAAAATTATCTTAAGAAATAATTTAGACATTTCGCTAGGCCAAATGACTTTTAATGTTTATCGATTTCTGTTAAATAGATGGTGCAAAAAAAAGAAGAAAAAAAATTCCAAAAGAATTTTTTTTCTTTCTCCCCTCCCGATATGCTTGTTTTTCTTTCTGTACAAATTAGTATTTCTCCTTTTCTCTTCTTCAGATCTTTTTTTTTTTTTTTTTTTTTTACTTTGAAAAAATGATATAAATCTTTTCTGGCGTAATTTCTATTTACGTTAAAGAATACGAACAGAAGATTAGGAATCAGTTAAAAGAAGCGTATTTCCGAACACCGTGGTTTTTATGTTATTGTTTCTGATTTTCTACCCACGCCAAAAAATAGAAGATTTGAGAGCAACGCGGAAGAAATGAAAATTTAAAAAGCTCCAGGAAGGGGCGATTCTTATTAAAACGTCCGATTTGCGCCGTTTGGTATAAAAAATAATCTCATCTTAAAATAAAAACATCCAATAATTTAAAGAAAAGAAGAGTTATAGATTTTAATGAATAAAGGAAAAATTTAAAACTAAATATTTTACTATAGACTTAAAATTATAGTATGAAGTTTTTTTTTAAAAAATATTCCACGTTACTCATTATAAGCTTTTTTTTTTTTTTTTTTTTTTTTTTAGTTTTTTTTTTAATTTAAGGACTTATCTTGGGTAATATTTTTTTCCTCGCTCTGAGTTAAATATTTATTTGTCAGATTTGCGTACAACTACCAACTTTTAGGAACATCTCTAATTTTTCAATTGGGAAATAGTGATTTGTCAATCTGACCTCCCGGATTCAGTTTAAATCCTTTATAAGTAGTAATGGACAAATTTCTTATAAATCTGATTGACAAAAATATTGGGAAATTACTTTTGCTCTCACTAGAATTTTTTTTTTATGAAACTACGCAGGGTCGTCACAGAAAAAAATTAACAAAATAGTTTCTTCTAGTAGCCTAAAGCATGAAAATAGCTGCCTGAAATTATGAAAATAGTTTTTAAATTAGATAAGAACAAAAAATTTTCAATAATATGACTAAAATTTTATTAAATGACTTCATTGTAATATACCATGAATTATTTAATCAAGTTGACGGCCAATATGATAATTTTTAAATAAACGTTAGTGTTCTAGCACTAAATTTTTATATAAAAAAAATTAGTGTATTTGCAGAAAATTAAATACTTTTAAATGCTAGAATTAATGCAGAAAATTTTCTATTAATTTTCCCTTTTATCAATAATTGATTTAGCAAACATATATGTAGATATTGAAAAAGTGATTACTAAAATTCGAAATTCACGCATCTTGGTATCGTATTAAAAATTGGGTTCTTTAAAATCATGCAGAGTTTCGTAGCAATAACTGTTGAAAAGGCGATTGAGAAACAAAATAGATTCACAACGGAATCTGTGCAAATTGAGCGCACTAAAAAGTGATGACTCAAATTTGCAATTCAATATTTTTTTTTATTTCTTAGAAAAAAAAAAATTCAGTATGTTCAGAAGCTACCTCGGGCCGCAGGTTGTCAACCCAATTTATGCTTAAAAAAACATTGCTAGGAGCACAGAAAAGTCTCCCAATAGTCTCCTTTTCCTGAAAATTGTTGCTTTTATTGCCTTTTCAGGCAAAAAGAAGTAGCCAGAGTTGCCTCAGGGCGAAAATAGTAGCAAATAGTCGCATTTTAGTCACCTGTGGCAACCCTGCTACGGAAATTTCGTAGAATTTAGAGGGTATGTTCTTGGTTCATTAAATTTAACTTAGAATTATTTCGCCTACCACTATCTAATTTCAAAGACTCATATCAATTTCCACTTTATTTTAACTAGTTCGGGTAGTAATCCGCAAGTGGATCTAACAATAATTGAACAAATGTTAGAAACCACTAACCAGAAATCTAAAACTAATTGCTTTTAAACGCTCAACAACCACTATTCTCAGAACCAGAAACAGCTAAAGTATGTCGCTTCATTAGATCATACGAAGAGCTGCAAACCAATACGCTTTTTGAAAAAATATTTTATTGCGTGGTAGACAATTAAAGACTAAATATTACAGAATATTTAGTTATTTTCAAATATTTTCCACTGAAAGATTTTATTAATGTGGCTCTTGATAAAAGCTTTCAAATCTTTCACAAGTAGTAGTGTGAAATATAACTTTAAATAAAAATTATAAAAGAAGTAATAATACCGAAAACTTGGCGACCACTAGAAGAAATTTTTTCAAAAAGTGTGGAAAGTTGGCAGGCTTGAATCAAGACCTCCTAGAAGAAGGAAGGCCTCAGCCAACACCTCCTAGAAGAAGGAAGGCCTCAGCACGGATCAATTTAGTAGTCCGATGTGACGAAGTTAACTGCGCAGTTGATGAAAAATAAGAAAGATGTCATTACGTTCAGGGTACTAAGCTGCGCAGTGGTTGAAAATACGAAATATGTCATTACTTTTGGACTACTAGGATATTTATGGTAACCTGTGTTGAGGCCTACTCTTTCTAGGAGGTGTTGCTTGCATACGGTCTAAGGTCGCCCTTTCTAATGTCCTGCCTGGCTAAAATTTTCATTCAAATTTTGATGTACCGGATAGGATTAAAATGCCGTTAGTCAAAATTATCGTAAGTTCTGAACTTTTCTAATTCTCTTCCTGCTGGATGCTGGATATGTAGGGTACCTCGGTATTTGGCGCGTAGCTCCACCAACCGATTCATCTTATACTGGTTTGTTCTATGCTCAAAAGTCATGAAGGAATGAGCTTATACTGCTATTAACGGGGTACAAAATGAACGGGGGAGATCCCCAGAGTCAATAGTATATAAGAGTTAAAAAACAGTGGTACTATCATTTGTAATATTTTGATATGATGCAATCTGACATGAGAAATGCGGTTACTGGGCTATATTTAATGTTGCCGTCTATTAAGCTGATGTCTAGCAAATAATTGAAGTTCGAGACCGTACAGTTTCTAGCGTCGCTGTAGAATTTACTGTTGAGTTTGGCAATGAAGCAGTTAATTTCTTCTATGTCTAGATCCTTCCTTAATAGTCTGTTGCTGATATAATTCCTTCCAGTTCAAACTACAAATATATAGTTTTTATTTTGAACTAAATAGTGGGGAATTAAATAAATCAAACTATTATAACCTTTCCCAGAAATAAATTTCTAAAGAATTAGTTAGGTTACCAGTTTTATCCAAACTGATTACGGTCAAAGAGATGCAATAAGCGACTAAAAATGTATATAATGGATTCAAGAAACTCGATTTATTCTTTATTTATTTACTACTCTTTAATTATTCAACCGTAACTACCACTGTGACTTAGATTTCAAATTATTCATATCTAAAATAGAAAAAATATTCTCTTTTTATACGAAACTGAAAAATGTATGCATTTAAAAGTTGAACACTTTAATTTCATATAATAATATTTGGAATTTCATTGTGTCACCATTTTTTGTCACCAGTGACAACCCTGCGTTCATGCTGGCGCGTATCTGTGACAGTTGGCTTAAAAGTATTAACGAAGATTTTACCAAGTAGTCGTTACTTGGTAAAACATCACAAGTATAGTCGTTACTAATACTTGTGATGTTAAGAATTTGCTAAAAATTAAGATATTTGTCCAACGCTTGAATGTAAAACCGTCAAATAAATATGTAAAACAATTTAAGATTTCAATCTTTTAAAATTTACGCATTTGCCATCAATGCCAACTTGCTCCACTTGGAGGAAATATTTTATGCAGAAGAAAACTGTAAACTATGCATCAGATAGGCTTTATGCTCATTTTTCACGATCATCTTGTAACTTCACTGCGTCATCAACTCAACCCAACTCGGAAATGTCAACTCATCGCAGTCTCAATGCACAGAGGATAAAAGCGAGTTGCACAGATCCTCTTAATCGTCCTCATCTCAATTCTACTACTGCCTCCCATCACGAGTTAGCGAGGGCAAAGTGAGAGTTAAGCGCACCGGAAGTGTTTATTCCACCGATTCAGACAAAGGAGATAAAGGAAATTGAAGCGAATTGGAGAATCAGGGTAATATATATATTTGGCGTATTGTAGAAAAGCAATGAATAAAATAAATTCCAATTTAAGGAACTTTCCGTCGTAATTAACCAAAGAAAAGAAATGGTATACCAGTTTGAAATTCTCGTACGAAGAAATGTACTCATATTTCATGCGGTTTATCTTTCCCCACCTATTAAAAAGTGAACTCTTCTGTCTTTGCTTACTTTTTGTTCTTGAATAATATCTCGTAGTAAAGGCAAAAGAGACAAAATTTCTGAAGTTTTTAGACTTGAATTCTTCACTGTTATATTAAATCTTTAGCTAAAAGAGGAAAAGTTGGCATCCCTCATACATTTTGACAGATTTTTACATAAATGTGTTTACAAAGAAAATTTTTTCACCGAACGTACAAGTTAACACCAATGCTCCAAAATTATATTAATGTTTCTAAAATAACATTAAAAACTGTAGTTATAATTAATCGTTTATTAACAAATGATTTTGCTTATCCAACAGAATTCGTGCCTCCGCCTTCAGAACAGGACATGTAAAACAGATGTTGACTGTTTCTGTAATGGAAATCCTAAAATGTTTTGTGGCGAGGGTAGATGTCGACCACTTTTTAAGGTTGCGAAATGTAAGTACACCTTTTCTTTATTTACTAGTCAAAGCATAATTTTTTTTTTCTCTATAACAGACTTGAAAGGCTTTTTTGCTGTTGACGGATCATTCCTATTGTACAAAAATCAAACTTAGACGATGCAAATATCTTAAGTTTCCACCAACAGTAAAATCTTACACGGTATTTCTCTCCATAATATAAAACAGACTGTTACCACGGGGGAAATTGTACGTCATTAATTCTCGTTCACCTCCATAACTGATTAAATATTTTTTAAGTATCGAAGAAGAAAAAAAAAGAGTTCGAGCAAACCTAGAGTAAGCCGTGAAGTTTCAAATATTGAAAAGATATTGTCAAAATATCAAAATGAAAGTAAATTATGAGAAGATAACTTAGGATTACACAATGGAAAAGTTCTCTTCCAACAATTTGATTTGCATTTTTAATTTTTTTTTTCAGTAATTGAAATTGAAAGGCTTAATCTAAACTGCTGTTTGTAGAAAATGCAACACCATGAAGGAATCATCAGAATCAAATGAAATTCGCAGCAAATGTCAATTATAGGATATTATGCAAATTAATAAAGTTTCAGAGCCATCGCGCGTGCGTGGCGCGCGCAGCGCCCTCTGAATTGATGCTGAAAGCGTATAAATAAAGTGCTGTAGCGGGACGTTGAAAATAGTCTATGATTATTTGTTAGTGGCAAACGTTTAGTGAGACCTGAGTATGCCTCCACGACGGAAGAATAAGAAATTCAAGCAACTTACGGAGTTTGAACGAGGGAGGATAATCGGCCTTCGAGAAGGAGGATTTTCCTATCGCGCAATAGCAGCTCGTATGCAGCGGAACAGTTCCACAGTGATGCGAGTTTGGAAGCAGTGGACCGACGAGCACCGAACAACTCGAAAAACAGGCACTGGACGACAGAAGGTGACGTCAGAGCGCGATGATCGACACCTGCTCCGCATGGCGGTGAATGATCGCACAGCTTCCTCCAGGCAGCTGGCAGCACATTGGTCTACTGCTACAGGTGTACAATTGTCGGCTTCGTCAATTCGTCGTCGTCTGCTGCGCCGTGGATTGCGTGCAAGGGTGCCATTATACAGGATTCCCCTCACGGCGGATCATCGACGGCTGCGTCGGCAGTGGGCTCTTGAGCACAGAGACTGGCGAGCTGATTGGCACCAAGTTGTCTTTTCAGATGAATCACGCTTCAATTTGTGGACCCATGATGGCCGTGTTCGTGTTAGACGTTATGCCGGTCAACGCTGCCTTCCTGAGTGTATTATTGAACGACATAGTGGTCGAACACCCGGAGTTATGGTCTGGGGTGCGATTTCGTATCATGGACGATCCAATTTGATACGAATTGAGGGTAATCTCAATAGCAACAGATACGTCCGTGAAGTGCTACAGCCCGAAGTCGTTCCTTTCCTTCAAGGCATCCCTGGAGCTATCTTTCAGCAGGATAATGCACGCCCACATGTTGCGCGGACTGTTAGAGACTTCTGTTCAGCACAACGCATGCAACTTCTTCCTTGGCCTGCTTATTCGCCGTATATGTCGCCTATTGAGCACGTGTGGGATATGGTTGGTCGGCGTCTCACTCGTGATCCGCGTCCTGCAGTTTCCAAAGACGAACTTTGGTTGCGCATACAAGCGATATGGAATTCTCTTCCTCAAGCAGATATTCAACATCTGTTTGACTCCATGCCACGTCGTATAGCAGCACTTATTGCAGCGCGTGGTGGCTGCACCAAATACTGATTTCGGACGCTTAATTTGTTTCTTTTGTTTTGAAAATTTCATCATTTATTTGTATCAGTACAAGTCGTTTCTGCATTAAATTTCATTTGATTCTGATGATTCTTTCATGGTGTTGCATTTTCTACAAACAGCAGTTTATGTTTTCTTGAACTTATTTTCTCTATATTTTAAATAATGGAACTTATAGAATTCGCGAGAAAAAAGCTTCTTTAATGGTATGGCGTTCTCTTAACTGATTGATATCAGAGCACCCAAAAATCACGAGTATTGGTCATTAACAATTAAAGACGATCACAATCTTTTTAGCCACAATAAACATCTATTTAACTAAATGTCCCGCATATCACGGTGTTTTTCTCAATCATGTAAAAGCAGACTTCTCTGGGTAAATTGATTGAAATAAATTGGGCAAAAAATCACGCATCATGTTGCTCAATGAACTAAGTCGATCCAAATCGCATTAGCATATCATTTATAAACTATATGATATTCACTCCTAAATGATTTATGTATATCTGCTCTTATATACATTTGAGAACCTAAGGAATTAAAAAAAATAATAATCTGGCAGGCACTTCATTGCAAGAAAAAAATTACTTTTTTCTAATGGAAATTATTTTATCAAACAGGAGCTTTCATTATGCTCAAGTAATGCTTAGTAATAAGTTTACAAATTAGAAATACTGAAGCACAAGTTTGTTTGTATACCGGAAAAGATTTAAAACTGGTAGTAAAATCACTTCATATGTTACTTGTTTTCGGGAGAAAAGAAAAACCTTGGACACCAAAATAAAGTATAAAAAATTATAATGGATATACAAGACTGCTAAGTCGGAAAATAACTATCAATATGTCATGCTATTTTACCACCAGTTTCTTGGCTTTTCAAATATGCAAATAGGCCTGGTAACATTAAAGAAAATTATTGGGGGAAAGGGGAACATAAATAAAAATTTTCTTAAACTGTGATAAAATTAAGATAAAAAACATTCAGAAAATCTGACTATATGTTAAAATCTTCCATTTATTTCGAATGGTTTAAATTTAATTAAGAAATTAATTAAATTTAGTATTAATTAATTAAGAAATTAAATTTAATTAAAGAAATTTCACTTATGTACCAATTAAAAATTAATATAAAGGGTACTTTTAATTTTGCATAGTAAAATAATAATTAAAACGGTCAGAAATCCTACTAAATAACAGAAGATAAATTTATTTCGAATGGTATGCAAAGAATTTTATATTATGTTGCAAGTAAAAATAGATAAAAAAAAAAAATAAGGTACTTTATTTTCGCATAACTTCACTAAATTGAATTTGCATTTATTCAAATGGTATGCAAAGAAATTAAAACCAAGTGCTAAAAAATCTATATAAATATATTTTACATCTGTTTTTGAAAAGTAAAATAATAATTAAAACGGTCAGAAATCCTACTAAATAACAGAAGTAATATTTATTTCGAATGGTATGCAAAGAATTTCATATTATGTAACGAACAAAAATAGATAAAAAAAAAATAGAAGGTACTTTATTTTTGCATAACCTCACTAAACAACTGATTTTGCATTTATTCAAATGGTATGCAAAGAAATTAAACCCAAGAGCTAAAAAAAATCGATAATTTTATAATCGAAATTTTTCTTATTGTAAAATAATAATTAAATATTTCGAATGGTTTTCAAAGAAATGTAGACTGTTTACCAAATAAAAAATAGATATAAAAGTACTTTAATGTACGTGTCTCACTCATACTAAGGCAATATCAGCATAGTGTGTGATGAAGATGGACAGCCACATAACTGCTCACGTAAATCACAAGTAAAATACTAGCAACCTCTGTACGTGATTATTGCATTACAGGGCTTGCAACTCTATCCATTTCTCTTCATCTTGTTATTTCGATATAAGTCTTCTATCCACATTTGCCTTATCATTAAGTAGTATTTCACTTCTATCCACATTGAGGTAATAGGGAAAAATCTTTTTTTTTTCTTCTTTTAACAAATCGAGCCAGTCTTTTTTAACAAGTCGTGACTGGTGGCAAAGAAACGAGTTAACATAGTATTAACCAATAAAATTTTTATCTAATGTTATTTTTTATCAAAACTAATCTGTTTATTTCATCAAAAAAAAAGCTCTTCCTAGATCTACTCTATGCAAGATCTTTCACAAAATGATCTATAACTTTTGGCTGCGGTGCAATACCTCTTAAAAAAGAGAAGGGCACCGCACGGGTTACTATAAACAAGAAATTTGATTCTTTAATAGTTTTAACATAATAATATCTTTCGTATTCACCACCACTGCGCAGCTTATGTTCGTTACGTAGGACTACTAAATTGATCGGTGCTGAGGTCTTCTTAGGAGGGGTTGTCCGGTAGCTTTGTCGGTAAAAACGTCAGACTCTCCCCTAGTGACGATCCGTGGAATGAAGCTCCCGACTAAACAAACGACGTGTATACGCAATAAGATTCACGTCTGAAAGTCCTCTTATTAGTTTTATCACGACGTTTCATAACGTTATCTGATCGGCTTAAAATTACAGTGGCTGAAAAAATGGTGGAGCCCTGAAGTGCGGGGTGTACACTGGTCGAAGAGCTTAATTTTTCTCCTCATATATGCCAATAGGACGCTATAATTTGTGAACCAGTAATATGGGAACTTCTTGGGGTGCCCCCGTAGTCTATGCTTGTTCCGAAAATAGCGGGGGCTTGATAGCCTGGCTGATAATGCGTTGGGAGCATGTCCGAGTGTCGTGAGTTCGATCCCCGCCGGATGAAGACTTCTCATGTACAGAATGGTGACTGGTAAATGCTAAATCTGTAGGAGTCACAAAGTCTCCAAGTTCCTGTAACAAAATCAATACCTCTAGGGGTATTGGATCGGAGAGTGATCGCGCTCTTTTCAAGATCAAAATTACTATCTGCTGATGTGTGAATATATCCTCCCTGTAAAACAGAATGTGACGTATGTATGATGTCACCTTAGGGATGTTTCCTATATTGTCGCCAATAGCCCATTCTGTAGCTCAAGTGCGACGTAAATAGAAGTATAAAGTACTGAAAAGGGCGATACACGTCCAAATTTTGGCAAAATAAAAAGCGTATGTCGTTAATATTTAAAAACTAACTCCAATACTGCCGTGCAACTGAAAAAACAACGTAAGTGTCTTACGATAGATCTCGAGAAAAATGACTATTATTTATACTAAAACTTATTTTTGAAAAACAATTTTCGCAATGTGTAGCTTATCATACGCAGATGCCAAATATATAAAAATCTCAATTTAAAATTTTTCAGAATGCTGCATTATCTGCATCAGAATACATCAGAATACTGCATTATCTGAGCTCATAAAAATTTTCAAAAGAAAAAAAAAAAAAAAAAAAAAAAAATTAGGCATTGAATTTTATTAAGGAAAGAAACTGTCGCCAAATTGGCGACTTTTAAAAGAATTTAATGACTTTTAAATATTTAAGATATATTTGTTTGTTCTGAAGTTCAGAAAATTCTTAAAGGCATGATAATGTATAAAGTTAAAAATTATAGCTTTGCTTCACAAGTGTAAGGCACTTAAGCTGTGATTTTTATTATTTATTTTTCTTGGCGGAAAAGCTTCGAAAAACATTGTTAACAAACTCTTGATTGCTGAGACGCATGTAAAATCAGACTTTAATTACCTTACTTAATCACAAAGTATCACTTTAAACATCGAATTACTCTGTCATACACACCATATTTCATTTTATAAATTAAGTACAGCTTGTTTTTTTTTTTTTTTTTTTTGTAATTTCTAATTCATTTTCATTAAAGTTGTTTTTTTAAAAATATATTAAGCTTGGTTAATATCATGATACGGTACACTTTTTCATTTCTACCTCTATTTAGGTTTGTGTTTGATGAGTTTTAAATTTTACAATCCCTGTAGAAAAATAAGAAAAAAAGAATTATTGTAAATTGCAGTTTTAAAAGTATAACAGGATTATACCCTTTGACCCAGAAGAGAGACCGGTGTCCATTTTATATTTTTTCTGATGCTCTAATTACAAGGTAAAATATTTTTTGGGGATTTTTAATTGTAAAGAAACAGTGTAAAAGTTACTGAAAAAGCTGTTGGATTATCGGAAGTATATTTTGTACAAAAATATAAAGCCAAAAAAAAAAAAAAGTTTGAATATTTTTTTTTTCCTTCTATTCATTCATATTTAAAAATCAATCAATAATCATTTATCAATAATTGATTTTGCAAATTAAAAAGATTTCAATGACGAATAACTGTTTCCCCTAGATCTCTTAGGTAGCTGCAAATAAGCGCATATTTGAAAAATTATTGTTTGGAAGTGAGCCGTGTTAGGAAGATTATACTTTTATTACCCCGTTTTTTCACGCGGTACCTCATAAATTATTAAAATACTAAATCTAATATTTTTCATTTACTTTGACCTAAATTAATACAGAATAATGAAAAAAGGCATGAAAAATGTGTTTAATAGAAATTTTGCGCCATAGGGTTAAAAATAAAAAAATATAGTGTTCCCAGAAAGCATGTAACCTTACAACAACCTTGTTTTGGAATTTTCTTTTTATTGTCACGGAAATGTTAATACTATAATCCTTTTTCAATATAGAAAAAATATTACAGTTTCAAACCTTCCATCCTAAAAGGGTTAAAAATTATTTTTAAAGCTTTTTTTTAAAAAGTATTATCACTTAGGTAAAATGGTCACTTGGGTCCATAATGACGTTTTAGCTGACGTCACATTAGCGATAGGATTAAATTGCATTGTCCATTAAAATGTCATGACGAGTTGGATTTTAGCTGACTTTGCGAAAAGAAACCTTATAATTACCTAGATTTAAGAATATTTTCACCTTGAGACTAGCTTTATTAAAGGATGTTTTCACGCTTGAAAACCCTAAGACAACCTCGATTTAAGGTTTTTATATCGAAGGCTATTTTCAAAGGTTTCGGATTAGAGTAATGTGCGTAGAATAGAGCAGATTGTCACGGATCTCGTTTTAAGGTTTGCACGTAAACCGCATAACAAACCTTTTTAGGTTTACATTAAAAGGTTTTTTCTGGGTAAATATAAACCTTTTCTGTCTGGGATTATGATGCACCAAAAATCATTATTATCTGTTGAGGGCCAGCAAGTGAGATATCCCTGTTAGTCACTAATATTTATGCTTAGTTTATCAACTCACTCGACTAAAAAGTACGTTTATAGAAGTTTCCTGTTCGTAATGTAAGAGCGATTAACATCCTTTCGGCAACAGCATATGAAATATTTATGGTTTGAATATCCCTGGAGGGCGACGCTCATTTGTCATTCTTGACTCACAGAGAAAAATGAGTTCTGAGTAGGAAATTTTTAAAGTTTGAAACTTATTCAAAGATCAAATGCTTAAATAAGATTTCTTTTGTGTCATATAAATTTATGCGAGATAATTAATTGATGGCAATTTTAAGATCCTCTCCGCACGGGGTCTTTGTAACCTAACTTTTATCGCTTCCGGTTTTATGGAAAATTACATCTGAGAATGTTGTATTTTGTTCTAAGTACAGCATACTCTTGATTTCTCGAAAAACTTGTTATGTCAAAAAAATATTTTTCAGCTTGTCATCCACCTAATATTAATATAAATTCTTAAGCCGAACAGTTTCTTCTCAAAACCTTGTAATGTCGAGTATTTTAAGAAATAGAAAATAATTTTTTTTTCTTCAGAAATTCACAATATAAGTTTATAGTAAACAGATTATTTTCTATTAAATGCATAATTATTTTTGACTTACTTTTAAAAATAAAATTATAATTACTGTCCAAACCAAAATTTTTTTTTAGTTTTCCATTGATGGACCAACATAATCTTGATGGTAACCATCAATAATTCCATCATGAACCATAATATTTTTTTATGGTAACCGGCATAAGTACCCATCACCTCAATTTAGGAATTCGGACTAATTTATGACGATCCGACATAAAAATAGCAACTTGTTTTTATGGTTTGTTCATGTTGAACCATCACAAATTTCCATCATAGTATCTTAGAAATCAAATGGTGGAATGATCATGAACAATCACACTCCCAATGTAGAAATTCAAGCTGATTTATTATGGTCCAATATAAAAAAACCCAAATCATTCTGATGTGATGTATTGCTGAGAACCAACAAGAATTCCAATTAAACCATCATGAAAATGATGGTTTAAACCCTCACGGATCATCATGGATTGTTGATTCATGAGAGTCAAACTTCTCTTGATGGTTAACCATCATAGTATTAAAGTAGAATTTTCCATCATGGAATGATGGAAGTTTGTTGGCATATCAAAATCCATGAACAGGTAATGGAAAATATTGGATGATAGTGATCATCAAATGATGTTGGACCATCTTGGTCCGCACTGAAATCAACTTAAAGCATCAAAATTTTCTGAAGAATTTTTTGAAAAATCAAGAGTTTTGACTTGGGTGTATTTAGTCTTATAGACAACCATCATTACACACATATTTATTGGTAGTAATTTTTATGTTTCGTATTTTTACTCTTTAGAGTATTATCTTAGAATATATTTTTCTACTGTTTAGATCATATTTAGTTCTGAGTTTGTTATCTCGAAAACTCGCTGTGTTGAAATTATTTTAGCGTCCCTTCAATTTTCGAGATATCGCGAGTATACGAATTACTTCGAATCTTTAAATTTCTGGAAAATATGAATTACTAGTTCTAAAAACACCTCATTTTAACCTTTATTTCAAATGTTAAAAGCAGGAGAATCAATATTCTATATTCATCAATGCATATAAAAATGCGTCAAAATTTTCGGTAAAATAAATTTAATGGTTTGGTTTTAGAGCTTTTTTTTTTAAAAAAAAAAGCTTGATTTTATACTCCCTTTACTCCTGGCCGTATGAAGGTTTTTTGAACGTTTACTAGTAAATTTTCCTTTCACGTGCAAAATATTTATATAGCTTTTAATATACAGACAATATTTGTCCCAAAACATTAGTAGACGAAAAACAATACAAAATGAAACGTAATTTCAAAATTTATTTATCTATTTTTAAGTCGAAGCAGAAACATTTTAAAATATTTGGTTTGATCGAAAATAAAACGTGTATAAATCGATCAAGACGAAGAGATATTTATTCCTCTTTTTGGAATACATATCTTTTGCATCAAAAAGTAAAGAAGAATATCTCTAAACGGGAGTTATAAAAGAGGTGTGGGGTGAGTGTGGTTTTAATATCCGCATTCGGGAATCTGAAGTGCCCTTAAATGCAACGACCGAGCAACTTTGGGCGGAAAGCAAAAGCACTGCATCAATGTTTGTAGAGCACTGCTTCTCCTCTTCCCTCCCCCCCCCCGACCAAATAAAAAGAATATTTATTTGAAAGTCACTGGTACGTGAATTCTGAATGCAGACAAAAACAAAGAATGTCCTCGGTACACGAATTCTTTTTGTTTTCTTTGCTTTTCTCAAACACACAGATGATACGAGCTGGAATTTTATTTTCATTTGTATTTTAAATTTAAATAATTTGATTAATAGTTCTTTAATCGTCTTTATTAAGAATAATCTTTTTATTTCGAAAAATATTTCTAAAGACTATTTGAATAACTAAAACCATTATGTTTGAATACAATGAAACCTCTGAGCATGTTTAATACAGCATGTACATATAAGTTATACGAGTACAACATGTATGGATCATCTTTCCTACCCAGTAAAAGGAGTATTTATTTGAGAGTACGACGTGAATTGTAAATATAGATAAAAACAAAGAATGTTCTCGATAAACGACTTCTTTTTGTTTTCTTTCCCTTTCTCCAAACACAGATGATTCGAGATAGATTTTTTTTTCATTTATATTTTAAATTTAAATAATTTGATTAATAGTTCTTTAATCGTTTTTATAAAGAATAATCTTTTTATTTCGAAGAATATTTCTAAAGACTATTTGAAGAGCTGAAACAATTAAGTTTGAATACAATGAAACCTCTGAACATGTTTGATACAGCATGTACATATAAGTTATACGAGTACAACATGTATGGATCATCTTTCCTACCCAGTAAAAGGAATATTTATTTGAGAGTACGACGTGAATTGTAAATATAGATAAAAACAAAGAATGTTCTCGATAAACGACTTCTTTTTGTTTTCTTTCCCTTTCTCCAAACACAGATGATTCGAGATAGATTTTTTTTTCATTTATATTTTAAATTTAAATAATTTGATTAATAGTTCTTTAATCGTTTTTATAAAGAATAATCTTTTTATTTCGAAGAATATTTCTAAAGACTATTTGAAGAGCTGAAACAATTAAGTTTGAATACAATGAAACCTCTGAACATGTTTGATACAGCATGTACATATAAGTTATACGAGTACAACATGTATGGATCATCTTTCCTACCCAGTAAAAGGAATATTTATTTGAGAGTACGACGTGAATTGTAAATATAGATAAAAACAAAGAATGTTCTCGATAAACGACTTCTTTTTGTTTTCTTTCCCTTTCTCCAAACACAGATGATTCGAGATAGATTTTTTTTTTCCATTTATATTTTAAATTTAAATAATTTGATTAATAGTTCTTTAATCGTTTTTATAAAGAATAATCTTTTTATTTCGAAGAATATTTCTAAAGACTATATGAAGAGCTGAAACAATTAAGTTTGAATACAATGAAACCTCTGAACATGTTTGATAGAGCATGTACATGTTATACAACATGTATGGATCATCTTTCCTACCCAGTAAAAGGAATATTTATTTGAGAGTACGACGTGAATTGTAAATATAGATAAAAACAAAGAATTCTCACGTTACACGAAATCTTTTTGTTTTCTTCAATGTTTTACAAGCAAAGACTATTTCAGTCAGAATATTTTTTGTATTTGCAGTTGGAGTAATATTGGAATAATTTTAATAATAATTTTTTAATAGTCTGTATAAAGTATAATGACTTTATTTTGAAGGATATTTCTATAGACTATTTTAAAAACTGAAAAAATTAAGTTTGAATGCATTAAAAACTCTGAATATTTATGAAACATTTTTGCTACCTAGTTAAAGGAATATTTATTTGAGAGTCACTGGTACGACGTGAATTGCAAAAGGTGGGAAAAAAACAAAGAATTCTCTCTGTACAAGAGATATTTTTGTTTTCTTTAATTTTTTACAAACACATACAATTTCAGTTGAAACATTTCTTTTTATATTTTAAAATGGTATAATTTGACTAATAATTCTTTAATTATTTTTATAAAGAAGAATTTCTCTATTTCGAACAGCGACAATTCAATTTGAGTAACCGATACATTAAGTTTAAATACAATAAGAACTCTGAATTAGTTAGGAATATTTCTCCTACCCAATAAAAGGATAATTTATTAGAGAGTTTTACTTTTATTTGGAATAGACAAAGAAAGGGATACTCTCGGTACACGACATCTTATTATTTTCTTTCTTTTTTTTCAAACGCAGACTATTTCATTTGAAACATTTCTTTTTGCATTTTTAATTAGAAAAATTTGATTAATAAAATACATGTTAATAAATGATAATAATAAATTTTATAATATAAATATTAATAAACTTTATAAAAAAAAATTTAAACAATAAATTTTGAAATAAATTAGAATAATTTGAATTTTAAATTACATGTTAACAAATAATAATAAATTTTATAATATAAATATTAATAAATTTTATAAAAAATTTAAATAATAAATTTTGTAATAAATTAGAATAATTTGATTAATAAATTACATGTTAATAAATAATAATAATAAATTTTGTAATGTAAATATTAATACATTTTAATAAATTTTATAAGATAATTTAAATAATAAATTTAATAATAATTTTTTATAAGATAATTTAAATAATAAATTTAATAATAAATTTTTATAAGATAATTTTAATAATAAATTTTTATAAGATAATTTAAATAATAAATTTAATAATAAATTGTAACTAAATTTTATGAAAAAGAATATGTTTATTTAGAAGAATTTTTCTATTGACTATTTAAGTAACTGATACAATATAAAAAAATATATTGAATATAAAAAAAACTCTGAATTTGTATGGAGTATCTCTCCTAGCCAATGATGGAAATATTTATTTGAGGTGTCATTTGTATCTTAATACTGAATAGATAAAAAAAAGGGTACTAAAAAAGGGGGGGGGAAGGGAACCCGACATCTTTCCTTTCAGGTTTTACCGACAAAGACTATTTTATTTGGAACATTTCTTTCTGTATTATTAATTGAAATAATTTTGACAATAATTCTTTAATCGTTTTTTATATATAAAAATCTCTCGTTAGAATACTTCTATCGACTATTTTATTAACTAATATATTGAACTCAATAATACATTAATACATAAACTCAAAACCCGTTATAGTGAACTCCCGGATATAGTAAACAGAATGTTCGCTCCCGTGTCTTACATACACATATAATATTTTTTGTGGATTTAGTGAGCCAAAAGAGGAGAGGAAATTGGATATTATGAACTTTTTTCTCTCTTTGATTGATTTTTTAAATTTATTTTTTAGTAATTTTGAAATTTCTTCATAAAATACATATACCGATTTTTAAAACCATCTATTGAGTGGAATGTAGCCATAAGCATTTCTTTCTTGTTTGCTTCTTCTATCTCAGCTTCCCATCCCTAAATAAAGGCGAGCTCTTAAATTTTTTGTTACTGCAATTCGGTACTGTCGGCAAATCGGTACTGCAATTCGCAAGACGAAGAGTTATAAAAAATAAAAGTTAACACAATTCTTTTTACTACATATTATTTTTTAGTCAGTTTTGTATGTCTTTTTATTTGTCACTTATTTAAATAATGTGTAATAATAAGGAGCAGTTCGGAAAAATTAGTTAAAATTGTTTGCAGTACCGATATAGTGAACTCCCAGTTATAGTGAATCGAAATTTTGGTCCCTTGAAGGTTCACTATAGCGGGGTTTGACAGTATTTATTTGAAAATGGTTGGTGCATGAATCCTTTATATGGACAAAAACAAAGTAAACTCTCCGTACTTTACATCTTTTTGTATTTTAAATTTAAAGAATTTTATTAATAATTAATTATTTTTATAAAAAGGAATCTTTTTATTGAGAAGAATACTTCCGACTACTTGAATAACTGACACATAAGTTTGACTATAATAAAAACTCTGAATGTAGATGGAGTATTTCTCCTGCCCAATCAAAGAAATATTAAAATATTTTAGAAAATAAAAAAATGTGCCATTTAGCTTTTATGAAATATATTAACGTATATATAGATATTAATAATTTATTTTTAAAGTATATTGAGCTTTTTCTTTAATCCCGTTATAATAACTACCATACAGACCTAAGTTGGTTGCGAAAGTCATTTTCACACTTCGACGACTCATACTTCGTTGTTAGTGGGGGGAAAAAGGGAAAAATAATAACCCTGGACTAACTGAGAAATCCCCAGTGACTTCTCAAGTGATTTATAGTCCCGTGATTCTAGCTTCTAGCTCACAGTGTCTGACAGGCAGAGATCGCCTAAGCCATCCATAATCGCACTTCCGAGTTTTCTGAGGTTTCTTGTATCGCTACTAACGAGCACTTTATCTCAACGACCGGTCGTTCCGTCTGAAAAATCGATTCGGTTAACTTTCTTCACCCTATTTCAGTCGAATTTTCACCGTCTCCCTTCAGAATGTGAACTACATCATTTTAAAGGAAAAAAACGATTCTTTCAAAATTCATAAGAAAAGTTTGTGCGCGATTCTGTAAAAACTTTTTAAAAACGCTTTACAATTTGATATAATCTGTCCAATGATAATTGATGGAACATAATTTTGTAAAAGTAGCGCTTTATGTAAAATAAATATTTATTTAAAACGCTATTACGTTACTAATACATATTGCTTTAAGTAGGACAATCACCCCTAAAATAATGTATGGGGAGTTAAATGGTTCATCTTTATACACTAGAAATGACGAAATTAAATTATTTTATGAAGATTAAATTAAATTATTTATTTTGGGATTTTTTCCACTCCACTGCATATAAATGTTTCAAAATTTCATATGCAACGAATGAATATCTATATAAAGTTTTTAAAATGTCACAAAAAAAAAACCCCACAAAAATCTTGAAACTTTAGTTTTTAATTGTCTACCACTCTATGAAATATTTTTCAAAAAGCGTAGTTGTCGCCAGTCCTTCCCATTCATCAAGTAAAGGAATGCCATCTGCTCCTCGTTTAAAAAATTTTTTTATGAAATAGTTGAGACTGAAAAACTAAAAATTGCAGAATTTTCGTTGATTTTGCCACTTTTTGAAAAAGGTGACGATTAAATTATAGTGTGCAGGTGGTGTTTTATAAGCTTTTCTAAATTATTCGCGTGACCGTGGTGGGCAAAACAGCTTCAAATCAAATTAAAGATGGCAAGAGTTAATACACATTAACACACAAATTTTGACACTATTTGAAAAAAATTTACTCTGAGAGGAGTACGTTGATATCTCTACACGCACATAGACAATCGGTGATGTACTTTTAATCACTGATTACAAGTACATCACTGGAAAGTAAAGACACTTCACCGACAACTGTAAAAGTAAAGTTTCTGTGAGTCCGATGGCAACACGTACTGTAACCTTAACGTTTCGCCTTTCCCTCGAGGTCATTTCTTATTTTTAAGGGAAGCCATAATTAAATAGCACCTCTCTAATGTTCGCGTAAAATACAGAATCCTCAGATGGGAATCAGAATAACGTGTACTCGTCCTCACTCAGCGCCTCAGACCAAAGCACTAATCAAAAGTTTCAAATGGAAAATTTCTGATCATCCTCCATACAGCCTGAACCTTTCACTTATTTCTTTCCTGAAAAAGTATCTTGCAGGGCAAAACTCTCAGGCAGAGAATGAGATTAAAACTGAAGTTGAAATGTGGTTTTGACAACAGGCGTTAAAGTTCTATGACTGTGGATTACAAAAGCTTGTATCCAGACTTAACAAAAGCTTTCACAATAGCGGCAACTGTGTTTGAAAATAAGGCATGTACCAGTAAATAATTTGTAATGTACATTTAAGCAATTAAACTTTTTTCGAGTAAGTATGCGGTACTTTTACTTTTTGAAAACGCCTAGCATATTTTTGAATTCTTGATCATGTCACATCGCTGAAAAAGTACGCCGTAATCTCTACCTTCTAGAATCTGGTACAGAATAATTTTATTTTAAGTTTGCTGTTTTGCATTTTAGCACTTTGTCGATTCAATTCTGGTTTAATTTGGCGACGTGTTTGACGAATCTTTCTATTTTATGAAGAATAGTTACTTGTGAAGCATTTTGCATGAGTTAATTTTTCTCAGAACTTAATTTTGAGCCGCTATATCTCATGGGATAGAGCGTTCTCGCCTTCCAATGGGGTAAACCGGGTTCGATTTCTGGCCATGGCTGATAGATACGAATTCCGCCTTACACCGACTATAGTGCTGACGTGAAATATCCTCCATGGTAGATGGATTATGTGTTAAAGCCCCCTTGCCGTCAAGCTATCCGTGAGAAGTTCTCGTGGTCTTTCTCTCCATGTAACGCAAATGTGGGTTAGTTCCATCGAAAAGTCCTCCACGAAGGCAAATTTCTCCCTATACTTGATCCAGGTGTACTCTTGTTTTCTGGATTTTGTTCAAACTGACAAGGCTACTGAGTTGAACATTAGTAATCGTAAACCTATAAATTGGGTCAGCTGTTCAACTACGGTTATAAAAAAAAAGAACTTTATTTTGAAAAGTTACTTTATTTGCGTTTTCTTTTATAATTGTGTGCAAACATTTTTAAATTCGCTTAGTAAGTTTTCAAGATATGGGGAAATACGCAAAAAGTATAATTAACATTAACATAACAATAAAAGTATAATTCAAATTATCGATCACTCTTCTAACCAAACTATTCTGACCATATTTCTCAGATTGAAACTACCCCTTATATTTTAGGGGTCGGAAATTCGAATCCGTTGAAAAAAATTGTGTTTATTCAGCAAGAAGACTTTTTTGCTTCTTATCCCGTAACCTAAAATATCGTCTGTACTAATAAATTAGCATATTTGAGGTCACCCCCTCGAACCATTAGGAGTGAGTTCTAAAATGTGAAAATCCGATCATTAGAGCAAAAGTTATTCAGAACAGTCCGTTGTTTTGGCTCACTGTATGCATGAGAATCGGTCTTATCATCGAAACATAAATTAGTTGCTTCATTTAGATAATTCAAGTGAAATTCTCTGATATACACTATATTCCAAAAAATAAGTGGTTGTCACGAATAGTTAATTTGCCTCCCCCCTCGAAAAAAACCCCAAATGACGTGTTCTAACTGCCAGGTTCTTTTTTCATGTTACCCGGATAAACAGCAGTCTCCCCCAACTCTAAAATTGCTCGAAAATTTAGTCTCCTACTTTCATTACAACGATGAGAGACGTAATTAATTACGTAACAGAGGTTAGTAGTTGAAATGCCAGCTATAAAAATTATAAATTAAACTGAAGAAATATCTTCTTTTAATGTCACTGTTGAGATTTTTTTCAGTTACTATTTCAGTTACTGACAAATAAGAATTTTTTTCCCGTCTACTTGTCGCTTTTAATTACGTCAAATCAGTTTCTGTTTTATCAGTTTTTTCCTGTCTAGATTCCAAAACTTCTTTTCTCATTCTCGATTTTATTTTTAATAATATTTTTTTCTTAAAGTCTCTTTTATTTCAATTTTTTATTTTTAGAAAAGTTGTTAACGTGATAGTTGTTGTTCCTAACAAATTTTACCCCTTTGTTGCAGAATATTTATTAAAACCATTTTCATACTAATGTAAGGTTCGCATAAGTTTGATTTTATCACAGTACAGAAATGTTTAACATTTATATAAAAAAGGTGGCAACAGATTAGATACAAACATAGAACGCTTCGCTTTAAAATATTTGTCGCTATTTATTATTGTTCATTTAAACACTTTTTTAAAATATTTTCTCGCTTCTTAACTATATTTCAGTTAAACTAAACTCCTTGTCTGTCAAAATTACCGTATAATTATTATTTTGTATTAATTTAGAGGAAAATAATGGAAACTTATTGTATTTCGAATTTTAATAATTTATGGTTATGAAATACAGCATAAAATACCGGTGTTTTTTCTGAGTTAAAGGAATCTTCCGAACATTAATTTTTTAAATTTGCTCTTATTAGCAATTATTTTGATCTAAAAGAAACTATTTATCATTGGAATTTCTTTCATTTATAAAATCAAGTACTGATGAATTTTTGAATATAAATAGAAAAAAAATGTTTTTTATACTATTTTGGATATTTTAATCTAACTACTAGACTGTTTTTTATATTCCGAAATATATTTTTTACTTGCTTAGAGCGTTAGAAAAAAAAAACATATATAAGAGTCCCCTCTGCGTAAGAAATTTAAGAGTACGCTATAACGTGGGCAAAATCTTTTTTCACTTATATAGTTGAAATTTTAAGCTGTAAAAAAATTTAAGATAAACCAGATGTAAAGTATAATATTCCAAATGCTGATTTTTTTCTTTAAAATATTAAATTACTAACATACTATGCCTGAATTAGAATGTTATGAAAAAGGGGGCCAATTCATTTAAATACAAAATTAGAGAGTAAGCAGCTCTCCAGGTGGAAAAATGTCACAAAATTGGCTATTTTAAAATTTTTTTTTTTAATTATCTTAGCTATTTCTCCAAGTCCAGATAATTCTTTACATCAAGACGACGTAGACAGTTTAAAATAATAGCTTTACTTCAAGTGTTAGGCCCTTAAACTTTTGCTTCTTTATTTTCCTGGGCGAAAGGGTTTCGAAAAACCTTGTTAAATACCCGAATCGAAATTTTTGATGGTTTTCCATGGATAAACCAACATAATTTTGATGGTAACCATCAATAATTCTATCATGAACCATCACATTTTTGATGGTAACTGACATTACCATCACCCCAATGAAGGAGTTCGGACTGAATTATGATGATCCAACATAAGAATAGCAACTTGTTTTGATGGTTCGTTCATGTTGAACCATCAGAAATTTCCATCAAAGTTTCTTAGAAATCAAATGTTGGAACGATCATGAACAACCATCATCCCAAAGTAGGAATTCGGATAGAGTTTTGATGGAACAACATAAAAAAAAAAACAAATTGTTTTGATGGTATATTCCTGAGAACCAACAAGAATTCCCTTTAAACCATCGTAGAAATGTATTGTTGGAACCATCAAGTACCATCATGGATCATCATGAATTGTTGGCCCACGAGAATCAAACTTCTCTTGATGGTTAACAATATAGTATTAAAGTAACATTTTCCATCATGGAATGATGGAATTTTGTTAGCGTATCAAAAACCATGAATACATAATGGAAACACTAGTTGCTGTATTTGTGAAAGATCGGGAGAGCTGGATAAAGGTCACCGGGTCTTGAGCTTTAGCCGTGAGAGTTGTATTAAGTTCATGGTTGTGCGTGAGGACTCTCCTGCGTTGCTATTAGCAATAGATTGTGTGCAGAATCCCGTTGTGTGGAAATGAGACTGAGAAGCAACAGCGTGAGAAGGACGATGACGCAGTCACATATAGCAAGTCAACTATTCAATGTGTACCATACATCGAAATAGTTGTGATCATATCACGTCCGGGTCACCAATGCGGGGTAGTAGATGTCGACAATGCCAATCTTCATCTATCAAAAGTTAACTCAACGTAGAATCAAGTTAGCATGTATTATATAGTGAATTGATGTTTAATAATCGTAGTGGTCCTTACGCCATATACTTAGAATAACTATGAATATGTATATATGTATTAATTTCTCTTGTACCAATATCTTTCATTCTTAATTATTTATGCAGTTACCATTTAATAATACAAATATCTCCTTTCATTATTTGTTTTGAATCAACAACGTTCTATTAATTGTCACAAAAATCTTTCCAAAGAGTTAAATATGTGGAAAGTAAAAATAAAGTGTTAAGAATCACAAATGCTAGAGTCTGCCTCTGTTATGTAATAAAAAAAAAGTCTTATCAAATGCTTATTTAGAATCTGTTTTTAGAATTTCTAAATCAATCTCTTTCCTGTTCGCTTTATTGATTGCGCTTTGAACTCTGCGGTAATTATGACCATTTTCCACTCTAAAATTGACTTAATAATCTGACGAGGCCAATTATTCAATGTTTTAATAAGTTCCCATCGGCCAGTTTATTAATGATGGTTAGGTATTTCGCGCGGAAATTTGGCGAGCAAATTTAATAACCGTTGGCACAGTCTCTGAATTTAAACTTCCTCCCGCCAAACTTTCTAGGTGGGTGGAATTCTCTCGGTTGTGATGAAGTTTTCGGGCTCTTGTCTCTAGTCGTTGCCATCTTCATAAAGGTAATTCATCATACTTTACTACCTTTCAGAATTATTTAGTTTTAGAGCTAGTTCTTCTATCGATTCCCTGCCATAATCTATTCGTTTTGCAATGCATGAAAACTCTCCTAAATTAATGTTTCGTGGTGATGCGTAACTATAAAGAAGATTCGCTGTTTTGTTTGAAGTTTTAAGAATTCGAAAAACTAATAAAAGCGAATATATAATAACGGTTTAGATATTTATAGACAAAGTGATGCATATTAACTTTCCTATTCCCAATATATAAAATTTATACAGCATTTTCAACTATATTATTAAGCGGACTATTTTTAATAGCATCATCAGTTTTTAAGAATTTTCCTTCAGAGTTTATCTTCACATTTAGAGCGGTTGGTAAATGTAGACTTATCTATTTAATTTTTAGATTACGATCACTAAATTTTAATTTGATACAATTTTGACAACCAGTTCATGCAAGTAAATGAAGCATGTGAGTCAATTCAAAGTAATTTTGCTTTTGAGCGTTTAAACGTTTTAGAAGCAGTGGTACATTTTATAACTTTAACTCCTTTCGAATATTGATTTCTCTAGTGGTAATAAAACTCAACAAAGTGATTATCGTGCATTTCTTTGTTTCTTTAACGTTATAGTAGTCAAAATCATTTAAATTAAATTTATAAATTCAAGATACAAAAACTAATGCATAAATTTTGTGCTCACTTTAAACAAAAATTTAAGGTGATACTTTAGTCTAAAATGTTTTGTCTAGAAAACCTAGGAAACAGAATGAATTAATATGATATGCTCGCCAATACGGCTTCTCAGCTCGCCAATGTATATGCAAGCCAATACGGCTTCCATATACATTGGCGAGCTGGCAGTGTTTTACATTAATTTAAGCATTTAAATTTGTTTTCCAAAAAATAATTCACTTGTATAAAAAAAAGGAAACATGCAATAAAATAAATCTTGCTCATTTCTGTAAGGACTGTTAAGTTTAAATATACAGTAAAAATATTAAGTCCATCAGATTTTAAGCTTTGAGTATTCTCACATTGAAAAATGTAGAAAAAAAACTTTTAAAGTTTTTTTGGAAATACTCAGTGAACAATGGTAACTTTGTGCGAAAATACAAACTCGAGTACATTGATATTTTTACTGCCATATAAACATTTAAGTGTATTATTTAAAGAACTGATTAAAGAAAAAAGGCGAATAAATGTAAACAAACGATTTATTTTCAAAAACCTAAAGTTGCTTTACCTTATAGCATATTTTAATATTAAAAATAGTTTTGCTCAAAAAATCATCGAATAATATCGTATTTCTTAGAGGGCTCTGCAATTCCGCCATAAATTGATTCTTACTACTATATTCCAAAACAATATAATAAAACTGGCCACTTTGAGAAACAAATTCTCACGCTGTTAATAACTGTAGCGGTACACATTTTGTTTTCGTAGAATTTCATTCAAATGTTTGAAACGAGATCTTTACCAAAACACTCTTTACCAAAAACAAGAAAAGAAAGCCAATTTTGAACGACAATATAATTAATTCGATATTTGCCTTCGTTCATCATTTAATTCTCATTACCAGAGTATAAAACAATATATTAGTAAAACTAGTTACTTCATGAAACATATTTACACTGTAACACTTATAATATTCGCAACTTTCGCTTCAGTACAATTTCATTCATTTGTCCTATGTTTGCAGCTAAATCACACTTCAATACAATCAAGAAAAGCAAACCGATTTTCGACAACAATGTAATTCATTCGTGAAGATATTTGCTCTGGTCTATTATTTACTATTTATTAACTGAGTATAAAACAATGCATTAGTAAAACTAGTTACTTCATGAAACATATTTACACTGTAACACTTATAATATTCGCAACTTTCGCTTCAGTACAATTTCATTCATTTGTCCTATGTTTGCAGCTAAATCACACTTCAATACAATCAAGAAAAGCAAACCGATTTTCGACAACAATGTAATTCATTCGTGAAGATATTTACTCTGGTCTATTATTTACTATTTATTAACTGAGTATAAAACAATGCATTAGTAAAACTAGTTACTTCATGAAACATATTTACACTGTAACACTTATAATATTCGCAACTTTCGCTTCAGTACAATTTCATTCATTTGTCCTATGTTTGCAGCTAAATCACACTTCAATACAATCAAGAAAAGCAAACCGATTTTCGACAACAATGTAATTCATTCGTGAAGATATTTACTCTGGTCTATTATTTACTATTTATTAACTGAGTATAAAACAATGCATTAGTAAAACTAGTTACTTCATGAAACATATTTACACTGTAACACTTATAATATTCGCAACTTTCGCTTCAGTACAATTTCATTCATTTGTCCTATGTTTGCAGCTAAATCACACTTCAATACAATCAAGAAAAGCAAACCGATTTTCGACAACAATGTAATTCATTCGTGAAGATATTTACTCTGGTCTATTATTTACTATTTATTAACTGAGTATAAAACAATGCATTAGTAAAACTAGTTACTTCATGAAACATATTTACACTGTAACACTTATAATATTCGCAACTTTCGCTTCAGTACAATTTCATTCATTTGTCCTATGTTTGCAGCTAAATCACACTTCAATACAATCAAGAAAAGCAAACTGATTTTCGACAACAATGTAATTCATTCGTGAAGATATTTACTCTGGTCTATTATTTACTATTTATTAACTGAGTATAAAACAATGCATTAGTAAAACTAGTTACTTCATGAAACATATTTACACTGTAACACTTATAATATTCGCAACTTTCGCTTCAGTACAATTTCATTCATTTGTCCTATGTTTGCAGCTAAATCACACTTCAATACAATCAAGAAAAGCAAACCGATTTTCGACAACAATGTAATTCATTCGTGAAGATATTTACTCTGGTCTATTATTTACTATTTATTAACTGAGTATAAAACAATGCATTAGTAAAACTAGTTACTTCATGAAACATATTTACACTGTAACACTTATAATATTCGCAACTTTCGCTTCAGTACAATTTCATTCATTTGTCCTATGTTTGCAGCTAAATCACACTTCAATACAATCAAGAAAAGCAAACCGATTTTCGACAACAATGTAATTCATTCGTGAAGATATTTACTCTGGTCTATTATTTACTATTTATTAACTGAGTATAAAACAATATATTAGTAAAACTAGTTACTTCATGAAACATATTTACACTGTAACACTTATAATATTCGCAACTTTCGCTTCAGTACAATTTCATTCATTTGTCCTATGTTTGCAGCTAAATCACACTTCAATACAATCAAGAAAAGCAAACCGATTTTCGACAACAATGTAATTCATTCGTGAAGATATTTGCTCTGGTCTATTATTTACTATTTATTAACTGAGTATAAAACAATGCATTAGTAAAACTAGTTACTTCATGAAACATATTTACACTGTAACACTTATAATATTCGCAACTTTCGCTTCAGTACAATTTCATTCATTTGTCCTATGTTTGCAGCTAAATCACACTTCAATACAATCAAGAAAAGCAAACCGATTTTCGACAACAATGTAATTCATTCGTGAAGATATTTACTCTGGTCTATTATTTACTATTTATTAACTGAGTATAAAACAATGCATTAGTAAAACTAGTTACTTCATGAAACATATTTACACTGTAACACTTATAATATTCGCAACTTTCGCTTCAGTACAATTTCATTCATTTGTCCTATGTTTGCAGCTAAATCACACTTCAATACAATCAAGAAAAGCAAACCGATTTTCGACAACAATGTAATTCATTCGTGAAGATATTTACTCTGGTCTATTATTTACTATTTATTAACTGAGTATAAAACAATGCATTAGTAAAACTAGTTACTTCATGAAACATATTTACACTGTAACACTTATAATATTCGCAACTTTCGCTTCAGTACAATTTCATTCATTTGTCCTATGTTTGCAGCTAAATCACACTTCAATACAATCAAGAAAAGCAAACCGATTTTCGACAACAATGTAATTCATTCGTGAAGATATTTACTCTGGTCTATTATTTACTATTTATTAACTGAGTATAAAACAATGCATTAGTAAAACTAGTTACTTCATGAAACATATTTACACTGTAACACTTATAATATTCGCAACTTTCGCTTCAGTACAATTTCATTCATTTGTCCTATGTTTGCAGCTAAATCACACTTCAATACAATCAAGAAAAGCAAACTGATTTTCGACAACAATGTAATTCATTCGTGAAGATATTTACTCTGGTCTATTATTTACTATTTATTAACTGAGTATAAAACAATGCATTAGTAAAACTAGTTACTTCATGAAACATATTTACACTGTAACACTTATAATATTCGCAACTTTCGCTTCAGTACAATTTCATTCATTTGTCCTATGTTTGCAGCTAAATCACACTTCAATACAATCAAGAAAAGCAAACCGATTTTCGACAACAATGTAATTCATTCGTGAAGATATTTACTCTGGTCTATTATTTACTATTTATTAACTGAGTATAAAACAATGCATTAGTAAAACTAGTTACTTCATGAAACATATTTACACTGTAACACTTATAATATTCGCAACTTTCGCTTCAGTACAATTTCATTCATTTGTCCTATGTTTGCAGCTAAATCACACTTCAATACAATCAAGAAAAGCAAACCGATTTTCGACAACAATGTAATTCATTCGTGAAGATATTTACTCTGGTCTATTATTTACTATTTATTAACTGAGTATAAAACAATGCATTAGTAAAACTAGTTACTTCATGAAACATATTTACACTGTAACACTTATAATATTCGCAACTTTCGCTTCAGTACAATTTCATTCATTTGTCCTATGTTTTCAGCTAAATCACACTTCAATACAATCAAGAAAAGCAAACCGATTTTCGACAACAATGTAATTCATTCGTGAAGATATTTGCTCTGGTCTATTATTTACTATTTATTAACTGAGTATAAAACAATGCATTAGTAAAACTAGTTACTTCATGAAACATATTTACACTGTAACACTTATAATATTCGCAACTTTCGCTTCAGTACAATTTCATTCATTTGTCCTATGTTTGCAGCTAAATCACACTTCAATACAATCAAGAAAAGCAAACCGATTTTCGACAACAATGTAATTCATTCGTGAAGATATTTGCTCTGGTCTATTATTTACTGTTTATTAACTGAGTATAAAACAATGCATTAGTAAAACTAGTTACTTCATGAAACATATTTACACTGTAACACTTATAATATTCGCAACTTTCGCTTCAGTACAATTTCATTCATTTGTCCTATGTTTTCAGCTAAATCACACTTCAATACAATCAAGAAAAGCAAACCGATTTTCGACAACAATGTAATTCATTCGTGAAGATATTTGCTCTGGTCTATTATTTACTATTTATTAACTGAGTATAAAACAATGCATTAGTAAAACTAGTTACTTCATGAAACATATTTACACTGTAACACTTATAATATTCGCAACTTTCGCTTCAGTACAATTTCATTCATTTGTCCTATGTTTGCAGCTAAATCACACTTCAATACAATCAAGAAAAGCAAACCGATTTTCGACAACAATGTAATTCATTCGTGAAGATATTTGCTCTGGTCTATTATTTACTATTTATTAACTGAGTATAAAACAATGCATTAGTAAAACTAGTTACTTCATGAAACATATTTACACTGTAACACTTATAATATTCGCAACTTTCGCTTTAGTACAATTTCATTCATTTGTCCTATGTTTGCAGCTAAATCACACTTCAATACAATCAAGAAAAGCAAACCGATTTTCGACAACAATGTAATTCATTCGTGAAGATATTTGCTCTGGTCTATTATTTACTATTTATTAACTGAGTATAAAACAATGCATTAGTAAAACTAGTTACTTCATGAAACATATTTACACTGTAACACTTATAATATTCGCAACTTTCGCTTCAGTACAATTTCATTCATTTGTCCTATGTTTGCAGCTAAATCACACTTCAATACAATCAAGAAAAGCAAACCGATTTTCGACAACAATGTAATTCATTCGTGAAGATATTTGCTCTGGTCTATTATTTACTATTTATTAACTGAGTATAAAACAATGCATTAGTAAAACTAGTTACTTCATGAAACATATTTACACTGTAACACTTATAATATTCGCAACTTTCGCTTCAGTACAATTTCATTCATTTGTCCTATGTTTGCAGCTAAATCACACTTCAATACAATCAAGAAAAGCAAACCGATTTTCGACAACAATGTAATTCATTCGTGAAGATATTTGCTCTGGTCTATTATTTACTATTTATTAACTGAGTATAAAACAATGCATTAGTAAAACTAGTTACTTCATGAAACATATTTACACTGTAACACTTATAATATTCGCAACTTTCGCTTCAGTACAATTTCATTCATTTGTCCTATGTTTGCAGCTAAATCACACTTCAATACAATCAAGAAAAGCAAACCGATTTTCGACAACAATGTAATTCATTCGTGAAGATATTTGCTCTGGTCTATTATTTACTATTTATTAACTGAGTATAAAACAATGCATTAGTAAAACTAGTTACTTCATGAAACATATTTACACTGTAACACTTATAATATTCGCAACTTTCGCTTCAGTACAATTTCATTCATTTGTCCTATGTTTGCAGCTAAATCACACTTCAATACAATCAAGAAAAGCAAACCGATTTTCGACAACAATGTAATTCATTCGTGAAGATATTTGCTCTGGTCTATTATTTACTATTTATTAACTGAGTATAAAACAATGCATTAGTAAAACTAGTTACTTCATGAAACATATTTACACTGTAACACTTATAATATTCGCAACTTTCGCTTCAGTACAATTTCATTCATTTGTCCTATGTTTGCAGCTAAATCACACTTCAATACAATCAAGAAAAGCAAACCGATTTTCGACAACAATGTAATTCATTCGTGAAGATATTTGCTCTGGTCTATTATTTACTATTTATTAACTGAGTATAAAACAATGCATTAGTAAAACTAGTTACTTCATGAAACATATTTACACTGTAACACTTATGATATCCGCAACTTTCGTTTCAGTACTATTTCATTCATTTATCCTATGTTTGCTGCTGAATCACACTTCAATACAACCAAGAAAAGCAAACCAATTTGCGACAACAATGTAATTCATCCTCCAAGATGGTAATAGTTGTCATTGTCCACAACATCCATAACCGCATCGTCGAGCAATAAGGGCATCGTATACTGTATCCTTGATACAGGAGAGAGAGGGGAAAAGACTGTCTACTCCAGATGATATTGTTATCCTCTTTTATTGCTTTTGTGTTTCCCTTTTGTTTTTGTTCATTTTTTTTTTTTTTTGTTGTTGTTGTCCCGTAGAGGATTTATAACGGAGTTATGAAAGAAGTGTCCAAAAAATTCAATTTATTGCTTTGGACAGGTTTCTTTGAAAGAAATAGTCATTGTTGTTCTCTTCCTTTTTTTTTATTTTTGTTATTATTTTTCATTTTTGACGTGGATAGTTTGAAACTAACATGCTGTGATGTTTGCTATATTAGTTTCTGCACAGAAAAGTTCTGCGATATTTATTTTTTTTTTTCATTCTTTTTTAAGTCATTTTGTGTATTTTTGTCACTTTTATTTTATTTATCAATAAAAAGAATTTTATTATATTTTTAAGGATTTTTCACATAATTCTTACTATAAATATATATTGCATTTAAAAAAAACGAAAAAAATTTTACATTACATTTTATTATACAAAATTTTATATTTGTGTGCTACGAAAAATTGTATCCTTTTTCTAATATACAGAATTTTACGCTAATTTTTAATTTAAGAAACGTTACATAATTTTTGCGTTTTCGTATAAAAAACCTCTTAAATAAAAATTGTTATGAAATAAGTAACTACCTTTTTCTCTGGTTTCTTTCCTGCTCTTACCATCAATTTTTTCCTTACATAATTTTTATTAATTATTTTAACAAAATAGTTAAAGTTTTTTACTAAATAGTTAAAATGATACTCATATAAAATGTATTCCCATGAATGAGCAATTCTCTTAATCAACTCAGCACTCAAGTTACCTTGCTAATACATATAACATTATGCTAGCCAGGTGGCCTAGCAGTTAGCGTACCAGGCTGCGAAGCCAATGGCTATGAGTTCAAATCCTGCTCAGGGTATGGATGTTTCTCTATGTGTGTTGTACTCTGTTGTGAGTGATGTGTGAATGTGCCCCCCCCCCCCCTATTACATAATATTATACAAAACAAGTAACGCAGAATTAGCAATACTTCCGGCGCCTTCCATGGCTATATATATATATATATATATATATATATAATATATATATATATATATATATATATATATATATATATATATATATATATATATATATATATATATATATATATATATTTATATATATATATATATATTTATATATATATATTTATATATATATATATATATATTTATATATATATATATATATACATATATATATATATATATATATATATATATATATATATATATATATATATATATACAGTACCCTTCCAAATTATTAGGGACACTTAAAAATTTCTAAAAAATTGTCATTTTTCAAAGTGTCATAACTTTTTCAAAAATGAATCAATTTTCATAAAAATTTCAGGATATCATGTTAAGGTCTTCTACTTTCACCTAAAAATAACTAATTTAATTTATCTCAATTTTTTGCAAAAATTTGCACATTTGAACAAAGCAATTTTTAAAAAAAAAAAAATTTTAAGTCTGACACGTTGCTACTTTGTAACAAAACTTTTTGCTTGAAAATTATTATTTACACATTAAAGTACAAGTCATTAACTTTAAAACGCGCTGAAGTAAATGACTTTACGATTTTTTTTTGACCGAGATATGAGATTTTGGAAAATTTTTGTCATTTATAGTGAAAACGAAATTATAGTGAATTCGAAAATTATTTAGTATTTAGTATTATTCAAGTATTTAGTATTATTTAGTATTTAGTATTGCAACTTTCTTATTCGGATTAATTAAGTTTTTTATTTGAAACATTATTACAGACAAGACAATTATTTGTAAATTTGCAATAACAATTTTAAAAAACGACTCAAGAAATTTTTAAGAAATTTAACTTTATTATAAAATTCAGAAACTTTTTTACAAAAACAAGTATAATAAAAAAATCTTAATATTTTGTAACATGTCCTTTTGCTTGTATAACTGCGTTTATTCTTCGCGGCATACTTTCAATACAAGCTTTTGCTTTTGCAATAATATCTGAGCAATTCCAGGTTTCTTTCAATCTTGATATTAGTGTAGTATCTTTATTTGTTATAACTTCTTCAGCTACTTTTCGCTTCACTATTTCCCACAAATTCTCTATAGGGTTCAGATCTGGAGAATTTCCTGGCCAAGGAAGGACATTGATTTTTTTTATTGTCCAGGTACTGCATAACACTTTTCGTTTTGTGACAAGGAGCACAGTCCTGCATAAAAGTGACATCTTCATCGTTTGGAAACCACGTACGTAATTGAGGTATCAAATGCCTCTGCAAAACTTGTTTATATTGATGCTGGTTCATTGTTCCCTTGACAATATACAGGTCTCCAACACCTTCAGTGCTGATAACTTACCAAACTATAATTTTATCAGGATGTTTGACGCGTTGTGCAATGCAATCTGAATGAAATCTTTCGTTGGGTCGTCTACGTACGAACATGCTTTTATCTGATAAAATTTCGAAAGTTGATTCATCTGAAAAAGAGACCTTTTTCCAGTCCTCAACGTTCATGTTCCTGTGTTGCTTAGCCCACATCAATCGTTTTTTTTATCATCGCTGCAATTAATCGTGGTTTCTTGACTGGCCGATGATCAGTTAGTTTTGCTTCTTTAAGGCATCGTTAGATCGTTCTTTTAGATAAAGAAATTCCATCTTTTACGGCTTCATTTTGAAGGAAAAAAAAGGCTTTTTTTTATTGTTTAAGCAAATTTCACGAACTTTACGATCAGTTCGTGAAGTTGTAATTCTTTTACGACCACATCGCCCGGCTCTGTTGTGTTTAAAAGTGCTTGTCTTTTTAATAGAAATAGAGATGCGATTGACACTGCTTTTACTTGTGTCTGTCAAACGCGCTATTTCTCTATGTGAGTTTTCAGTGTGAAGTAAAAGGCTTTTTATTTCTATTATCTTTTCTGCTGATAAGTCTTTTTTTTACCCATAATAATCAAAATTAAAGGACACTAGTTGATAACATCTTAGCAAAGAAAAGTGCAGCGAGAGGAATCTGTTAAGGCGACGTTTGTTACAACTAAGTTTGGCGAGTAGAAATCAGTTCTTCAATGGAATGCAATTTTTAAATTTTATTTCGTGGAATGATATTTTTTTGATAAAATAGGATTACCTGGATGAGTTGTAGCCAAAGATGAATTCTTTTTTGTTTATTCAGCAGTCAAAATTTACAGAGAAGAATTTTTAAATGTAGCGATAGAATAACGATGTTTAAAGATAAAGAAATTGAAATGTTCTTTTTTTTTTTATAAAGTTGACTACGCCATAAAAGGTAAGGTTAAAGAACAAGGAATTTAGCTTAAATTAATTATAATCGAGAAGCCAGAAGATATCATAAAAAAGTATTTTAATTAACAATAATAATAAACAGCTACAAATATATCAATGCGAAACATTCTATTTACGTATCAAATCTGTTGCCACCTATTTTTATACAAAAGTTAAACTTTTCTCAACTGTGATAAATATAAACTTATGCGAACCTTACGTAACAAATAAATAATTAATAGCTAACAAATTTTCAACAGAAAATAGTCAATAGGTTGATCTCTTTAAGCTGAAGAATAAATCCTAAATAATTTTCGAATTCACAATAATTTCGTTTTTACTATAAATGACAAAAATTTTCAACATCTCATATCTCAGTCAAAAAAAATCGTAAAGTCATTTATTTTAGCGCGTTTTAAAGTTAATGACTAGTACTCTAATGTGTAAATAATAATTTTTATGCAAAAAATTTCTTTACGAAGTAGCAACGTGTCAGACTTGACATTTCAAAAAAAAAATTGCTTTGTTCAAATGTGCAAATTTTTGCCAAAAAATGAGATAAATTAAATTAGTAATTTTTAGATGAAAGTAGAAGACCTGAACATAATATCTTGAAATTTTTATGAAAATTGATTCATTTTTTAAAAAGTTATGACACTTTGAAAAATGCACATTTTTTAGAAATTTTAAGTGTCCCTAATAATTTGGAAGGGTACTGTATATATATATATATATTATATATATATAATAACGCCTTGCGCCGAGCTCTACTGTTATGCTTTAACTTATACATTTTTACGAAAATCAATTCAATATTTTGGTACAATAATTTTGAAAGAATAAACTATAGAAAAAGTAATAATTTTTTCTTCTTCATTTTTTGAAAATTTTATTGTGTTGTTCCTCCTCAAGGGATATAAAATAGTTTAATATTGCAGCTATCTTGAATTTAAATGATTTTAAAAGTAAGAAGATGCCTTCATACGCTTTATTTTAACTCTTCCAAAAAAATTTTGTTCCATTTTTTAGAAGTTTTAAACAATCACGGATTGTTTACTGTACGTCAAAATTCTCTAAATTTTGTTAATATCTAGATTTGCCATATACATAAAAAAACATTAAAAATAACTGATTTGCCTCAACCCGTTGATTTATTATTGAGCACCCATCTAATCACTTTCTCTAATACTCATACCCATCAGCAAAATGATTTCTCATTAAATCAAATCATTTAAAGATTATTTCCAAAGTGGTATTTAATCTTAATCACTCTCCCATTCATTTATATCAATAAACTCGACAAAATAAACTACATTCAGCTATAAAATTTAATGAATGAAACATTTCAAGGGACAATAAATAAAATTAAAATCCCTGAATGCATTTATGTTTTATTTCCTATTTTGACACTTTCTTTTTCTTTTTAAAAATTTATCCATTCTTTACGTACTAATTCCATCTCTATTTCTCCCTCTAAATGCTTCTAACGGTAATACTAATGAAGTTTTAACAATTTTTTCCCTACGAATTTCCCTACAAATTTCCCTTCTCGACGCCCACAACACACTGAAGCTATAAAGTCGAAACACTCTGGGTTGAAAAAGTACTAACGAAATGTAATTAAGGGGGAAAGGGGAGGGAGATTGAAACGGATCTAATTTGGGGAGGCCATTCCATTTAAAAGCGGTGATTTTTCCGATGAAAATGGAGCCAAAAAGGAACGGGGGGTTTTCTAGGGGAGTGAGAGGGGGCTGGAGGTGATGAGGGATGTGTGATCAATACGGGAACTGTCAGGTTCAGACATTTAAATTTGCGGTTCGTTCCCAGGGAGCGAGAGATTGGGATAAAATACCTCCCAGTGGGGAAGTTGTCGAGTTGGCGATAATTTATTTGTTGGCTAACTAAAAGAGACTTTAAAAGCCATTGTTGCCAATGCCTATCTTAAGAGAGAGTCGAGCACATATAACCAGATTTCAAAGTATCTGTGTTTTAGGATCACGTCGACTAGTGTGTGACAATATTGTAGAAATTGCAGCAATATTTTCAGATTGCAGTCTATTTTTCAGTTGTTCTGTATACTAGATAATAATTTACACAAATAATTCTTTTTTTTTTTTTTTCATTACGTTGAGAATACGCATTAATCGAGCTATTATATAAGACGGTGAAATAATTCTTTACTTTTTTCAATACATCGAAAACACGTATAATTTTTTATGATGCATTGTCCATGCTAATAACTGAAATGCTTTGTTTTTCTTTAATAAGTTGAGATTACGTGTTATTTTTTTGAGCTGTTCTGCTTACAATATTGAAATAGTTTCTTTAATTTTTCTTCAAATTGCTAATAATAAGTGTTATTTTTGAGCTATTGTGTATAAATAATTTTTTGCTGTTCTTTTATATGAGAATCGGTGCTTTAGGTATTATATAAACTAAATAACAGTTCACTAGAATTATTCTTTGAAGTTCTTTATCATGTTAATAATAGGTTTTATTTTTGAGCTATTGTGTATACTAGATAATATTTCACAAAAAATAGTTCTTTACTATTTTATGATATTTTAGTAACTCGTCTTGTTTTTCTAGTTATTATGTATTCTAGATAACAAGTCACTGATATAATTTTTTGTAAATGTTCAATAATTTAAGAATACTTTTTATTTTTTGAGCTATTCTGTATACCACATAAAATGTAAAGATTAAAAAAAATTCAATTCTTTAACGCTTAATGAGATACGCGTCAATACAAATATAAAGTTTTTAGATGATGTACTAACTGCAAAGCGATGTACTGAAATTATTATTTTTTGCTCTCTATATATTTGGAATACTAATTAATTTTTGAATAAATGTGTTTATGATATAAAAAGTCACTAAAAACAGTGCAGCTAAAATACAATAGATTACTGAGTACAAAACAGGCGTACTAAATTTCAAGATAGCAATTACAAATACCATGAAGTTTAATATGATTTTTTACCTTGTGACTAAGGACAACATACAAAAAATATGTTGAACTTCAGAGAAGAACGTAACATATGTTCAAAATCGCGTTTTTATGTATCTTGAATTCTTAATATAAATAATTTAAAAGATGGATAGCAGAAGAATCAACATAGAGTAGCTAGCTGTTAAATTTTAAATCGGCGTAATATTTTTAAAATCAATAAATCCTTAAATTTCAAATTGGAGCTGCGAACTGTGCAAGGTTTTAATTAGAGTTACATTTTTGGAAGGTCTCAGAATGTATTTTGTCTTTAAATATACCTGATTAAATTTGAAAAAGCACGTAT
>OX421979.1:86126204-86426204 GCA_949128135.1 Parasteatoda lunata | reverse complement strand
ACAATTGTAATACACAAGCATGATCGTGCCTTCCAACTCCGACGAGTGTTACGCACGATCATGCTTGTGTATTACAATTGTTGAATGGTTATTTGTTTTGTATTGTATCAATGTATGTAGTACGTATCAAATTTCATTAAAATGAGTTCAGTAGTTCTAGAGACAATCTACCAATTCTGCAAATTCTCTCAATTTCTTACACCAGTGTATTAAAAAGCATGAAATTATAGGCAGAAAAAAAAAAACATTTTTAAATGTGAATTATAAATACATCAGAAGTAGAATGAATAACTACATTTTTTTATTATTTTACTAATTTGTTTAAATTTTTCATTTAAAAAGGAAAAGGTTCATACAAATGTATTATACACTGGTTTAATCAGGTCATTTTTTAAAAAAAAAAATTATGGGACTGTTTTATGAGTAGACAGAAGAGTTTGAGAGTTTATAAAAGATTGTTTTGTTATTCGCTAGCTCTACTTTTTGCCAGATGAAAAAACTAACAAAAGGGCTTATCCATCTATGAATATTCTCCATAGTTCTCCAAATGCTGAAAAGCCATAACCAATAACGTCAGCTAATATAAGATTGCTTAGTTATTTGCGGTCTCGATTTTTTGTAGCATAAAATAACTTCCAGAAAGATATCATTCTACAATAAGTATTCTCTTTAGCCACCTGTATTTAATCTTTACAGTATAATCTTGAAAGTAAGTTCATAAGAGTCTGCTTATGTTTATGGTCTTTGAAGATAAATTTACTAATAAAAGAATTTTGCATCCGTAATTAATCTCTCGAATCTCGTGTTCAAAATACGGACATTATAACCATTAAAGTCAGTTTATAAAAGTTTGTTCTGTTATGAGATAGGTTTACTCTACAGAGGGACAAAAAAAGGGATTATTTTTCACACAAACGGGATTATTTTTCAATGAATATTCTCTTTAATCTCATGTCCATAGTACGGACATTATGACCTATAAAGTGAATTCACACATGTTTTAGGTATGTGCTGGATCTACTCTTTTGAAAGATATGATGACATATAAAAAGGATTTTCCACCAGTGAATATTCTATTAGTCTCATTTTCAGAATGCAGACAACATAACGAATAAAGTCAGTTCACAAATGTTTTAAGTATATGTTGGAACCACTCTCTTTTGCGAGATAAAATGACTTTCAAAAAGGGTTGTCCTCCAGTGAATATTCTCTTAGTCCCATGTTCAGAATGCAGACAACATAACGAATAAAGTCAGTTCACAAATGTTTTAAGTATATGTTGGAACCACACTCTTTTGCGAGATAAAATGACTTTCAAAAAGGGTTGTCCTCCAGTGAATATTCTCTTAGTCCCATGTTCAGAATGCAGACAACGTAACGAATAAAGTCAGTACACAAATGTTTTAAGTATATGTTGGAACCACTCTCTTTTGCGAGATAAAATGACTTTCAAAAAGGGTTATCCTCCAGTGAATATTCTCTTAGTCCCATGTTCAGAATGCAGACAACATAACGAATAAAGTCAGTTCACAAATGTTTTAAGTATATGTTGGAACCACTCTCTTTTGCGAGATAAAATGACTTTCAAAAAGGGTTGTCCTCCAGTGAATATTCTCTTAGTCCCATGTTCAGAATGCAGACAACATAACGAATAAAGTCAGTTCACAAATGTTTTAAGTATATGTTGGAACCACACTCTTTTGCGAGATAAAATGACTTTCAAAAAGGGTTGTCCTCCCAGTGAATATTCTCTTAGTCCCATGTTCAGAATGCAGACAACATAACGAATAAAGTCAGTTCACAAATGTTTTAATTATATGTTGGAACCACTCTCTTTTGCGAGATAAAATGACATTCAAAAAGGGTTGTCTTCCAGTGAATATTCTCTTAGTCCCATGTTCAGAATGCAGACAACATAACGAATAAAGTCAGTTCACAAATGTTTTAAGTATATGTTGGAACCACACTCTTTTGCGAGACAAAATGACTTTCAAAAAGGGTTGTCCTCCAGTTAATATTCTCTTAGTCCCATGTTCAGAATGCAGACAACGTAACGAATAAAGTCAGTACACAAATGTTTTAAGTATATGTTGGAACCACTCTCTTTTGCGAGATAAAATGACTTTCAAAAAGGGTTGTCCTCCAGTGAATATTCTCTTAGTCCCATGTTCAGAATGCAGACAACATAACGAATAAAGTCAGTTCACAAATGTTTTAAGTATATGTTGGAACCACTCTCTTTTGCGAGATAAAATGACTTTCAAAAAGGGTTGTCCTCCAGTGAATATTCTCTTAGTCCCATGTTCAGAATGCAGACAACATAACGAATAAAGTCAGTTCACAAATGTTTTAAGTAAATGTTGGAACCACTCTCTTTTGCGAGATAAAATGACTTTCAAAAAGGTTTGTCCTCCAGTGAATATTCTCTTTGTCCCATGTTCAGAATGCAGACAACATAACGAATAAAGTCAGTTCACAAATGTTTTAAGTATATGTTTGAACCACTCTCTTTTGCGAGATAAAATGACTTTCAAAAAGGGTTGTCCTCCAGTGAATATTCTCTTAGTCCCATGTTCAGAATGCAGACAACATAACGAATAAAGTCAGTTCACAAATGTTTTAAGTATATGTTGGAACCACTCTCTTTTGCGAGATAAAATGACTTTCAAAAAGGGTTGTCCTCCAGTGAATATTCTCTTAGTCCCATGTTCAGAATGCAGACAACATAACGAATAAAGTCAGTTCACAAATGTTTTAAGTATATGTTGGAACCACACTCTTTTGCGAGATAAAATGACTTTCAAAAAGGGTTGTCCTCCCAGTGAATATTCTCTTAGTCCCATGTTCAGAATGCAGACAACATAACGAATAAAGTCAGTTCACAAATGTTTTAAGTATATGTTGGAACCACTCTCTTTTGCGAGATAAAATGACATTCAAAAAGGGTTGTCTTCCAGTGAATATTCTCTTAGTCCCATGTTCAGAATGCAGACAACATAACGAATAAAGTCAGTTCACAAATGTTTTAAGTATATGTTGGAACCACTCTCTTTTGCGAGATAAAATGACTTTCAAAAAGGGTTGTCCTCCAGTGAATATTCTCTTAGTCCCATGTTCAGAATGCAGACAACATAACGAATAAAGTCAGTACACAAATGTTTTAAGTATATGTTGGAACCACTCTCTTTTGCGAGATAAAATGACTTTCAAAAAGGGTTGTCCTCCAGTGAATATTCTCTTAGTCCCATGTTCAGAATGCAGACAACATAACGAATAAAGTCAGTTCACAAATGTTTTAAGTATATGTTGGAACCACTCTCTTTTGCGAGATAAAATGACTTTCAAAAAGGGTTGTCCTCCAGTGAATATTCTCTTAGTCCCATGTTCAGAATGCAGACAACATAACGAATAAAGTCAGTTCACAAATGTTTTAAGTAAATGTTGGAACCACTCTCTTTTGCGAGATAAAATGACTTTCAAAAAGGTTTGTCCTCCAGTGAATATTCTCTTAGTCCCATGTTAAGAATGCAGACCACATAACGAATAAAGTCAGTTCACAAATGTTTTAAGTATATGTTGGAACCACTCTCTTTTGCGAGATAAAATGACTTTCAAAAAGAGTTGTCCTCCAGTGAATATTCTCTTAGTCCCATGTTCAGAATGCAGACAACATAACGAATAAAGTCAGTTCACAAATGTTTTAAGTATATGTTGGAACCACTCTCTTTTGCGAGATAAAATGACTTTCAAAAAGGGTTGTCCTCCACTGAATATTCTCTTAGTCCCATGTTCAGAATGCAGACAACATAACGAATAAAGTCAGTTCACAAATGTTTTAAGTATATGTTGGAACCACTCTCTTTTGTGAGATAAAATGACTTTCAAAAAGGGTTGTCCTCCAGTCAATATTCTCTTAGTCCCATGTTCAGAATGCAGACAACATAACGAATAAAGTCAGTTCACAAATGTTTTAAGTATATGTTGGAACCACTCTCTTTTGCGAGATAAAATGACTTTCAAAATGGGTTGTCCTACTGTGAATATTCTCTTAGTCCCATGTTCAGAATGCAGACAACATAACGAATAAAGTCAGTTCACAAATGTTTTAAGTATATGTTGGAACCACACTCTTTTGCGAGATAAAATGACTTTCAAAAAGGGTTGTCCTCCCAGTGAATATTCTCTTAGTCCCATGTTCAGAATGCAGACAACATAACGAATAAAGTCAGTTCACAAATGTTTTAAGTATATGTTGGAACCACTCTCTTTTGCGAGATAAAATGACATTCAAAAAGGGTTGTCTTCCAGTGAATATTCTCTTAGTCCCATGTTCAGAATGCAGACAACATAACGAATAAAGTCAGTTCACAAATGTTTTAAGTATATGTTGGAACCACACTCTTTTGCGAGATAAAATGACTTTCAAAAAGGGTTGTCCTCCAGTGAATATTCTCTTAGTCCCATGTTCAGAATGCAGACAACATAACGAATAAAGTCAGTTCACAAATGTTTTAAGTATATGTTGGAACCACTCTCTTTTGCGAGATAAAATGACTTTCAAAAAGGGTTGTCCTCCAGTGAATATTCTCTTAGTCCCATGTTCAGAATGCAGACAACATAACGAATAAAGTCAGTTCACAAATGTTTTAAGTAAATGTTGGAACCACTCTCTTTTGCGAGATAAAATGACTTTCAAAAAGGTTTGTCCTCCAGTGAATATTCTCTTAGTCCCATGTTAAGAATGCAGACAACATAACGAATAAAGTCAGTTCACAAATGTTTTAAGTATATGTTGGAACCACTCTCTTTTGCGAGATAAAATGACTTTCAAAAAGAGTTGTCCTCCAGTGAATATTCTCTTAGTCCCATGTTCAGAATGCAGACAACATAACGAATAAAGTCAGTTCACAAATGTTTTAAGTATATGTTGGAACCACTCTCTTTTGCGAGATAAAATGACTTTCAAAAAGGGTTGTCCTCCACTGAATATTCTCTTAGTCCCATGTTCAGAATGCAGACAACATAACGAATAAAGTCAGTTCACAAATGTTTTAAGTATATGTTGGAACCACTCTCTTTTGCGAGATAAAATGACTTTCAAAAAGGGTTGTCCTCCAGTCAATATTCTCTTAGTCCCATGTTCAGAATGCAGACAACATAACGAATAAAGTCAGTTCACAAATGTTTTAAGTATATGTTGGAACCACTCTCTTTTGCGAGATAAAATGACTTTCAAAATGGGTTGTCCTACTGTGAATATTCTCTTAATCCCATGTTCAGAATGCGGATAACGTAACGAATAAAGTCAGTTCATAAAAGTTAGGTTAGTTATGTGTCGGATCCACTCTTAAGCGAAATAAAAAAAAAATTATAAAAGAAAGGGATCTTTTTAGTGAGTGTTCTCGTTAGTCCCATGTTTACAGCACAAGCCGTATAGCAAATATAATGAATTCCTGAAATTTTGTTAAATTAGAATCGTTTTTCCCGAAACATAATGATTATGAAACAGGATTATCTTTCAGTGAATATCCTCTTCAGTCATAATGTATAAGTTATAGCTGGACAAGAAAATAGATAAGATATTTTCATTTCTTGAAATTGTGTTACGTAAAATTTCAATTTTAAATCTTTATATTTGAATTAAATATCTTTAAAAACTCTATTCTTGAGAATACTTTTTCTTGATATAATATTTTTTAAATAACGGGTCATTAGAGTAATAACAAATTTTTTTTATCATCTTACGTTGTTGATAGACGTTGTCAGTTTTCCGGGGAAAGCTAATAATGCCCCTTAACTATTCCTGTACTATATATCAATTATTATACTTAGAAGAGATTACTAACCTCTGTGCATATGCAAATTGTATCACAAATGTTAAAAGTTTTGAAAGAATTTTTTCTTCTCATTTTCTTTCGAAATCTTTCTCCTAGACTTGTGTTCAAGGAAATATTACAGTTAAATTATTCTAAAGTTTTTTTTTTTTATTCAAAAATAATAAAAAAAGCATTTGCGCGCGCTATTTTATTAGATCAGAATTTCGTTAAAATTTACTAATAAAATTATTCTCAATTTATTTAAATTATATGAAACGTACTGGAAGCAAGTTTAAATGTGCCAGACTTTCTTAAAAACAATTACGTGAAAAATATTTTTACTTTTTTCTTCCTGGAGCACTTTCTTAGATTTTCCTTCACTTAAATTTACAGATAAATTATTCTGAGTTGATTTACAAAAAAATTTAAATATACGAAAAGCCAAGGTCAATTTGCATAAGAGTTTCAGGTAAATATTGAAATAAATATTTTCTTTCCTTCTTGAATCCTTTTCTTACATTTCTTTTAAATAAAATTTATCGGTAAAATAATTAAGAAATTATTTTTAGTTTGAAACATACTGGAACTAAACTCAGTGGTGCGACAGCCCGTCAAGGGCCAAAGCCGACTGTTGTCATCCCAGTTTTCTTTACCGTGGGCTCTGAGGTGCAGCCGCAGATGCTCCGGTTGAGTGGTCAGCCGAACTTAGAACCCCTAGAGTTTGGTTCCTAAGCATGCTGGGTACTCATTTTATCGACCCACTGAAAGGTTGAGTCAACCTTGCCCGGTCCAAGGATAGAACCCCGAACCTGTGGCACGGAAGAGTGAATCGCTACCATTCTGCCCTCAGGCGTTAGTCTAAAAACACGATTAAAAATAAAAGATTATTTAAAGAAGCTATTGAATGTTTTTCTCCATTTTTCTAATGACTAAATCTTCTCGTTCTAGGACTCAATCCTAATGGCTCGAAGGGGTGACCTCAAATATTCTAGTTAATAAGTACAGACTATATTTTAAGTTGCGAAATCATACACGAAAACGTACTTTTTTTGAACGAACATAACTTTTTTTCTTATAGATTTGAATTCTGGAAAATATGGTCCTAATAGTTTGGTCGCAAGAGTGGTTCAAAGTTTTTATCCTTAATGTTAATTATACTTTTTACGTATTTCGCTATATCCCAGAAACGTTTTAAGCAAACTGAAAAAAATTTACACTCAATTATAAAATTCTTTTATTCAAAGTAAAATCTATAAAAAATTTTTAATGATTATTTATTCTTTTATTTGATGATAAACGAAACATTTTAATTGTAGTGTATATAATATTTTTATACAGTTTTAAAGAACGTACTTTCAAATGGCAGAATACAAAATTTGAGCAAACTCGGTCGAATTGTTCTTCAGAAATCGAATTTTTATTCAAAAGTGTTATATAGAATTTTTTACTAAAATTTACCAATAAAATTATTCTCAACTTACTTTCAATTAAATGAAATGTAGTAAAATATGTAGTACAAATGTACTAGACGTTTTTTAGGAAATTGGAAAGAATAAACTTTTCCTTAGAATTTTTCAATAAAATTTGTAAATAAATTACTCTAAAATTATTTTCAATTAAAGTTGTTATACTTTAATTATAATCCGCAAATTTTCTTTCTCTCCTGCTGATCTCTTTTAACGTTGACTTTAAGATAACCAAAATTCATAAACTTAAATATTTTGTAACAGAAAATAAATTACTTTCTCCCTTGACAGCACAAAAAATTCTAAAATGGCCATAAGGCATCAAATATTTGCTCTTTTTTAGAAGAAAAAAATACCCGTTTTTCTTAGTGCTCTCTCATCTGTTATTAAATATATCGTCAAAAATAGATATATATCAAAACTCGAAGCAAACAGAAATTTCGAAGCAGGATGAAGTATACCTTAAATCTTTCGATTTGACGATAAGACAACAAAATCTCTTTGATAACTCAACTGGAATATATATCTGTGACAGCTGTGACTTTATATTGTACTCCTTATACCTCCCCTCTCTTAAAAAAAGAAAAAAAAGTCAGAAAGAAACTGTGATAGATCGATTTTGAAAATAATGGTGATATTTCGGAGGTAGTATCTATATTTTGATTTTTTTTTTCATTGACCTTAGTCTGGGGAAAAAATATTGCCATAAAAAAGCTATTTTCTTTAGATTTCTTTCTTTTGTAATTCTTATTAAGGTTGAATTACTTTGTAAAATTCTTTTCATCAAACAACATTTAGTAATTTGGTGATTCAAATAACTAAACGATAAAAAGAATCTAAAATTTAAAAAGAGCGTGTTACTCTATAATATCCTTAACAAATGGAGGCAATAGATGAGTTATATTTAGGGAAAAAAAACAATAGCTAAACAACTTTTAGGATAAAAAACAATACGGAAACAACTTTTCGGGGAAAAAACAATAGGAAAACAACTTTTAGGGGGGAAAACAATAGCTAACAAACTTTTTGGGGAAAAAACAATAGGGAAACAACTTTTAGGGGAAAAAATAATAGGGAAACAGTATTTAGAGAAAAAGCAATTTAGTGTTCGAAGGCTTCACCAGAAAAGTAACGTACGAAGCCGCGCTATTATTTTAACAGAAAACAGATAAAAATAAGTAAATAAAACTCACTTACCCATAAATAATACAGCCCGGTCATGGACAACGTCTACTGAGCCCATCCGACAACTTCTGGAAAAGAGAAGGCCTCCGCACTTATCAATTAAGTAGTCCGACGTAAGAAACATAAACTGCGCAGTGGAGGTCAAACAAGAAAGATACCACAATATACGGGCTACTCAAGGACGGATTTCTCTTCTACGATCACCCGTGCGTATGCCTTCTCTCTTCTAGGAGGTGTCGGTGAATCCCTGTTTTCTTGACCTTGTTCTCTGGGGTGCAAGGGTAGCTTTACAGGGAAAATATAAATTTGCTTTATAGTGAAACTTAATGAGTGTCTAAAAATGGCATTTTGTTTTATAATTAAAATCTAAATTGATTATAGAAAGCGAGGATTAAAACTCTAAATCTTACTACTTCCAACAAATTCAGAAACCATCCTATTGCCCCTGTTGCACACTCTCAATTTACAACCACGTATACGTTGTTTATATAGTACCTTATATATTTCTTTTAATGCATTTAATCAATTACAATTTTCGTTATTAAAAGAAAACCAGGACTAAAACTCTAAAGCTATTGAGACATTTTAATAGTTTGTGGGAACAAAACTATGGTGTCGTGTTCTACAATCTTATTACCTCCAACTTCCAACAAATTCTGAAACCATCCTAGCGCCTCCGTTACACACTCGCAATTTACAACCACGAATACGTTGTTTATATAGTATCTTATATATTTCTTTAATGTATTTAATCAATTCCAATTTTCGTTATTAAAAGAAAACCAGGACTAAAACTCTAAAGCCATTCAAACATTTTAATAGTTTGTGGGAACAAAACTATGGTGTCGTGCTCTACAATTATATATCTTATTACTTCCAACTTCCAGCAAATTCTGAAATTATCCCAGCGCCTTTGTTAAATACTCTTAATTTACAACCACGAATAAGTTGTTTATATAGTACCTTCTTTTAATATATTTAATCAATTACGATTTTCGTTATTAAAAGAAAACCAGGACTAAAACTCAAAAGCCACTGAAGACATTTTGATAATTTTCGGATCACAACTCAGCATTTATGGTATCTTGCACTACAATTATAAACCTTGCATTACAAACGAATCCCAAAACGATTAAATTTATACCTGACTTAACCATTAATGTATATTCTTTATATTTGCCATCATAGTGTAAGTCATCGTTCAATTACTCTAATAAGATCCTCCTTTTGTGGACTATAGGAGAGCATTAAGCAACCAGCGGATGAAGAATTTAGCTGACAAATTCTATTACAAGCGCCATTTACTTGAGGTGTTATGTAACAAGAACTGTACACAAAGGGACGTCAACAACTCTCTGGTGGAATACTCGGGGGATGTGAGCTGTTAGAATGAGATAAGCCCTTGCAACCACCCCCCAGCCCCTGTAAATATTATATTCCCTCTCGTTTTCTAGACCGTATTTCCGGGCACTCTTTCCATCCTAATATTCTTCAAGGGAGGGGGTGTCCTAGCTCTCCCTACGATTTCAGTTAAAAGTCGTTACGGGAGGCCTTCGTCGCTCTCATTACAGCAGCAGTAGGGCGCAAAACGCGCAACAGCCCCGGTGGAATTCATTTCCTGTCGCTGCTGCATTTCCGATTCTGCGGGATATGCAAGGAAAATGCAATGGCTCTCACACTGAGAAGGGGGTAGAGCCATTTTCTTTTCACTTTAAAAGGGGTGCTCAGCACCCCCCTTTTTTTACGCCCACCCCTTTCTGACTGTCGACACGGAGAGTATGAAATTGCTTTGTTACGAAAAGTCGACCCATTTTCTTGTCATATCGTAGAAAGGCTTCTTGATTTTTTTCCTTTTTTCGATGGCAGACGCATTAAGTTGAAATAGCTTTTCAGCACTTTCCAAATATATTGAAAAGAATGGCAGCATTAACCATTTACCCATAAAAAAATATATATATATATAATAAAATACATTATAAAATTGTTTTGTTTTTGCTTTCTTTTACTTTATATTATGCTTAAATCGTTACTGAAACACCAAAAATAATATTCTTAGTATATTATGGTTATACTACTAAAATATCAAAATATTCTTTGTACATCAAGCTTATAATTATTACTGAAACACCAAAATATTTTCAGCATATAATGCTAATATTAATACTGAAACACCAAAATATTGTTCTTGGTTTATTTAGGTTATTACTGAAGAATTAAAATGTTATTCTTAGTATATTATGCTTATAATATTACTGAGGCACAGAAATATTTTTCTTATTATATTATGCTGATAATATTACTGAGGCACAGAAATATTTTTCTTATTATATTATGCTGATAATATTACTGAGGCACAGAAATATTTTTCTTATTATATTATGCTGATAATATTACTGAGGCACAGAAATATTTTTCTTATTATATTATGCTGATAATATTACTGAGGCACAGAAATATTTTTCTTATTATATTATGCTGATAATATTACTGAGGCACAGAAATATTTTTCTTATTATATTATGCTTATAATATTACTGAGGCACAGAAATATTTTTCTTATTATATTATGCTGATAATATTACTGAGGCACAGAAATATTACTCATTGTAAATCATGCTTTTTTTTTTTTTTTTTTTGATACGCCAAATTATTCTCTGCATACAATGCTTATTATTACTAGTGATACACCAACATATTATTCACAGTTTTTGATCATTAAAAATGAAGATTGTAGATAGCAATGCATAAATAAGAAAATATTGTTAAAAAGAGAATTGGATTGTTAGTTATAATAATTAATAATTTTTTGATTTGGGTATTGTCTTGTTGCAAGGAGTAGTCATTAGGTTAAATACCAATGTTAAAACTGACCTTTTCGATGTCTGCATCTAAACAAAATATTGCTTAAATTTTTTTTTATTTACAGAAAATTTACTGATACTTGCTTACACTGTAATAACTGTTAATACATATCTTTGTCAGAAAAATTAAAAAAAAAAAAAAAAAAAATATGGACTGAAAAATCTTTATTTTTTTAAAAAGTTACGTTTTAATTTTTAAAAAAGATAAGTTCCCTCTAACGCTGAAACATTATCACAGCATACAACTGATATAATCTCAAATATCCCCAAAAAGTTTCAAAGAGATATCATAAGTAGTTTCTTAGAAAAGGTACGTCAAAAAAGTTCAGTTTTAGCATCATTGGTACATGCCCGACCGATTCCCTTTAAAAATATACTCTAAACATGTAGTTAACTCTTAAGTTAATCTTAATCTTGCAGTTTCTATAACTTATTGAAACTGTTTATATAGTTGCCCTGAAGCATATTGAAACTGTTAATCTAGCCCTCTTTATAACTTTAGCTATCCTCCATCACAACTTTTTGAGAATGTTAATCTAGCTGTACCTATAACTTATTTAAATGGTTTTTCTAGTTGCCTCTATAACATGTTGAGACTGTTAAAATATCTATACCTATAATTTCCTAAAACTGTTAATCTAGCTGTCTCTATAACTCGATGAAGCTTACCTTTTAAAGTACAATTTAGATGCAATTTATTAAAAAATTATTATATATTAGTCGATTTGAACTCCTATTGCCAGAAAAAAGGAATATTAAGATGCATATTTCCTAGTTTTTATTTGGAAAAGAAAATCTTACTTTTTATTTTATTAATCTGGTGTCAAAATTTACATTGCTGTATAAAATTAAAATTTACGCAATTAGTTACTTAAGTGCCCAAGTGATGCCTTTACGTAAATCTGTTTCTTCCTATGCAAAAATTAGTGACATTCCATTTTTATTCTAAGTGTTTATTTGTCTTTGGAAGCCCCCTATTTATCAGAATTAAAGAAAAAGTTTCAGAGGCTATTTTTGACAGATTTGTAATAAAAAAAAACTATATGTTTCTTCAGAAAATTATGCATATTCCTTTCAATATTCAAAATAAGCATATTCGTCGAAATATGCCTATTCCCTTACGGTTACAGTTAACTGTTGTATAAATTTCAAGATATTTCTTTGAGATATGCCACTACACTTTATCGAATAAAAATCCGATTAACCATTGAAAAGTTATAAAGATGATTCATATTTTCCCCTTTGACAGCGCATGCGCCCTTCTGTAGAAAAAAAAAAAAAAACGATAACAAAAAAAAAAAAAAAAAAAAAAAAAAAAAAAAAAACGTATCTAAAAATAAAGTGTTTCGTCTAGGTAAAATGAGCAACCTTTTTCAATAATAATAATTCAACCTTTTTCAATAATTTTTCAATAATAATGTAATTTCAATAACAATTTTCAATTTTCAATAATAATTCAATAATTTCAATAAATAATAATTTCAATAATTTCAAATAAATTTGAACCTCTGCGAAAAAATTAATAAATCCTTGCGAGGGGTCGTAAATGCAACATTTTGTAGTGAAAAAAAAAAAAACCGAAATCTTCTAAAAATATGAGCATTATGTTTGACATTTGCAAAGTGGATAGTTTCTATTATTTGCTACTACTGTTAATTTACAAAAATCGCACAATTTCACGATATTTATATTAATAATATATTATAGCGAATACGAATGTATTAAGTTTGCAGAATGCCGGCCAGGTGGCTGAGCAGTCAGCTTGTGAAGCAAATGGTAGCGGGTTTGAATCCCGCTCAGGGTATGAATATTTCTACGTGTTGTTCTTTGTTGTGATGTGTCAATGTGGCCCACTCTATCAACGGGTAGCTGTGGCAGTTTGGCGTGGCTAATGCTGCTCGCCTCTGTGATCTTGGTTCACAGGTGCCCACCGGGTAACGTTAACAAACAACACTGGCATCTTCCGAGGCGAAGAACAAAAATTCAGAGCCAGTCGTTAAAAGAAAAAAGTTTGCAGAATGAATTCTAAGAAATGTTAATCTAAGCCTACGATTGTTATCAATCTTTATATCTTTGGAGGAAAAAAAGGACATTCTTCTTATGAAAGTAACATTAGCATTTGATGAGTTAAAATCGTAATAAACATTTTATAAAGTTTGAAAAGGGCTCGAAATATTCCATTTTTATATTAGTTTCACAGTTGGATCAATCAGCAGAAAGAACAAAAAAAAAATGGCTTTGAAAAATTTTATTTAGAATATTTTTGAAAATTAATATAAATTTAATAACAATTATGAAAAGCTATTTTATGAATTTCAGTAGGAAATTCTCTGTGAATATTCGCGTTATCAATGAAACAAGTAAAATGAATGCTTAGCTGAACTGCGCAGTCGCAACAGGGAATCTCCCTTCCTATATACTCTTCACAATGGACACCTCTACCTCGAAATTCTCCCTGGGCCATTTCATTGATAGCTGTCGCCAAGTCATTGAGAACAGTCCTGGCACGATGCCAGGCTAAAGTGCGCCATTCACAACAAACTGGCTTCCCTGTACTGTCGCAGTTGAACTTTCCCTGCTTCTTCAATATTTCTGGAGTAATAAGATAAAAAAATTTGGAAAAAAAAAACATTTTAAAATTTTTCAGAAAATGAACTCATATTGAAAAAAACTTGTGGTTTTAATTAAAGATAAGAGTTTTTTTTTTCCTTGCTGTTTTTTAACTAACTTATTTTAAGTAGGAGAAATTGTGAACAATAAAAGTTAGGAAAACAAAGAGGAATGTTTAAGTTCAGAAAAAAATACGAAGCATAATGGAGAAATGTAATTAGTTTTTGAAAGTGAAACAAAGAAATTAAGAAGGGGAAACGTTATGTCATTGAATTAAATGTCTTTAACTTGCTTTTAAGTTATTATCGTTTCTTTTTTTTTTCTTTTTTTAAATTACAGGATAACTAAGATAACTAAGAAAGAAAATAACACAAATACTTTGGTAAATTCTTTATTAATTAGTTTTTGAACCAGACTCTTCTTTTTTTTCCATCTTATGTAAGAAGAAAAAAAATATTTACATATAGGTATAGAACTCAGAAAAAAAGTATTAGGCGTTATTAAAAGTGCCAAATTTATTCTATTTTTAACTTACTAAAAGTATCAAACATTAATACCAAAACTAAAGAGATACAAAATTCATTTTATTTTTACTTAATTATTAAAAGCATAAAACGTTACTGTCATTACTAAAAATACCGAATTGTATTTATTTTTATTTAATTATTAAACGTATAAAACGTTACTAGAATTACTGAAGTAGAAAAAAAATTCTATTTTTACTTGATAAAGTAAAAATACAATGAATAATAAAATAATATAAATAAGATTTAAATAGTATTCTATAATTTTCCGATTTTTTTTTTTTTTTTTTTTTTTTTTTTTTTTTTTTTTCGGTTAAAATAGGAAAATCGAAAATCATGAGTAAATATTTTCTTAAAATGAATAGCACAAAAATTTTAAATAATTAATAACGTACTGGCATAAAACAATATTTACACTAAAAAGTTGTATTTTCGTATACCATCTTATACGAGGACAAATTACTAAAAATAAAAAAATAAAAAAACAGTTTAAAAACATTTATAGGGGTTTAAAAAAAAGTAAGTATTACAGGGTGGCCACAGCCTAGGAAATATAAAAAAGTTTGTTGAAAAACATCAAAGAAACATGATGTTTTTAACTAATTTCCTCCCACAAAAAAATTTGTATATTAAATATTTGTGATAAAATTTGTTAACAGAGATACATCTAAAGTGGAATTAAAATGTTAACATATCTAACTGCCACGTGAAATATTAGTTAGCATTAGAAATAATAGTCAGTGTCCTTCCTATTGTATATGATAAAACTTATTGTATTGCGTATTTTTCAAAAAACTAAGCTACTTCGCTAACTTTTAACAAATTACTAACTTAAATGTATTTTATATACTTATGTTTCAATTATTCATGTGTCGTGGTAGATAAAGCAATTTAAGATTCAACATTTAAAATAACTATTTTTATGTTAAAATATAACTGTAGCAAGTACTATGAAAAAGCTTTCTCGTCGAAAGGGCAAATTGGCACCTATGAAAAACATACAATGAGCAGAAAAAAAGACCACCTTGAATAACTTTTGATCCCCTAACGATCGAATTTTCACGTTCTAGGACTCAATCTCCATGGCTCAAGGGAGTAACCTCGATAATTAGTAGTATGTAGGAAAGAAGATAAAATGTGAAAACTCCACAAACAAATTACCACATTCATATAAATAATATCACAAACATATCCTAATAGCCTTGAATATTTGCTATGATCTTACAACATTCGTAGAAATAGCACATTGAAATGTATTAGTGCATTTGACGGTAGGGCTTTCATCAAATAGCGATGTGATGCTTTCTCCGCATAGTGACTCGAATAACAGTGAAACACTTTTACATGGGTAGGAAAACAGCTTTATTTACGCTCGTTTTAAAACGACTCGCTGAAACTGCAATTGATCATTAGCTTCTCAATTAAGTTTCGGCTAATATTTAAACGTCATCATACAGTTTGAAAAAAAAAAAAAAAAAAAAAAAAGCATTTTTATTCAAAAAAAATTTTTTAATAAATAAATATGATCATTTTTACTTAAAAATTAAAAAAAAAAAAAAAAAAAACAGCTCTTACGAGACTTCACATTTTTTAAAGTTACACTGGTCTTAAAATATTCAATAAATGGTAACAATAAGATCTCCATTCTTTAATACATTAGTGCCCACCACTGGATACTAGTTTTCAATTAAATTAGGTATAAACTTCTGTCTTTCAAAATTGCGGAATGTAAAATTAGTGTCTTAAAAGAAAAAGTTCTATTAGTTTTATAACGTGAATTTACAGCCTCTAAAATGGCGTCTCATAAAGGAAAAAAAAAAAAAAAAAACTTATTTACAATAACGTAAAATTACTACCACTTTTTTTAAAATTGGTAACCAAGCCGATATTTCAGAAACTGGTAAAAATTCTCAATGTATATCATTTATTTTAAAATTTAATTGTTGAATTTTTTTTACTTTTACACTAGATATTTCTTTTTATTATTTAGTATATTTTTACTTAAAGTTATAGACGTTTATAAAATTATCCTTTTTTTAAACTGCATAAGAAACAGTCCCTGGACCAAGTAAACCACATTGTCCCAGTGGTTACGGCACGGAGCATGCAAACAGTTATTATATATACTCATACATGCCAACTTCCGAATTTTTCGGGATATTTATTTCTACAATTCATTTAGTATAGCCACATTTATACATTAAAACTTGCTTCTTGTAAGAATAAATTTGATTTAAATTGATTCGAATCTGCAGTTACGTTTGAAAAATTAGACATATATATAGAAGAAGTGGCAGTGTGTAAACATTCGATCGCAAAGGGTTGAATATAAAAACATAATGTTCCGAAAGAATCGGCAGAGATGCGTTTGGCTAAAATGTATAAGTGTCATTCGTAAAGATCCATGTTATAATTAAGGAAAAAGTGGTAATTTAAAATCAGCGAAAAAAACGTTGAAAGGAAATAGGTTTGCTACCAGTTTTGTTTTATTTTTTTCGTAGGACGCAAAACGACAAAATGTCGCACTCTAAGGGTACATGACCGTTTACGATATAAAACACAAAAATGATTGCAACTTAATGAAATTGTTAACTTACAACAGAACAGCAAAGTAAGGAAGAAAAAATTGAAGCAAAACTCTTTTAATCTAGAAAGCTAGTGTCAATTTTTTTTTCCACGAAAATATTGACTGCAGTTAGTCTCGTCTATTATGGCAATCAAATTGACCAAATAAATCTAAATAATGTTTACCGAATGACTCATGCACTGTAAACATTAAAAAAAAAAGAGTTTATAAAGTAAGAATTAATTTCGTGCCAAATTTCCTTCCTGTACATTTTCAAAACATCCATATTTAAACAGCCGCCCTCAAACGCGTCGGTAAGTCTTTTTAACTCCAAACAAATGCTTTCAGAGAAAACGAGGCGGAAGTGTCAATTCCGCTCCTTAAGAAGTCAAATATAAGAAGACAAATTTTCGAAAAGGGTTCCAGAGATATTCTTTTTTAGAAAACGGCATTAAACGGGTTAAAAAAAGTAAAGATATTTACCTTAACACCCGGCTACACAATTAAAAGGCATTTTCTGTCGGAAAAGTAGGGGGGAAATGTTTTTACGAACTAATAAAAGAGAACGGATATTATTTTTTTTAACGCAAAGTCAGTTTCTAAGTCTCTTATATTCAAAAGCGTAACGAAAACTTTTCGTTGGAAATGTCAGATTTTTTGGAGAGAACTTTTATACTTTTTCCCCCAAGCCCTGGGGCAATAGGGAAAAAGAGTGACACAGGGAAAAATCGTCGAAACAGGATATAAAGTCCCGTTTCTCTTCGTTCGATTTTTCATTTTTATTTTCTTTCTTCCTTTTACTTGCTAATATAGAGTGAGTTACTAGGAACATTTGGAACGAAAAATATGCATTAGTGGGGCTCGCGGCTGCATTCATTGTGCTTCGACTTCTTTATATTTATGATGTTTCCCTTCAATACATTGAGATTAAAGATGCATTTAAAGCTATAATAACATCTGCGAGAATGTAAACAATCAAGTATCGATCAAAATATGACCTTAAATGGTTATTTTACGATGAAAAAACTGAAGGCTTTCCCAAACAATTTGAAAATTTTAAATTTCAAACAAAAAACTTAATTTTCTTAAAAAAAAATTTTTTATAGAAAAATTAGACTTAATAGACTTAATGTAGTATAGACAGATTGAGTCTAATTTATAATACAAATATGTTAAGATATAAATAAATTTAAACCCTTCCCTGATGAATTCTTAAAAACATTTTTCGATTTCGACCTTAAATGATTTTAAAAAAATAAATAAATAAAAAAAAAACATAAGTTCTCCGAACAAATGTGGGAAATACTATAATTACAAGTAAAATATTTTTTCTGAAAAGATATATATAAGAAAATATAATTAAATATAGAACGTAGTAAGTAAAAATTCATAAAACAATTAACTAGTGATATAAATAAATCTATCCCCACCCTGATGAATTCTTAAGAACATTTTTCGGTTTTGATTTTAAATAATTATTTAAAAAGAAAAAAAACACATAAAGTTCTCCCAACAAATGAGCAAATTTTATATTTCAATTAAAAATGGTATTTTTTTCTAAAAAGATATATGTTAAAAAGTACATATTTCATAATGCAATTAACTTGTAATGTAACAAAAATAATTGGGCGTACTGTTGTTGTCTTAAAATTTCGCTACTGATTTACGCATATACGGGGTTAAGACAAAATTGTGTAACAATTATGTAACTTAATGTAAACAATCTTTATTTTAGCAGCAACTGTTTTGGTAGAATATACATGGCAAAGCTGTTGGCATGTTTGAAGGATCCAAATTTTAGAAATGTCATTTTTACCAGTGTAAAATTAGGACCAACCAAAATGACGAAAAGAATCTAAGAACTTTCTTCCAGCTTTAATGCCAGCAATTTTGATATCATTCCATGAAATTTCAATATTTATATAAGAAAGTTTTTTTTAATTATGGTGGTATTGGTAAAAGAAAGAATCCTTTTCTTTTTCAGTTACACTATAATAAAAAAGATATTCGAATATAAATTTTTCAATCCCATGGAAAAGGCCTGGATCGGGAGTTCCGTGTAGTAAATGGTAACTGGTACACGTTAAATCTTTCGGGTCACAAAGTCCACCATGTTAACATATACCTCTGGGGGTACACAATTGAAGATATATCGTTCTCTGGTTCAGATCAAAATTACGATCTGTGGATGAATGAATGGATGTATGAATGGGTGTGCCCTATAAGCAGGTGTGACATATGGGTGTTGCAGAAGTCTAATTCTTGGTCATAAATGGCACTACTGGAAAACAAGAACAATAGCACCCCTTGCTTTAATGGCCTACGTTATCAACAACAACAATTCCATAAAAATTACGGCTTCAAAACTACTGCTATTAAAGCTGAAGCGAAGTTATTAACTTCCTACGCTAATTTTGGTGTTGATGCAAATTTTGTACGGGTGAAAATGACATCTTTTCTAAAAGAACTTTCAAATTGCGCCAACAGTTTTGCCATGTAAAATTATCATTTACTTTCTTTAAAGAAAGATCGTTCACATAGAATTAACGTGATTCCCAACTTTCCACGCATATTTGGAGAACAAACATTAATCTTAAAATAACAGTGACAGAAATTTAACATTTATTCAATAATTTCAAAAATTAGTTTCCAAATAATTATTAATTTCCAAATAATTAAATTTCAAATAATTAATTTCCGAAAATTAATTTCAAAATAATTAATTTCCAAACAACTTTCGTTAAATTATGTTATCACAAATTTAAAAAGAAAACAAATAAGTGGTGTCATCTCTTATTTTTTCGATTTAGATTTTTATTCTTCAATATGTTTTAACTATTTAAAAAAAATTTCCTAGTAACATTTACGTATTCGCACCATGAAAAAATAAGCAAGAATAATTTTTAGTCTAAACGGTTACATAAACCAACAAACCTAAACCACTTTTAGCGGAAAAAAAATTTTCTTCACTTTTTTAACGAGTTTAAAATCTTTATCCTTACTCATTAATAGCGGTTTGTGTAATACATTAATTAAAGACAACGCATTATACACATTTAAAGTAATTAACGACTTAAAATGCTTAAACCGATTAACTTCATTTACGAGACAAACAATTATTAAATATTATATGCACTCGATAATAATGGAGCGATGCATTCTTTTTTTTTCCTAAGAATTTTTAGCTTTCTCAAATGAAAAGAATGTTGGTGCTAATTAATTAGGAAAGCTAAAAATATAATCAAAGGTTGTTAAGCATTTACGCTTGTTTATTTTAAATCTTTTGGATTGACTTTAAAACTTGTTTATATAGTGGTTCTGTATGGATAAATTGCTAATTTGTTTTTTCTGTTATGTTTCATGCTTCTATCAATTTAGACCTACAGGCATTCATTTAGAAGAAAATTAATGTTTTACTTATTTAATAAGGTACCTGAATCATTATTATTTTTTAATTAGATGTATTTTAAATCTTAAGTTCATTGTGTTGCTAATTAAATCAGTTTTCATTTGTATTGTTTACATTAAATCATGCAGTTTGTTGGCAAATTTTTCTGAGTGAAAACTGTAGTTTCTTCTTTAAAGAATTAAATTAGTTAAATTAATTTTAATTTAATTTAAGTTAAGTTAAATTTAATTTAAGTTTAATTTAAGGTAAGTTAAATTTAATTTAAGTTTAATTAATTTTTTAAAAAAAACTTGAATTAAGCTATTTCAATTTAAAATTTATCTATTTACTCTTAAATGTCTCTTAACAAAGTTTTAAATGTTTGCTCTAAATTTTTTGAATAAGTATTTGCTGCTTATTATTGTTTCATATTATTTCGCTATATCAGAATGCTGCACAACGTCCATGTGATAAATATTCATTTTTTTTATTTTAAATACATCTTGTAGGCAAGGCTGCCAACTACTACGCTTTTCTTTCAAAATATCTTATAGAGTGGTAAGGAATTAAAAACTAAAACTTTCATAATTTTGGCAATTTTGTAAGCATTTTTAATAGCTTCTCCACGTGAGAGCAGAAACAAAATGACGTTTCATATTATCTTTTGAATCATTTCCATGTAAATGTGTGGAAAATAACAAATCAAATAAAATCACATTTTCAAAACGAAGAATAATGTAATAAAATACAAATTTAGCTACCAATCGAAGAAATTTTCCCAAAAAGCTTAAGAACGTTTGTACTCCTGTTAATCGTTGTGTTATCAATCAATGCAGGTGTAGCCCTCTTTTAGTGTCAATTGATTGAAGTAAAATATTAATAAATCTTACTAATTATATTATCAATACAGTGCAAGTGAAGCTCATTTCTTTTTTTAAAGCACTGGAGTAAAATATTGATATTTCTTGCCAGTTGTGTTATCAATCAATTCAGGTATAGCACTCTTTTAGTGTCAATGTGTTGGAGTAAAAATATTAACACTTCTTGCCAGTTGTGTTGTAATTAGTCAATGCAGGTGTAGTATATTTTTTAGTGTCAATCAATCAAAGAAAGTGTAGCCCACTTATAGTGTTGATGTGCTTGAGTAATATAATGCGTTGCATAAGGCACATTTGATTTGTTAAAATTTTTTAAAAACGTTTTTTAATAATTTTTCTACTCATTTAAAACCCATTACATCTTTTTTCTTGTTTTCTCTATTTTTCAACTTATTTTACGAGTTCTGTGCACTAGTAGCAGTAAATAAAACTTATTATTATTATTATTACTATAATATTTTATTATTATTATTACCTACAATTTTATTTCAATTATATATTCAGTAGCACTTGAATTCTTTCTTTGAGCGAGAAAAAGGTGGCAGGCATGTTGCACTTAATGCGCATAGGCGAACCAGATATGGGGTTAATGATGGTAAATTAGAAACGAATGAGAAGTGTAATATACCCATTTTAAATTTCAATATGCATGCTTTTCTCCAACAAGGCATTTCATTTTGCATGGCTCAAGCAAATCACCAGAATATTCCAAAGTGGGCAAATATTTAGAAAGCTATCAAGTTGCGCACAATAGCCAACATTAGAATGGAATCATTTTGGAACACAGGAAGCACACCTCCAGTAATCAGGGATTTCAATGTATTTCACCACTTTGGGAGAATCGTTGTCTCCCAAATGTGGTACAAACTGTTCTCCCCCCGCTGTGATTCTGGTTTCGAAACTCTGCCATCCCTCGAGAGGGGGATTACCTCTGGATAAGAGGGAGATTAGGGAGTCTTTTTTTTGGGGGGGGGAGAAATCCTTTTGTGGAACACCTCCCACGGTGGAAAGGCTGAAAAAGATAAATCTCCCTCTTAAACTCAACGGTGCGAACAACTGATTTCCTAATCACTGCAGAGCATCGAACTGCCATTCCCTGTTTCGTTGGAATAGAATATCAAACATGATAGACGCGCTAAAACCCTTATAAATGGTGAAGTATGTTTTTGGATAATAAAAATTATTAACTTTTTTAATTTTTTAAAAAATAAACTTTTTATTTAAAATAATTAAGCTTGCGATTTCTTTTTATTATAGTTTTTTTTCTGTTATTTTCATTGATGAAAGAACTGGGTACTTGCACTTCAAGAAGAATGCTTCAAATACACACAAATGTGGCATATGACGTCAGCGCCAGCTAATCTTCATCAGCAAAATGGCGTATAACATTTGAGCTGAGTTTCTATACATAAGTTAGAATGTTAATTAACGATAAGTTAATTAAATACAGAGCCGTATCTCACATCGGATTAGTTGAAATAAAATTTCTTTCTCGCCTACTTCTTTTACTTAAAGTAGATTTATTATTTGTTTATGCATTTTATTGTAACAGTGATATATTTTTGTTTTGTGTGCCTGGCAACTAATTACTTTATGTTCCATGTGACTTCTTTTCTCTCTATCTGTTAAGTCGCTGTGTAAATATATAGTGAAAGAATTGAAATCGTTAAGAAAGAATCTTTGTGAAAAAATTTAGAATGTATCACTTACGAGAATTGATACTTGGCGGGTTTTGCTTCCGCGAAATAAAATGGAAAGAACAGTTGCTAACGTGAGCAAATGACACGTTTCAACAACCAATCAAGGTCGAGATACCCACCCTACGTCACTTGCAGGTATCCCATTGTTTTACGAAAAACATAAATTATACAATGCTCACATTTTGTCACTGATACAATCACTGGGTCATTATAAGTGCAACCATTAATACGAGTTATCACACTTTTCAAATTGATAGAAAACGCAGGTTGGTGCGAGTTTTTATGGGGATTAATGTCGATGGAGCGTTACATTGTGGACAATTAAGAATTGCTATAAAATGTTTTTTTAAAATTATTTTTATAAAAAATAATAAACTTCTTCTAGACATAAAGATGCGAGTTTTAGCTCTTTTTAAGTTGATAGAAAAATTGATGAGAAACATTGCCATCGCAAATATAATTGATTTGTGATTGATAGGGGAAATTTAATTTTTGGAATTGATGGAAGGATTAATGCGATTTTAAGTTAACTCTTCTTAATAAAGAAGTTGTACTTATAAAGAAGACGACGTCTTTTGTTAATTATGACGTGTTATATTGTTAATTTTGTTTGTTAGATAAATGACATCTTTTGTTAATTGTTACAAAGTGTTTCCTAGAATATTTCAAACTATGGAATAAAAATAATCCTAGACTGGGGAAAAAGCTGCAATTTGAAATATAATAAATACAATTACAATTTATTGCCATTGATACAATCATTCTAAGTGTTATCATCCTAGATTGTATGTCTGTACAAAACCTAATTCTATCTATTCGAAAAAAGAGTTTTAGAATTCATAAAATAGAATACTGAAGAATACTTTTTAATTTACTTATGTTTTTTTGTGGGAGGTTTTTTATGGAATGAAATCGAAAATATATTTAGTGCGATGGTTAGAATAGAATTGTAAAATATTGATTTCTTAAAATATTGAATACAAAAGTGAAAAACGTAGAGGTTATCGTCAGGATGCATTCCTTTACAGGGTACTTCGAACTAAAAACAATTACAGTAAGAAAAAAAATTTATAGTACATTTATACCCCTCAAAAAATAATGTATATTGGAAAAAAGTTATTTAAACGTAAAAGGGAAAAGATCATAGTTTTCATAAAGACACTAACAAAAAAAAAAAAATCAGTAAGTGAAATAAAAAGAAAAGTTCGTGAATCGTCCTGCTTTTCTCTCGTGGAAGTTCAGTCAGTTTTAAACAACTAGCGAATCTTTTTCATTATTCTGCAAGTCACGGGGGAATTTCCCGTCTGTAATCCCTCTACTCAAGGGATTTAATTCCCTTCCGTGGACGTTTAGAAACACATAAATCTTTCTCGTTGTTAACGATGCGTTACACAATGTATATGGAAGAAAAAAAATTTCTTTCTTATATATATTAAAAAAATTAATGACTATGCATGCATATTAATGGCACAGTTAGAATAAAATTTTCGTAATTAATTCTTAATACTAAATGATTTTTAAAATGAAATAACTCATACCATTGTTTTCCGAGTAAATATTGCGCAACATAAAAAAAAAATTTGAAACACATAGTCATTAAGAGGACATTTCTTTTGAGGGTCAACCACGACTTTAGTTTATGAAAAGCACTGAGCTTAAGACTTAAAATCCAATTAGAAATACTTCTGATTAAAATGTGAATTATTATGATTATTTGGTAGACAGAACTTTTTGTTTCTGCAAATTAGGTTTTTATAATGATTCACGTGGGCTACCACTTTTATCCTCCTTAAATAAAAAAAAGGAGAAAGAAACCCTCATTTTAAAAAGGAACTTGGCACATATGGGTTAAATTAAGTTTTAATTTCGATTAATACAGGTTGTTTCAAAACGTATGAGCACAAATATAAGAGGTTATAGAAAACATCATAATGTGCAATTTTCATTCTATATTGCAGAGGCTTAGAGCAAGTAGTGAGCCACAAGGAGATATCGCGTGAAAGAACAAAACACTAAAGGGATAAAGGAGGTACTAAATTAATTTGACGTAAATTGAAGGTATTGCACCACTTGCTACGTTACTTGTGTGACGAACACGTTACCGCTCTTCGGTGTAGTTTCTGTAATTTTGTTACACAAGTTGTCAATAAAATTAATTTAGTATATCTTCTATTAGTTTAGTGTTTCGTTCTTTCATGTGACAGTAATCGATACCTGCTAATGGTTCACCTTTTTTTTTATTTCTTTTTTTAACCTTCGTTGAACAGCCGACCGAGTTTCGGGCTTACGACTACTAATGTCCAACTTCGTAGCCTTGTAATTTTGAACCCAGTTCAGAAGACTAGGGAACTCCTGGATCAAGTAATGGGAGAAATTTGCCATCGTGGAGGATTTTTGATGGAACTAACCCTCATTTGCGTTACGTGGAGAGGAAGACCACGAGAACCTCCCATGGTTAGCCTGACGACAAAGAGACTCTAACCTAAGATCCGTCTACCACTGAGGATATTTCACGTCAGCACTGCGGTCGGTGCAGTCCGGATGCGGATTCGTATCGACCAACCCTAACTGGGATTCGAACCTGGTTCCCCTCTTCGCCCACGCATAATGTGCAGAAAGAAAAAAAAAATGTTTTCTATCACCAATTATATTTTTGCTCATGAGTTTCTAAACGCAATGTATAACTTCATTGCTTAAATGAATTTATATTTTATTACGCATAATCAACCAAATTTTATTAACTAATCATTTCTCAGCAAAATAAAGCTTACGTCAAGTTTCATAATGAACTATTGATTTGAAATACAAGATACTGTCAAAAAAAATAATTTTAAGCGTCACAAATCCTCAAATCCTCAAAAAAGGCTAATTTGGGAGAATAAAAAAAAACCTAAACCTCGGAAAATTTGCGAAATCATTGTGTTCTTATTTTCTAAGCTGTTAACACTTTCTCGCGTCGAATGTGCGCTTTTGTCTCACTTTTTGCGCTAAAATTGAAACAAAACGCAAATTTCTTTAAAACCTGCTTATTTAACTTTAAAAAATTACAATCAATATCAATCAATAACAATTCTCACTTTGTGTTTGCAGGCATAAAAATAATAAAATGAAAATAATCTATACAAAATGTTGGTGAAAAAGTTTCTGGAAACGCTACTATACTATTGGAAATATTTGTGAAGAGGACGAGTTATCTCGTCTCTAGGGCACGGCGAATATTCCTGGAAGACGAATTATCTCGCCCTTCGTGATGAAAGAGTTAGGTGGTTTTTAATTTGAAGAAGATACTTCTTTAAAAAGAAAAAAAATACTCTCACGTAAAAACATTCGCGTCTCAAAAATATTTATCCATTAAATTTAGAAGCCAAAACGGTTTCTCCTCAATTTCTTTTTCAACAATTTGACGCTCAATTTTTTTTTTTAAAGCCTCTCTTGTTCATCTAAACAAAAATGAAAAGAAAACACATTTTCGTCTTCAAAATCTATTCTCCCTTCAAACTCTTAATGGAAATCCCATTATCTTTCTCTTTACTAATGCCAAATAAGGGCTTGTGAGCTGTGAAAATCTCGCCAAAAAATGAAAACTAGAATGTACGAAGACTAAAAGAGAGAGAAAAAAAAAAGAAGATTATAGAATTCTCTTCCAGTGGTCTAAATCTGTTTTTATACACTTAAACACCCTGTCGCGTAAAAATTAATCGTGAAAAATGTGTCACTAATTCGTTCATTACACGCCCTCAAGTTTCAATCAGATTGATTGAATTTCATGCCGTCTAGCGGGAAAAAAATAGATTGAGTTATTATTCACGCCAAGTAAGTAAACGCAAATTTAATCATGAAAAGGTGCTCACCTCCAATTAGTTTTAACCGGTTAATTATGTGAAAAGTGTTACGTACACTCAAGTGTGTTAAAAGCAGTAGAAAGATATTTTCGATAAAGAAAGTTTCTTTTCTCTGAAAGTTTTTCAGACAATACGGATATTAAGGTATCTTAATAAACTCGGTACATCGCACAAATAAAGTTGAGCTTAAAACTTGACATGACACAGGAAAAAAGTAATTATATAACCATGATGCATTAAAGAAACAATTTTATACATCTTCATAACACGTGAAAAATGATTATATATCTTCATAGCACTTTAAGAATGATTATATATCTTCAAACCATATTAAAAAAGGTCTTATACCTTCATAACACATTAAAAATAATTATGCATCCTCATAATAGGCAATCGGATCTCCATTTAACAAAGTCGTTAAAACCCGATAATAAATTCGTTATATGGAAAATTCGTTCAATAAAAAATCACCTTTTGAAATATTTAAACAAACACAAACGGGTTTTTAATTCATAAACAATAGAAATAATTAAAATAGCAATTAATACACCTTTATCTTGTAAACTGGTATCTGCTATTTATTTTAGAAATTTTAAACATAAAAGAAATCTGCATGGAAAGCAAGAATAGAGCAAAACATCATCCAGTGTTACACTATCATGCTACATACATTTTCAACTAAAAAAAAAAGCTAAATTTATGGATAAAATAATAGCTGCATTTATTATAAAAGTAACTTTACCACATGCATTTACCACATGCAAACATACATTACCACATGCGTTTTTAAGTTTAATTGCTACAGACAAAATCCGTTAATTTTGTCTGAGTTTTTCGTTTGAAATGCAAACAAAAAGGGGATGGGACTTTATTGCTTTCTCTGGCTTCAAAAATTAATTAAAGATCATTTCCCCCGTAAAAAGCGTTGACAAGTTTGAAATGCTCTGAAATATTTTGGGAAATAGGAAAAGTGAATCTCAAAGAAAATTTCGTTAAATAGAAAATTCACTTCACTATTTGGAAGTTATTTTACGAAGATATCTCAAAAATGTTCTTGGTTCCTCGAAAAAAAAAATCGCAAAATAGTTCAATCCGCAAAATGGAGGTTTGTTAAATGGAAATTCGACTGTATTAAAGTTAGCATTGGATTGGAGAGATTTATAGAAAAATTTATCTCTGTGTAAATATTCTTTTTTTTTTAGCTGAGAATGTTTTGGAAGATTTTACATGGCAGAGATGTTTGCATAATTTGAATAAAATTGTTTGCACGATTTGAATGATGAAGCTTTAAAAATTGTGTCCTTTTTAGAAATACTTATACTAGGATTGAAATAAATTCGTGGTGTTACTTTTAATGAGTGAGGCCGAAAAAAGTTTACTATATTATATACTTTATATTTTCCATACTATATATTTTACTACATAGTTTATTATATATTTTCTAAAAAGTTTACTATATTATTCGCTACCAATTTATTTACATTTTTGCTGAGTGTCAGTTGGCATCCCTGTTTATGTTAAAGTTAGAAAGAAGTTATTTACTCCCTTCTCTCAATTTGGTTGAATTAGCCGAATTTAGCATGGCCAAAAAAATGACACCATTTCTAAAAGCATCAAACACATTCCTTTAAATTGTGCCAACAGTTCTGCCATGTAAAATATTTACTGTAAAATATTTAAAAATATTTACTACTAAGAGAAAGATTGTTTGTAGAAGTGTTTTCATAATTTTATTCAACCCCTGTAAGCATCTAAAGTGCCTCATATACACTCCTCAAAAGTGAAATTGCAACACCAAGAAATAATGCACGTAGCGTCATGCAAATTTCAGGAGTGAGATGGATATGCAAATGATTAAATTTGCGCACGCATCTGATTAGTCTGTTTTTTTAATCATTTGCATATCCATCTATTCGCTCCTGAAATTTGCATGACGCTACGTGCATTATTTCTTGGTGTTGCAATTTCACTTTTGAGGAGTGTATATTGGTACAAATTTAAACGAGTGAGAGAGTAGGGGTATCATAGTATAGACGACTAACAACCTAGGACCAGAAATTCTATAATTTTCCGCTAGAGGCCCCTGCTGCTTTATGAGCTTTCCATTCGTGCGTCTTTAAACTAGTATAAAATGAACTGGTTTATATTATTGTAATAATTAAATTTATATAATTCTATAATCATAAGCTAGCGATTTTTTAAAATTTCATTTTTTATAACAGTCGTTGAACAGCCGGCTTAATTTTTTGGATTTAAGATTACTAATGTACAAATCCGTAGCCTTGTAATGTTGAACCCATACCAGAAGACAAGGGAACTCCTGAATCAAGTATTGGGAGACTGCCTTCGTGGAGGACTTTTTGATAGAACTAACCTGCTTTTGTCTTACGTGAAGAGGATTACCTCTCGAGGGGACTCTAACCCATGATCCGTCTTTCACTGAAGATATTTTACTTTAATGTGATCAATACGAGCCGGGTACGGAGTTCGTATCGATCAGCCATCGCTGGGATTCAAACCCGGTTTAAATCATTTGAAGGAGAACGCTCTATCCCCTTAAGCCTCCATGGCTTCCACTTTGTTCAATTAAAAATATCCCATACTTTTATAATCCCATACATAAAATATTTAGAAAATTAATTAACAATTACCTAAATTAATTAACAATTGACCAAAAATTTAACAATTACCTGCTAACTTTTGCGATCTTCGAATAAGCTTTTACCTGGTAAGCAGTCTTTTTATTTATATTTAGACCACTCAACGAAATACGGAATGACAAATAGTAGATTTTCAATATATATATTTATATTATTTAAACGTAACGGTAGTCAAATTCCTTTTAAATCAAATTTATTAAAAGAAGAATCAAATGTATAATAGTGGCTACCAGATGAATATTAAAAAGTAAATATTCCGGAAAATCCAGAAGAGCTGGCAAGCTCTTTTTGCTGGAAATAGATTCTGAATCTAATATTTTTTTGCGTGAATTTTCTTAACCTGTTGTGAAAGCAAATAAAAGAAAAATTGGTGAAGTGGTAGCTAATAAAAGTTTTTATTATAAACTGGAATCGAGTAAAATTAAAGTGAATTAGATTCTTCTAATAAATAAAAATAAAAAAAAACATTTCATTTAAACGTAAACTTTATGTTTTATTGTTAAATTAACTTCCCACTACGGAAAAATTATATATAGTTTCACCTTTACTTTTTTTTTTAATTTAAGGATTTATATTACAATCAAGGTTACCGCAAAATAAATTTGCAAAAAAATATATATATATGGTTATTTCTTTATCAGTACAAATAAATTTTTCGTTTTAGTGCTACACTTTCACAAAAAGGAAATATAAGATAAAATAGGGATTTTTTTTTTCTTCCCTAACTCAGACTTTCAGAAGAGACAGACTTCTGGAGATTTTTGATTCGGGAAATCCGAGAATGCAACAGGAACTTACAGGCAACATCCGCTAAAAAGAAATCCTCTACCCCTATATATCTTTTTCCTTTTTTTTCCCCCGATTAGATCCATTAAGCTTTCAACGGGAGGGGGAAGTTGTTGCCTCCCCCTATAATTCCCATTGGAAAAGTCACTTCCATTCTTTTAACTTTTAGCTTCAATCTAACTTATCTTTATGAATTTTTATATTTGTATAGATATTTTAGCTGGTAAATGGCTCAGAGCTACCTATTTTAGGGACGGAAAAAACTGGTAATAAGAAAATGTTTCTTTTACTAATTTTTTTATAAAAATGAAATACTCTATTGATGAGTTGTTGTTTAGCACTGCAATTTAGCACTATTATTAGAGATGTCAACTTGCTCAAAAGATTTTTCTAGTGATAACAAAATCATTGTTTTAACGTATGATTCTTAATATAGAAAACTTGATTTAAAATTATGTTGCCCGCCACTATATCCCTCATTGGCTGCAATAGTGGCACAACTAAAAAAACACGCGTTTTGGACTAAGAACAGGTGTAAATATGAAAATACACATTCTTTTCAGCAACAATACTATCACAACTCATAATTCAACTTGTAGGTAATCTTCGTTTAAGCAAACTAAAGCTTTTCTTTAGCAATGAAAACTTTAAACCCACTTATCTCAAAACATGATTTTTTGCAAGTAAAAGTTCATGTAAAAGGCCACTCTAACCTCGAATCTTCGATTCATTTATATTGCATGTTAATACGTGTTCATTAGATTAAAAATTAATAAAGTCTACAGTTTTTTTATGTTGTCTGTAAGATTGGAAACGAAATCAGGGGAATAGTTCCTGAGCTATGACATTTTAAAAAATCCATATTTTGAAATTCTATTTCTCAAAAATTATTCCATCTATTTCGTTCAAATATTGTACTTTTTTATGTTTCATATCACAGAATTAAAAATGGTGTAAAACTTTTTGTAATTTAAAATTTAATATTTGTTTCAAGCGATGTTAACGATGTTTTTTTTTTTTAACTCGCAACTGACCCCAACCTTTTTGGACTTGCTTTAAAATGCAGCGTAAGCGTGGCTTCTGATGAGTCCATATTTTCGCCATCATTTTAAGTTTTCGGAGATAAAAAAATAATCTTTAACATTCAACGACAGGTGTTATTAAACATAATCCTCTTTAAATAAAATATCTTCTTAAAAATAAAATAAATTACCCCTTTTAAGTTTAAAAGAAAAACGTACTTTTTAAAATTTCTGTTTTATTTTATTTTAGAAATTCTTAATCAAACAAATTCAACATCAAAAATAACAAAATAACGCTCTCAATGGATCTAAGAAATGATTTTGTTTGATATTTATCCAACATCAAAAGTTTTCTGAAGTTAAACAAAATCTTTAGAAATTAATCAAAGGAACATGCTTTAGAAACATTTCTTGAAATAAAATAAGAATTAAGGGTTTTTCAAATACAAATTGATAGAATTTGGGAAAAATGTATGTAAGTTTATTTATTTATTTTTGTTTACGTTCATCGAAAATTAAATTTAATTGAAGCATTTATTTTTGTTTACAGAAAGACTTTCTGTCGTGCATTACTTCCGAGCATTATTTGTAATTTTCTAACAAAAAACATGTTAATGGATTTAGGAATTTTCTTTAGCAGTGATATTCCATTACTAAAGCATTCAAACAAATACAGAAAAAACTAACGGATTCTTTATCAGATAAACGTTTGAATAAAACACAATCGCAACACTTCTTATTGACATTTCTTTTCTTTTTATTAATGAATTAGTGACTACATGCATAAAAATGTTTTAATACTAGAACAGCTATTAATGTCTAAGTGGTAGCTTAGTTTTCAAGAAAGCTGACACAAAAGTGCTTTTTTAAGAAAATTATATAAAACTAAGTGTATATACAATGTGTGTATTCGTTTTTAATTCTAAAGTTAACCGCAAATATACATGTTTGATGAGTGCTGACATTAAGTTTAAAATAAACTATCTTTAAACACAAAACTAATTAATAGTCTGGTACTGTCATCTGGTTTTTAAATTCAGAAATAAACATAATTCCGGGCATAAGAAATATTTTATTTTAACATGGTTTTTCGTAAGTTTTTCGCTAAGGAAAATAAAAAGTTCAGTTTAAGCGCCTTACACTTGAAAAAAGGCTACAATTTTAAACTATATATACCATCTTTCCGAGAAGATTTTTATGGGTTATAGAGTGGACAAATGAATTAAACATATTAAGTAATAAATATATTAAGTTATTAAAATATATTAAGTTATTAAACTTTTTTGTTTAAAGAAAATCGCCAATTTGGCGATATTTTCCCATCTAGCTGAAAACTATCGAAATCACTTCCTTTTTCTCAGTTTTTTCAAAATTTTATAAGCCCAGATAATGCACCATTGAAGTAAATTTTAAGTATTACAAAATTAGACCACAAACGCTTTTTATTTTCACAAAACTGTGGCTGTCATATTGACGCTTTGCGCCATTTTCAGAAAGAGCATAGAAAGCATTGGGTAGAGATAGGCTAATCTTGACCTAATAACAGTCATGAGAAAATGTTGTACACTCCCAGAAATTATGAGATTATTCTCAAAAAAAAAAAAAAAAGAATGTCATTTTATGAGACGAAGAAGCCTTCGGAAATAAAAGGTAAAATAATAAAGGGAGAAATAAAGAGCAGAACAAGGGCTTTACCATAGTTACATAACTACATTTACAATTTTTGAAGAACATTTTTATGGGTTGTAGTAAAATTACATTTTCATTGATAACCTATTATTATCTATCGAGAAAAGAGAAAAACTGTTACTAAAACCGTTTCCTTTTTACAGAGCTGTTTCGATCTGGAAAATTTTGTTAAATAGTAGTAAAATAGAAATAAAAAAAGTACAAATGTTTTATAGTTAATAGTATCTACCAAACAATTTGTCACTTTGAAATAAATATATATGGATAAGAATAAAATAAATTTTGGAATGTTTTTTTTTTTTTTAATTCTCTAGAGAAATCTTTATTTTAAACTTATTTTAGTAGCCTTCAACAAAATTTTTTCCCAGGTTGCAGAAACTCAGTTCTATACGAACGGATTATAGTATCTCAAACTACTATGACTTATTAATAGCTACGACCTACAAACAGAAATCTTATTAAAAAAAAGATTAATATATAAATAAAATAGAATAAAAAATTTAAAAAAAATAAGCTTCAATAATCAACACGCTAAGCATGGTGGAAAGACCAGCTTACAAGTAAAATGCTAGCATTTCAATGCTCTTATTTCTATGGTTTATAAATAGAAACTTCAAAGCTTGAAAATATTTTGTGGAATTGCTTACAATAATAAGCTTCTAATTATAAGTGTTTGCGGAAGATCTTACATATCCTTGTGTTGAACTGTAATTTATCGTTATTAAGACTATCATTTTATACAATTATTATCATTATTAATATTTTACTATTATAAAACATGGTTTTATACTACTATATATAATAATTATTAATATTTTATGAAATTTATATTTTATTTAACAATAATAATCAGTATTGTCTTATACAACAATAATAATTATTATTTTAAACAATGATTATTATTATTAACAAAATTAATTTTTCTACCATTGGTAAAAATTTTTCACAGGCAAATAAAAAAGTCTATAGATGTTGGAAAAGAATTATGTAAACTCAAGTTCACATACAGATAAAACGTTTAAAGCCTAAGTATATATTAAGTATAAAGATTAAGTATAAACTGCAATAAGTTATATATTAGTTTAGTATGTTAGACATATATTTAGGCTTATAAACTGCATATTTTGAGCATTGCTTTTTTTTAAGCTAAATGATGTCATTTTTACTCATGTAAAGTTCAAATTGACCAAAATGAGCAATGTAAGTTAATAACTTGGTTTAGCTTTGATACCATTCTACAAGATTGCAATATTTATATAAAACTTTTTTTTTAATTCGAGTGATATTGAAAATGAAAATCAGCATTTAACTTCCTACAGTCATTTTGGTCTATCCGAAATTTGCATGAGTAAAAATGATGTTTCTAAAAGCTTTAAGTATGATTCTTCTAATTATTCCAACAGCTTTGCCATCTTTCAAAACATTTGGCACAGAAAAAAAAAATTGTTTGATCATTAAATTTTCGATAGAAACAAAAAGTTGCATTTGAGAGCCTGACCAAAGATGAAAGGGGGAAAAAAATGGAAAAAAAAAGTTTACAGTAAAAACTAAAAAATACCTTTTATTCTTATAAAAAATTTGGTATACCTTTATTTAATCTTTAAGGAAACAAACTTGGCGTACTAATATTTCTTCTTAGTTTAAAACAGGATTAATTAGTCAATCTTTCTATGCCAATCGAATAAAAATGAAAATACAACGTTTGTCCTAAAATTTTACAGCTATCTGGGAATATATTATGTTTAAATCTGAAGTTATAGCACAGTGCTTTTAATAAACTAAAGAGGTAGATAATAAAGAAATATCTCCTTGGCATAAAAAATTATGTACTACTACTTTTTCTGAAAATAGTTTTAATATACATATATTTTCCAGAGATAGTAATTTATGCAGGCATAAGCGAAAAAAAAAAAAAAAACACTTTATATCGTGAGACACTCTTTATACAGTCTGTGATAAGATGGCATCAAATCAGAACAAACACTGGCGTGCTCTGTTTTTATGATAGGGATTTATAGGGAAAATGTTGCAAGTTACAAGCGAACAAATCATTTATTTTAATTGGCTCTCGTGATTCACACGCTTTCTTACTTCCTTATATGCATTCTTAATTATGGTAAAAGAGAATAAATAATTAAAGGAAGAGAACTTGAAGAAAAGATTTAATATTTAAAAAAAAAAACTCGTAAAAGATTTTTTATTATGTATATATATATATATATATATATATATATATATATATATATATATATATATATATATATATATATATATATATATATATATATAATTAAATCTTGAAAAGGTGTCGCAACCTGGAAAAGTTAAGGTACATCTAGGCCTCAAACGTATTTCTACATAAATGGCAACAAAACAAGACTCTCTTAAAAAGCAACAACGCATATCTGTATGATAACCAATAAATAAAAAAGTTTTTTTCGTTCCGGAATATTTCAAGAAAACATGAAGAAAGAAAAAACTGTTGGAGTGATCTAATTTCATATTACTGAATAAATGAGGAACAAATTGCTTAGAGAAGAGAGGAGCCTTTGCATGTCCGTTTGGAAGAAGAGGGTGTACGAGGGGGATTCATTCATGGGGGCGTAAGCTGAATGAGGGGATCGATACCTTCCATTGATTGGCGGAGGTCTGGAAACAGCTGGCGCACCCCTCCAACACCCGCCGCCTGCGCTGTATGCGGCGTCAATGGAACCACGCCTTTCTCCTATCCCCATTGATGAAAAGGATCCCCCCATCTACTGCATGAACCCGTGCGTCAACGGATGCCGCAGCCATTTCGCCACTTTCCCCCTCACCCACACATCTCACCCATTCTCGAAATACCTGTAAAATCGTTTTACAGTTTAAAAAGTAGAAATTTCTTTTCCTTAATGCCCCTTTTTTTTGTACGTCATTGAGCGTAACTATTTTTTTTTATTGAATGGAAACAGCATATTTGATAATAAAGTGGTGCTTTGTACCTTTTAAAATTAGGGTATATTTTTTTCTGTCTAAGAGAGGTAAAGTTAAAAAGATGCTATATACTGAATTATAACCGTCGTTGAACAACCGACTCAATTTTGGGTTAACGACTACTCATGTTCAACTTCGTATCCTTGTAATTTTGAACCAATTTAGAAGACAAGGAAACTACTGGATCAGTACCCCCAACGGTATGATTTACTATGTGAACATGGAGGACTTTGTAACTCTACAGATTTGACGTGCATCAGTCACCATTTACTACACGGGGAGTCTTCGGTCTTCTGGGATCGAACCCACAAACTGTTGGACATGGGCCCAGTGCCCTATACGGGGATAACTCTTCACGGTGAATTTTCTTCCATTTGCTTCAATAATTAAAAAATAATAATAAAACTTGCTACATTATTTGACGAATGGAACGCGCCAAATACAAATGAATAAAAAGTGGTGGTAAAAGTACGTTGCTGTCAGTCTACTTCAGAAGGCACCACATCATATTGATTATGTAAGTGGATTAAAAAATTTCATCCGATAACTAATCTCTAATCGAGTAAATAAATTTTAAAAAAATCAATCACCTTTAATCAAAAACTCACGACCAGTTTTTAATTTGTCTTTTTTCACTTTGGTAATTATATAAATCAAATTCCAATCGTTGTGAAAGTATGGAAAAAGAGAGTTCAGGGAAACGTAAATGAGCCATGAAGATTCAAATGCTGAAGGAAAAAAAATTTCCTTCAAAATATCAAAATATAAGTTTATGATGTCACGATTATTGAGGATTACGCAGTGCAAAAGTTATTTACTTGCATTTTGATATTTTGAATACATTTTTTTTTTTCAACATTTGAAACTTCATGGTTTTCTCTACGAATACCTCAACTCAAATTTATTTAAATTTAAAAACACCTACAGAAATAAAACAGAATTGGGCATTAAAAGCTTCTTCTTAAGATTAGATATAGCTTACTCTTAATAACTGGAGTTTTAATGTTGGAAAATTAGGAGATTAAAACAGTAGAAAATTTAAGAAGTCGTCGAGAAAAAATTGTCGGAAATCTTATCTATCAAGAGGAATTTATAAATAAATTAAAGGATAAATTAAATGAGATGTATATTGGTGTCAAAAAATACTTAATTCTAAAACTGGAATTAAAACATTCAAATTTTTAATAGCTCGCAATGGAACGGAAATTGATGTTCGTGGTCAAAAATTTGAAAAAATAAGTATTTTCAAAAGTTACTTTTAGCATTTTTTCTCCTCTTTTGTCGTACAACTTCGTAAGAATCTGAGAGTGAACTTTATTTTGCTACTAAATTAATAATATGTGCAATAAAATTTGTATAATCTATCTATCGATATCTGTCTATTTATATCTATCTATATCTATCGATATCTATCTATTTATATGTTTCTATCTATATCTATACAGCTATTAAATAAATAAATAAGAATAATATAATTCAGAAATTCAGATATGTTTAACAAAAAAATATTGGAAAGTCGAGCTATCAACTTGAAATCAAAGAACTATTCAAAGTTGAGTGATTTCTAAAAACATTAATGCTCTATTTTTCTGAGAGTGAATAATCTGAGAGTGAACTTTATTTTGCTACTAAATTAATAATATGTGCAATAAAATTTGTATAATCTATCTATCGATATCTGTCTATTTATATCTATCTATATCTATCGATATCTATCTATTTATATGTTTCTATCTATATCTATACAGCTATTAAATAAATAAATAAGAATAATATAATTCAGAAATTCAGATATGTTTAACAAAAAAATATTGGAAAGTCGAGCTATCAACTTGAAATCAAAGAACTATTCAAAGTTGAGTGATTTCTAAAAACATTAATGCTCTATTTTTCTGTAAAATGTATTTTAAATAAAACATAATTCAAATAAAATAATATATGCTAATGTAATAGATAAATAGTTTTTCCTCTTATCAAACAAATTCAATTTAAATATTTTATTTTTTTATGAATGTTTATTATTTTAAAATTTTCTAAAATCTGAAATAGATGCATGGTGAAGTATCAAATTTCAGATATGAAATATTTACTATGTCGATTCCTTTTTCTAAGACAAGGTTGGGGTGCTTTTTATTTATTTTTATTTTATTTGCCTTTCATGCTAAACCTGAGTAGGCATATTTTCGTCGGTTTTTGTTAGAACAGAAAAATATTCAGGCATATATATCTTCCCTATCTGATTTTTTCCTGTTAGTAAATAAAGATATATTTTATAATATTGTTTTTTTATTCATGTTTCTTTCATCCATTTGGCATATTCATTCATTCATTCCATATATTCAATTCAATTCAATTTTTCTATTATATATAAATATATAAGTTCAAAAAGAAGATAAAACAAAGGAAAATTACAAACAAACGGAAAAAAAGGAAAAGGAAAATTATTAAAAAAATAAAATAATAATAAATAAAAAAAAGGTTAGAATTATTTTTAAAAAATCCAGAAAAAAAATATATAATCTTTTCATCAGCCCACACGATTATATCTGCAAAAAAGAGTGCTTTCTAATATTGTATTAATATAGCCAAAGCAAAATATATCAATACAATAGTGTGAGGAGCACTCAAAAATTTTTTACAAAAATTACAACAAATAAAATAGAACACAATAAGAAAAAATAATACGTGAAAACAGAAAGTAAAATATAAAGAAAAATCAGAATACAACATAAAACATAATCTATAAAGCGAATAGCACAATTAAATGAACTTACATGAACGGGAAATTTTTCAAAAATGATTTAAAATATTTTCGTTACAAGATTGCTAGATTGCAAAATATGAAAACAAAAGCGCAAATTGAGATAGTGTGACTAGGAGTTTTATTTTAAAGTGCGTTCTTGCTGCATTATTGAAGTGCGTTTGATTTGTTAGTTGCCAAGGATGGGCCCGAAAATGGATGTGCGCAAGGTAATATTATACTGGATAATTTAAAGAAGTTGACTATAAATAATTTTATAAAATAAATATATATTTAAGAAAAACATATCAAATGGAAAAGAGAAAGAAGTATTAATTGCCTGTTTTGCACATAATTTTAGCCACGGATTTGCCCGAAATGGATTTGCACATGGAAAAATTTTATAAATTAACAAGGATTTTTATTAGTAAATAATTTTACCCACGGATTTGCCCGAAATGGATTTGCACATGGAAAAATTCCTTAAATTAACAAAGAAAAATTTTTTAGTAAGTAATTTTAGCCACGGATTTGCCCGAAATGGATTTGCGCATGGAAAAATTGTATAAATTAATCAAGTAATTTTTTTTACAAATTATTGAACTTATTAAAAAGAAAACTGTCAACTTGGCGAAATTTTTCCACACATTTGAACTCAGTGCTCAGATAACTTTTTTCAGTTATTTTCAAGCTATTATCTTCAGTTTCCAAAAATTTTGACTTTTCTTTATTTTGTTTCTTTTCCATATTAAATATGTACGACGCAGTCAATAGAGGAATAGAACTTTAGTAAACACTCATGAACAAGCTTATTTAGTCACATCTGTAATAAAAATAACTTATAGCAGCCAAAAAGAATAATTTCATATGACATCAAGCCTCCGAAGCCATTTAATGCAGCCAATGTTTCGTTTCGGTGAGACTTGCTCATTTTAAAAGAGCGTAATGCTGTTTCCCTGCTTGGAATGAGTTTAAGCAGGGAAACAGTTTTACATGTGTTTATACGAAACCATCATCTTACATGTGTTCATACGAAACCGAATCTTAAACTTGACTCTCTTTTGAATTATTTGTGATAATTTTTTTTTTTTTTTTTTTTTTTTTTTTTTTTTTTTTTTTTGCTTTTAATAATTTAATAATTGAATTTTTATTAAATCCTTGAATCCTTTTTATTAAATCCATGAATTCTCGTCTTCAATATTAAATCCCAAAGGTAAAATCTAAGTTAATATAACAGTTATACAATGCTAAGTTATATACTAAGTTAATGTGTATAAAATCTAAGTTAGGAGTCTCCCTGGTCGGGCTGTTATGCCGATTCTCAAAAGACTTTGTGGCAAGTAGGTGGCAGCTACTTACCCGAAAAAGATAAAATACTGCTAGTAAGAATATTTCATTTTTAGATTTTTGGGAGAAACATCCATTTCGGAGAATCGTGTCGTTTTCTTATATCTAATCTATTTAAATAAATATATTAGACCTGTGAATCAAGAAGGGAGTTATTTAAGTTCTTACGAAGTTAAACAAATTTAAATGAATTTTATTTTTATTTCGCTATCAGAACATTATTTGGGCTTCGTGATGACATTTACGAATATGTATACATGATTCCGAAACTTAATCTAAGTAAAGAAGTATTATAATTGTTAATAAGCTGCGATCGTTATGGATAATTTCTTCTAGATAAATAGAAAAAAGGAAATGTTTTTTCTCCGAGTCTTTAATATTTTTTTGGATTTAAAATAAATTATTATATAAAGGTAACTTAAGAAATCTTCTCTAAAAACTTATTATTATTATTAAGTTAATCACAGATTGTTCTAAGAATTTTACACACACCTAGTGGAATTGAATTGTATTTTGGTAGTACAGTTGAACTCGTTTAGAACGAAAACATGCGGACTGAAACGCTGCGCTTGTAAAATCATAAATCTGGTCAGATCTGAGTCGCTTAAGTATCAAAAACAAAATCTGTAGTGTACAAAAATAAAATTTAAAATATTTAAAAACGTTATACTATTTTATAATTTTTTTAAACTCATTGAAAAAAGATCATTTAGAATTTATATTTTTTATTTACATTGTTGATGAATTTCGGCTACTGTTTGATTTGCAAGACATTATATATTATAAGACATCTCCTATGTTTCAGAAAAAGTTTGTAATTTTTTCGACAAACTGTTTTTTTCAGATGTGGATAAAATTAATTTAATTCTCTCTTCTCCAGCATTGTAAGATTCTACATTTTAAAAACTGGTAACGCACATGCACACATATTCATGGTAAAGACAATATAGAATCTGTTAAATGGTTTAAATAGGTATATTTGTGGTTATTTAATTCAATGGTATAGAATTCAGGGCTAGAAACACGAGGAATTTGTATAGTTTCACTTTGTTGTTCACATTGTTGTTCACAAGTTTAAAACAAACTAAACTAAAGAGTAGTTTTTAAAACCATTTAGAGAAATTGAAATCTTACCGAACCGTCACATAATTGTTTTCTGACAGTCTCAATAAAAAAAGAAAATTTTAAGAAGTTTAGGACAAAGTTCTCGTTAAACCAAAGTTATGGTGGTAATATCTGAATTGGGTACTTGCACTTCAAGATGAAGATAACGGATACCCAAACATGTGACCCATGACGTCAGTGCCAGCTGATTGCTTATAAACAAAATGGCGTGTTATAATTTCAGAGTAATTACTCTGATAAAAATGCAACAGTAAGGTGAAATTCCTATATATATTTCTGAAATATAAGTTTAAAAGTTACATTTAAAAAAAAATTATACATATTTTTCACTACATTGAACTTTCGTCGGTCCAGAAAATAAATTATAATGTTTGGAATGATCATGAATACTTAATTTGGGCGATATTAAAACTGCCGACACATATTTTAGATGAAAATTTAATTTTGACTTTTGGCCAAAGATCATGGTCTTCTGGCCCACTGTGCATTGGTCTGTCGAATGTGGCTCATGACTCATTATGAGATATTTCTTAGATTCGAGGACGGTTAGAAAATGGATAAATTTCAAGCGATAATAGTTTTGGACCAGAGTTTACTAGAGTCGCGACAGTCAGGAAAAATTTAAAAGTTGGTAAAAAACGGTTGAAAAAAAATCAATTCAACCGATTCCTACGAGCCAGAACTTCTTGTAAATTAAATATGCGGGAATCACACTTGCTTCGAAAACTGTAACCAGTGGCGACTAATAAAAAGCAAAAGTCTTTTTTAAACATGATTTAAATTACAACTTTTTCTAGAATATTTCTTTCAGTTTATTACAGAAAATGAATGGATTGGATATTTTCAGTTGAAATTTATATATAATTTTATATAGTTAATGTGGTAATTACGATTGAATAAGTAAGCATATTAAATAAATAACGTTTCGTACAGTTTTTAACACATGTGACATCCTTGAATATGCTTGTATATGAAAACTAAACAACAAAGCTCTTAATGTTAACGTAAATTTACGGCGTTTTACTTGACCTCATGAAATACAATGGTCAAAATTGTGGACACATTTTGAAATAATTATGTATTTTTTTAAAAATTCGCTTACGTTGCGTTTTTTTCTGCTGATGTTACGTTTCACAAAATTCAAACTAATACAGATCGTTTTAAAGATACAAGGAAACATTTATAGCCTCAACTAGTTTCCTCTAATTTGATGAGCGCCTCATTCGTGTAAGAAAAGTCAAACGGTGCCACAAATTTTAGAAGTGAATAAGGTCAAGACTGTTTCCTGCTCTTTGTATAAACTCCGTGGTCTTTTTCGATATCTTTGCTTTTCTGAACTTTTTCGATATCTTTGCTGTGTGGGCAGGTAGCATAATCATGCAGAAAAATAAATGAAGTATTTTAAGAAAAGATATCCCGGTGTAAGGTAAGAGTTTTGGTTCTAGAATAATAGAGCTAATGTAATTTCTGGCATTCGGTGACCCATATCCTCTGCTGGCATGCATGACTTTTCACAATTGCTGGAATGGTATATCTTCTCCTATTTTGCATCTTACATTGTTTTGTCCATTACTACTGAATTACACTATCTTATTTTTATCACACCATTGACCACTGATCTTAATGTGTTTGACACTTAATGTGTTTCGGTGACACCTAATGTGTTTATTTTGTTATTTATTCATGTGTGTATTAGGCCTTTTTTACATCATTGCTATATTTTTGTCCGGGAATGAATAGGTTAAAGCCTTACTCATTAAATCTGGGGTCTCAGTGACGATAAACAGATAAGCCCCCCCCCCCCCCTCCTCGCATATTTGGTACTAATTTTATCAACCCAATGCACGGATGAAAAGGTAAGTCAACATTGCCTGGACTAAGGATGGATCCTCAAACCTGTATCACTGGAGCGTTAAGAGTTATATCCCTACTACAGGACCGGCTAGTTATAATCTACAAATGAAAACAAAACTTAAAAAGAAAAAGGATTTTAACGTTTAATTCATCGCTTACAAATCAACCAATAAGAAACGATTAAAACCAATTTACCCCAACTCTATATATTCTAACAGAAGAATGTCTTCGCTTGAACGGTTTCGAATATATATACTAATTCGAAAGAAAGAAAAAACAATGGATATGCCAAGATCTGTTACATTAGAACATATATTTGTAACAGAAATAATGTATCGAAACAACCGAAACAAGTTACTTAAACTGATACGATCCACCTCTAGTAGAAAAATGTCCCGCTCAGAACTTTTACCTAACCTGCAGAAAACTCTTCAATTCTTTGCAGATCTACAACTACGAGAAGGAAGAAGTAATCCGCGCATGCGTACCGCCAGAAAGAAGTTTGGCGAAGAAAAGAGGGTAGTTGCTAGATCGATTGATGCTATTTATGGATACCCGGGTCCATCCGGGACTTAGCTTTTACACAATTCACAAAATACCCCACAATCTAAAAATAGATTTCTTTTAGAAAAGAGACATGGAGATGAGAAAGAAAAAAAAATAATAAAACTGAACGAAACGATTTAGAATCCCATCTTCTTCAAATTTTTATTGGCGGAAAAAAATTTAATTGTTCCACATTCTTTTTGAAAATCATTCGAAGTAGATACGTTAATAGAGGTACGCAACTTGCGCTGTAAGCATTTTTTTAATTTTTTTATTGAGACAAATTTAATCAATAAAATAGGATTTTAAAAATTTGTAATAAGTTGGAAACATCTGACTATTTTAAATGTATAATTGGTCTCGTCGTACTTTTTAGGAAGATAAAAAAGCGTTTAAACAGAATTTATTCATTTTACTTATTCAATATAAATTTTTAACTTTTTTTATTTAAATAAGATAACAAGAAAACTTAATGCGAGGAAAATCAGTTGACTCATTGAAATTTAAATGCTGCAAATTTGCTGTAACTTTAATAAGATATTAAATTGAGCAGTATTTCAGTTCAAGAGAAACCACAGTATCGGGCAATTGGGTATTTGCGATTCAAGAAGAAGACCTCCCATAACTACTAATATGACGCCAGCGTCAGCTAATCTTTATCAGCAAAATGGTGTAAGAAAGTTGAGCTGAGTTTCTATACATAAGTTAGAATGTTTAACTTAAATATAGTGCCGTATCGCACATGGAATTATTTGAAATATTATTCCTTCTGGTCTACTTCTTTTATTTAACTTAGATTTATTATTCATGTACTTTATTGTAACCGTAATATATTTTTATTTTGCGTACCTGGCAACTTCGATGCATAATTAGTTTATTTATGTCCCACATGGCTTCGTGCCTGTCCTTGTGTTAAGTCTCTGTGCAAATATATAATGAAAAAATTTAAATTTTTGAGAAAGAATCTCTGTGAAAGAATATAGAATGTGTCACTTAAGAGAATTGATATTTGACGGACTTTGCTTACTCAAAATATAATAGAAGAACAGTTGCTAACGTGAACAAATGCCACGTTTCATCAACCAATCAGGATCGAGATACCTACACTACGTCACTTGCAGGCATCCTATTAAGTTCGTTATTAATTTTATAGTTTGCCAATTTTTTACGCTCTCTTAAATGAATTAGTACCATTTCTCAAATAATTTTTAGTTCATAGCAGATATTTTACTTCAATTAGTAATTATTACAGTGTATTATTACAATGTAATTACTATTATGATGTAATAAATAATCCTTCTTCAATTAGTAATTAGTATCATTGGCATCAATCATATTAGCGTTTGTCTATGCTATTCCTCAATGAATAAGTACTATTTCAACATTAACTTTGCTTTTCAACACATGTCTTATTTTTTTATTTCAAATATCGTTGATCTTTAACTAATAAGTTTTATATAAACACATAATTGAAAAAAAAAACGTAATCAACTGCAGTTTCATTTTTATAAATGTCTAGTATTAAACCAATGAAAAAAATTACGTTTTTTAAACGTACATAATTAAAAAAATAATTTAAAAAAAATTAAAAATCGGGTTTTAGACAAATAGTTAAGATTAAAATAATAATTAAAAAAGAATAAATTATACCTTTGAAACATTTATTTAAAACGGTTACTTTAAAAATCACTTAAAAATAAACTATAATTTATAAAAACTAAAATTAAGATTAAAAAAGAAACTTATTTATATATATATATTTCTCTTACACGGCACCAAAAAAAAAGCCTCATTACAACTTCCCGAATGGCAACGTTAGAAAATCGACCAATGATTGCATCTAAAAATGTCACATGCCAAATCTAGCTGAGGTGGCTCAACATATAGCGCTTTCAAAAACGGAAACAATAACCAGAGTGAGCATTATCTGGTTGTTCAATTCAGCTGCGGCAAAAATAAAAATAAACAACTTAAAAAATAAAAATGCTGTTGCCAGCCATAGAATTTTTTGAAAGTTAACTTAGCAACATAAATCAAAATTATGATACCTGAGAGCTTGACGTAACAAATCCTTCAATTCTATAAGTGTTGTATCGCCAAATGTCCAAATTAACAATTGCAATTTCAAATTAATATTGAAATGTACAGGTTTAGAATTTTCTACAGTGAAAAGTTTTCGGAACTTCAGTATTCAAAAATGTATACAAAAGCTAGACGTTAAGAACGTAACCAATGAGCGAGCAAAGCGAGCATTGGATTGCGAAGCAATCCGAAATGAACTGCGAAAGCAGTTCCGGGGGTTGGTAAGCGCCAGCGAACAGGGGGCGAAGCCTCCTAGTATTCAGTAATTTTGAAACTTTCAAGGGCAATATCTTCCGCATAAGAAGCGCCTTTTCATTTGTTAGTTTCTGTTCTGTTTAGTCTAGCTGGGCTCCTGAGGCCAATAATGTTCCCTTTCCCATTCATCCTTTAAAGAGAATTTAAGCAAAAACAATAGGCAGATTACATTAAATGCAACAATTAAATGACACATGTTAACCTTTTCATTTGCTAGCAAAATACTGACTTTATAACAAACTACCACCACAGCAGTCGGAAAATGACTGGTAGAAATAATGTAGGTAAATAAAACAATATTTTCTGCTGTAACTTATTTATTTGGCAAAAACGATTGACGCTTAAACTAAAACACTCTTTTTTTTTCTTCCAATTTTCATACTATACAAAAGGGGAAAGTTTCAGCTTCTACATATTCAAAGGGCATCTTACTGCACTTGGAATCTTTCACCTGATTCCAAGATTGAATCCATTTCATTTTGCTGTCAATTGCAGGCCTCAACTGTACTTCAACAGATTTAACTTTTTGTCAACGTGTGATACAACTAGTGGAACAGAATGACAGAATGACTTGGCATAAGGAATGACTTAACTGAGATTATTCCTGGACTGGACTTATTCCAGTAGACTCAGATCTTCCTATAGACTCATCCAAAATCATATCCAGTACAATCAAAATAATACAGATCAATAGTAAAGGTAACTGAATGCTCTCCCATTTACCCTACTTTATAGGAAGCCGAATCTAAAAAGAAATTGCTAAGTCCCAAATATCAAAATAAGGTTCATTTTCACTCTTCAAAAACCCTTTAATGCTAACCTAAAAAGGTTTGTTGTGCGGTTTACGTGTAAACCTTCTAACCTTGAAACGAGATCTGTGACAGTCTGCTCCATTCTACGCCCATTACCCTAATCCAAAACCTTGGAAAACAACCTTCTATACAAAAACCTAAAATCGAGGTTGATTCAGGGTTTTCAGGCGTGAAAAAAATCCTTTAATAAAGCTAGTCTGAAGGTGAAAATAATCTTAAATCTAGGTAATTATAAGGTTCGCAAACACTTGTATGTTCAGCTAAAATCCACCTTGTCATAATATTTTAATGGACAATGCAATTTGATCCTATCGCTAGTGTGACGTCAGCTAAAACGTCATTATGGACCCAAGTGACCATTTTATCTAAGGGACAATACTTTTTAAAAAAGCTTTAAAAAATACTTTTTAAGCCTTTTAGGATGAAAGGTTTGAAACTGCAATGTTTTTGTTTCATTGAAAAAAGGTTTTTAGTACTAACATTTTCGAGGAAATAAAAAGAAAATTCCAACGAAAGGTTGCCCCCAGGTTACATGCTTTCTGGGGTGTTAAAGCAAAAATCCATTGTTCGGTAATTAAGTTTACTACAAATTTATTTATTTGTACTAAACTATTATCAATTATTTTTATCTATTCGCTTTACTCTGAGAATTCCAATCTCAATATGTCACCAGTTACCAAGTTAGCCTGGATCCCAGATTCAGGGGATATTACAAGTTGTTTCTGCGCCATCAAGCATTCCAAATAGAGTAAAGAGGGTCGGCGAAGCAGATTATTCTGACAAGAGGAGTTTCAAGACAAGAAAGTGTTGTGTGCTGGGAGGATGTAATAAGTTAGGTGAAGATGGGGGGGGGGGGTGCACCAGCAGTTTTGGCAAATTGCCCCGCATGTTCAATCGATAGCAAAAGCCAATAACTTCACCGGGCATATCTCATCTTCAGAGGTGGCATTCCCTCTGTTTGAGATGATTGGTTCCATTCATCTAATTCTATTTTTAGCCTCACTCTCCAGAGGAAAAGACGAAAATATAACCTGTGAGCGTCATCGACACCTGTTGTCACTCAATGCCTCAATAGATGAGGATCATTTCTGAAAAGAAAAACCCCGTCGGCGGTGTAATATCATTTATGATTCATAATTACATACGTTTTGAGTTGAGTGGAGTTGTATCTTCCTTCATTCTTGATTGATATGTAGCTTGACTTCGTAGGAGTAACCGTGTGAATGCATTTGATTTTAGACAGGTGCTGAAACACATCAGATAAAAGCCAAAGAAAATACTAATACTCGAGCAACTGCTTCAGAATTAATTTGGAAATTGATTTTGATCCTCAATTTTTTTTTATTGGAGGGTATACTCAGAGATCTCAACTGCTACTCTTTTTTGCAAAACATTTAATAGTATGGTAGAAAATTAAAAATTAAGGCTTTCATAATTGTGGTTAATTTAGCCAATATTTTAAAAGCCTTATCTCCATCCAGAGTACTGCAAGAAAGTGTCGTTTCAGACAATTTCGAATCAATAATTCCTTAACACACATAGAGTTAAGGAAGATAACTTTAAATTAACTCTTTGCACTCTGATGTCGTCTGAGACGACATCAGAGTGCAAAGACGGCGCATCAGAGACGGTCTCTGATGCGCCTTTAACAGTCACCACTCTAAGATTAAAACTTTTTATAATTTAATAATTAATTACCATATTATTTTAAGAATTTTAAAAGTTACATAAAAATATTGTATTGTATTTTTTTTTAACGATTTAGTGCTTATAATAGTTCAAATATCATTTTAAAGTACTTGGAGTGCAAAAGGGTTAAATTTACTGTACTAAGAATCATACCCTTTACCTCCAAGCGTTGACTCCTTGTATAAAATTGTACTGAAAGTTTCCTGCTGCACACTATTTCCCAAGCAGTAACAGAGAAATCAGGATTTTTTTCATGCTGATATGCCTGCATCTGATAGTTTAGAAATAGCAGAGACTAATTCTCAGGGGGTTAAAATCAAAACTTTGCAACAACTATAAGAAATCCATCCATAAAGAGCAGTGAGTTGGCACTTTTGCGTACTGATATTTATTTTATGAATTTTAAGAAACACATATTTAGAATATATCAATAACATTAAGAGGCTACATTCCGCATTTTAAATTTTTTTTTTCTTTGTCACAACATCTTATAGTTCAAAGTTGTCTTATTTAAATGATTTTGTTGGCTAAATTAAGGTTTTATATATACAGCCCATCGTAACATGTTTGTAAATATGGAAGTATTTCTAGAATGTTGGTGTTGAATCTAGCTGTCCTTGAATTAAGTACCTTTCTATTATGAGTAGTCTTGTTTAAATATTTGGCAGGACAAATTAAGATTTTACACTCGCAGCCTACTCTAACATGTTTGAAGATCTGAAAAAACATCAGAAAGTCATAAATGACGGCTTTGAAAATTATTACATATTTTATAATGGTTGCTCAATCAATGTTCCATAAGTATCAGCCAAAGTTCCAAGGGTAGCCTTGTATTTTGATCCTATTCCGTAAGACAAGAAACTTTCGAATAAGACAAATTTATCCTAGTGGTGTTTTTTTTTTTTTATTGAGACTAACCAACAACCAGATAGCATGAACGCAATAATGGTTTAATAGTTCTCCGGCTCAAAAAAAAAAAAAATAAATAAAAAAAGGAAATACTGTCATACTTCACTAGTAATTCCAAAAGGGAAGGAAAATCCCCAACATAAAGTTAAAATATTCACTAAATTCTTTTCTGATCAAAGCACTCTTCAGTAAACGTTCAGCATTAACTTGAAATTTTTTCGACCCAGAATTGACTTAAAGGAATTATTTTGCTTCTGTTTCTTTAAAAGTTAGCATTTAACTTTATCATAGAATATTTTTCTTTCTTTTTTTTCAAATTTAATTGAAAATCAGATGTGAATTGTTGGAAACATTTTATTACACAGTCATTTCTTTTGTTTTCAACAGCGAAGAAATTAATGTAGTACATGTGATTAGACACTAAAATTGATGCCATAGTGATATGTAGTGATGTCCTAAAACGTCTCTTCTATATGCAATGATGTCCTAATACGTAATTAATACGTCTCTTCAATACTACAAAAAGAAATAAATGAATATCCAAATTTAAAATTCACCAATTAAAACTAGTCATCAAGCATCCGTCATGGCCGAAAAAAAAAGAGAATTTCACTATTACCGATTTCGTTGACGATATTTTAATCTCCTCAAAGCGGTTGCCATCTGTGAATAGAATGCAATATTTCACGAATGAAAGCAAAGATAAAAGACAACTTTTACAAACAAATACGAAAATCATACATACAAATGTTCTCAAATATAAATGGGCATATGTCATAACGGATCATTAACTGCGCTTTTCCTTTTTCTGCATAAGACTAAAGAGAAAAAGAAAAACTGAAAGAGAATTTTTCAAGTTGCAAGTCGCCATCTCTGAAAATTCAATGCGCCAATTTTTTTTTTTTTTTTCCTCTCTCTTCATTTGGAAAATCATTGAAGCATCTTCGAAAGTATTAAAGAGCGTCTGAAATTTTTTATTTCTTTTCAAAAGAAAAGCTATTTAATTTAGTTTCCTGTTATCTTATCATCTTGGTAAGAGATAAGAGTAATCTTTCAAAACTCAGTTGAAATTAATATCCATTTTCTTTTGATGTCTGATTCAAAAACTTAGACAGTAAAAGTCCCTTTTAATACTACGTATATAAACATCTAGTTTGAATGTTTAAATGAGAAGAAAACTTTTTTATATCTTTGCTAAAAATAATTGGTTAAATAAATATTCACAGTACATTGCAAAAATAGTTTTCCTCAGGATTTCATTTAATGGAGAAAAATTTAATAGAGGTCTTAAATTCACATAAAGCTTCAGAATGAAAAAAAAAAAATTTATATCATTTAAATGTCTATAGATCCAATGAAGCAAATTTTTTTTTTTGTACTTACGCAATCAGCTTTTAACATTCTACGCTCCTTTCGTTTAATGCAAATTTTGTATATGTAAAAAGGACAGAATTTATAAAGGTAATTAATTTATAAAAGTAAGTATAAAATCGTCTAAAACGTTTGCTGTCCAAAATTTTTTTTACATTGAATTAGTTTAAAAGTGTTTCTATTATTTTGCTTAGTTCACAATTTCAAATTAGTTATGAAAGTAACACACTTTGAAAGTAACTTTGAAAGTAACACACAAGACGAAAAACATATGACCTTCACATACATCACATCATAAACAGAAATACTATATTATCGTCTTATTCCTACCACTTCCAATGTAGCAGAGAAGTGCGGGCATTTATTATTTACTCCAGTGGATCTTAAAAAATCAGGGTTTTGGAATATATTATTAAATGGCATAAAAACTTTAAGCTTGCCGAAAATTGACTGTAGGTTTGAAATAAGCTACACGTCTAAGAGCTTTCAGAAAACTAAAGAAAAATTTTTTCCCCAATGTATTACACACATGCACGAGGAAATCAAAATAAACGGCAGCCTTTGGACAGACTTCACGGAATTTTTCATATTATGGGAGTAACTGATGTTTTGTTGCATAATTAAGAGCTTTTTCAACAAAGGTAAACATCTTGTAAATTAAAGTTGGTTGCTTATTATTTCAGCTGTCGTTTACAAGTGTAGTTTAGATTTTTTATCGTAGCCGCTTCTGTAATAAAGCCTCTTACATTATTTTTTTAAAAGAAAAATAATAAGTTTGTAGAGCGAAAAGACTCACCGGGAAAAAACTCACGAAATAATATAAATCAATGAAATCCACTTCAAAAAATCAAGGAATTCTGCTAAATATCCAGGTAATACTACTTTTTGGAAATCGGTTATTCAAAAAAAAACTAATGAATATCGCTACCAGGAACAATAATATACTGGAATTTCAAAATCTAAAGACATATTTATCATAAAGATACTTAAATTATGGGCATGGTAAAATTAAACTTAAATACTGCAATTAAATTAAAGAATGATACACAAAAACGTACTTTTCCCGAATAAAAAAACCTTTCTTCAGGTGAATTTGGAATATAGAAAGGGGTTATCCACAATCTGGAAAACATCATCCAGATAGTTTAATCAAAAGAGCGGTAAGAAATCCGTGCTCTTTGATTTTATTAACCCTTTTTATGTATTTTTCCCTCTCTCGGGAACTTTTTAATCCAATCTAAGAATGTTTGAACACAATTATAAATTTTTTCTATGCAGAGATAATTCCACATATAAAATAAATTTTAATATCTTCTGCAACTTAATTAAATAGCTTATTTGAGATTATCCTTTAGAATCAACAAGGTTAGAACTTTGTTTGAGAAAATCCGATCATTAAAACAAAAGTTATTTAAGGAGATATTTTTTTTAATTTTGATCAGTGTACATTCGAGAAAAAAAATCTGTTTTTAAATGAGAAGAAATTAAACACAAGTACCATTATAATCATTCATATGTCCTTTTTTTAAATACTCTACCACTAACGAGAAAATATTCCCTTTTTTATCCCTATTCCCTTCTGCTGCCAGACAATTTCCTGTTTTAAAGCATAAGACTTTAGTTCATAAAGACGATATGAAGTGCTGTATAAATAATGTTGAAAAGGAAAATAAAGAATGAGTTGAGAGTGGGCGTTAAAAAAGTGTCAACGGAGATTTGAGAGTTGTTATTTGCATGTTCTTTTTCCCTCCTCCCTTCACCAAAAGATAATCCCCAGAGAATGAAATTGGACGCTTTAATTCCCTGAAAAGGAAACGGGAACACAGTTTCGTTTTATATAGTTTTTTTCCGCTATCTAAACTCTCTTTTTATAAACATATTACTCGCTAAGTCTGATGAACTTAAGACCCAACAGCTTCAGAAATAATCATCCATTACGAAGTTCTCTTATTTTGAAGTTTATATTTCTTCCACAGAAAGTATGAACCCAGTTCTTTTTATAAATGTAATTAATATTTAAGTTTCCGTATTACTTGTTTTTAGAGTAATGAACTTTTTAACTCAATAAAAGACGCTTGATTATGAGCGTGCAAAATTTATTTACAGAACGAACGAGCACAATTTATTTGCATATAAAAAAAGAGAACAATTTATGCAAACGTTCTCACTTTATTCTCTGGTCTGATAAACCTAATTGTTTTAATAAATCGAATTAGTATTATTCTTTTCATGCCACTTGTTTTAAACGTAATGGAATTTTCGCTCAATAAAAGACGCTAGATTATGGACGTGCAAAATTTATTTACAGGAAGACACGAGCACAATTTATTTGCATATAAAAAAAAAGAGAACAATTTATGTAAACGTCATCACTTTATTCTCTGGTCTGATAAACCTAATTGTTTTAATAAATCAAATTAGTATTATTCTTTTCATGCCACTTGTTTTAAACGTAATGGAATTTTCGCTCAATAAAAGACGCTAGATTATGGACGTGCAAAATTTATTTACAGAACGAACGAGCACTATTTATTTGCATATAAAAAAAGAGAGCAATTTATGCAAACGTTCTCACTTTATTCTCTGGTCTGATAAACCTAATTGTTTTAATAAATCGAATTAGTATTATTCTTTTTGTATCACTTGTTTTAAACGTAATGGAATTTTCACTCAATAAGAGACGCTAGAATATGGGCGTGCAAAATTTATTTACTGGAAGGCACGAGCACAATTTATTTGCATTTAAAAAAAAGAGAACAATTTATGTAAACGTCATCACTTTATTCTCTGGTCTGATAAACCTAATTCTTTTAATAAATCGAATTAGTATTATTCTTTTTGTATCACTTGTTTTAAACGTAATGGAATTTTCACTCAATAAAAGACGCTAGAATATGGGCGTGCAAAATTTATTTACTGGAAGGCACGAGCACAATTTATTGGCATTTAAAAAAAAAGAGAACAATTTATGTAAACGTCATCACTTTATTCTCTGATCTGATAAACCTAATTGTTTTAATAAATCGAATTAGTATTATTCTTTTCATGCCACTTGTTTTAAACGTAATGGAATTTTCGCTCAATAAAAGACGCTAGATTATGGACGTGCAAAATTTATTTACAGGAAGACACGAGCACAATTTATTTGCATATAAAAAAAGAGAACAATTTATGCAAACGTTCTCACTTTATTCTCTGGTCTGATAAACCTAATTCTTTTAATAAATCGAATTAGTATTATTCTTTTTGTAACACTTGTTTTAAACATAATGGAATTTTCACTCAATAAAAGACGTTAGAATATGGGCGTGCAAAATTTATTTACTGGAAGGCACGAGCACAATTTATTTGCATTTAAAAAAAAGAGAACAATTCATGTAAACGTCATCACTTTATTCTCTGGTCTGATAAACCTAATTGTTTTAATAAATCGAATTAGTATTATTCTTTTCATGCCACTTGTTTTAAACGTAATGGAATTTTCACTCAATAAAAGACGCTAGATTATGGACGTGCAAAATTTATTTACAGGAAGACACGAGCACAATTTATTTGCATATAAAAAAAAGAGAACAATTTATGTAAACGTCATCACTTTATTCTCTGGTCTGATAAACCTAATTGTTTTAATAAATCGAATTAGTATTATTCTTTTTGTATCACTTTTTTTAAACGTAATGGAATTTTCGCTCAATAAAAGACGCTAGATTATAGACGTGCAAAATTTATTTACTGGAAGGCACGAGCACAATTTATTTGCATATAAAAAAATGAGAACAATTTATGCAAACGTCCTCACTTTATTCTCTGGTCTGATAAAACTAATACTTTTAATAAATCGAATTAGTATTATTCTTTACATGTCACTTGTTTTAAAAGTAATGGAATTTTAACTCAATAAAAGACGCTAGATTATGGGCGTGCAAAATTTATTTACAGGAAGACACGAGCACAATTTATGTAAACGTCATCACTTCTTTCTGTGAACTGATAAAACTAATTCTTTTAATAAATTAAACTAGTATTTTCAAATTTCGCTTGAAGAAAAGATAAATAAAAAATGTGGCAACAAGTTTGCATAAAATTGAAGTGAAAATTTTTCCCATTCAGCAACTAGTTTGGCTAAGAAACATACCTGGTATAAATCACAAAATATATAATTTTATATTATTGATACATTCTGGTGGATAGGAATATTCAGCTCCTCCAATTGCATGTGCATAAAATGAAAAAATTCAGTTAGCAGTGTTTTACATTTCAAAGAGACATGTTCCAAAAATGGAACATTGGCATTTAAACGGTTAAAGGTTATCCGGCATTTGGTTATCTGACCACTGTCTGGCTACGTTAGAAACAACTTTAGTTTCCCTAATGACAAATATAAAATTAATGTTTTATAATATGAGCTAATTAATAACATTTTTTCTATCTGTTACATGCAAAAGCCAGTACGACTCAAGGACATTTTCCTAATAGCCAACCGTTCTTACCAGCTGAAGTGTGGTTGCGTAGAAACATGCTTAGACTCTATACTATGACATAGTTCTGAAGTCTCTTGATAACAATAAAACAGTCATTTTCATGTGTGCAATTTATATAAATTGCGTACATTTACAATTTATAATAAGTAATGACATAATCAAGGAGTAATGACATCTTTGCCTCCCGTGACTTGTAAAAGCCAGTACGACTCAAGGACATTTTCTTAATAGCCAACCCTTCTTACCTGCTGGAGTGTACTTACGTAGAAAAAATTTTAGACTTTAAACTTTGACGTAGGTCTAGCGTTCTCGGGCTCCTGCACTATATAATAATAATAAAACATTCATTTTTATGTGTGCAATTTGGATGAATTGCGTACATTAGCAACTTATAATAAGTAATGACATATTTGCCCCCTGTTACTTGCAAAAGTAAGTGCTTTTGCACTATATGATTATAATGAAACATTCATTTTCATGTGTGCAATTTAGATGAATTGCGTACATTAACAACCTTTAATAAGTAATGACATCTTTGCCCCCTGTTACTTGCAAAAGCCAGTGCTTTTGCACTATATGATTATAATGAAACATTCCATTTTTATGTGTGCAATTTAGATGAATTGCGTACATTAACAACTTATAATAAGTAATGACATCTTTGCCCCCTGTTACTTGCAAAAGCCAGTGCTTTTGCACTATATGATTATAATGAAACATTCATTTTCATGTGTGAAATTTCGATGAATTGCATGTATTTAAAAAAAAAAAATTTTTTTTTTCAGATGGTAAACAAAAATATGGAAAGAGCTGGTTGGCCAACTCTTTGGAACGGAATCTCATTGGATACAGTCCTAAATCAGATCCAGTGTGGATGGGACCTTTCTGAACAGCACACACCCTCCACTGAGATTGAATGAAGAAAACAAATTTAGATTCTAAAACTGTTACAAACAATTACTTAAACTACATATCCATATTGTTCTCAGTTTTCAGGGAAATGTGAAATATTCCAAAAAAAAGTCGGCTTCCAAGAATTTTTTTTTCCTTTTTAACTGCATTATTTATAAATATTATACTCCTATCAAGTCATATCCATTTTAAACAAGTATATTTAACGCAGTGACTGACTTACCAAAACTTAAAAGTTGTAGATCATGGGCTTAAAAAACAGTTTACGAACTACATTCAGAGACAACTCTTTAGATCTTTTAAACTTTTTAATTTTACCTAAAAAAAGCTTTTGAAAATACTAATATATTATATTTTACACGATAATTTTGTATCTATTCTTATGAGAAAACTTTTATTTTATTCTCTACAACTTAACCCTTTATAAGTCAGTGGGAAATATACTTCCCACTAAAATCAATAATTTTTAAATTGCAATGGAAGGCTATTTTTCCACCTATGATTTATGCGGCCATCTGTTGATAACTTCAGAAATGAAAAAATACCAATGAAGAGGGCTCTATTTACATAAATGTGGGTAACAGTAAAGGTTGGCGTAGGGCCAAGAGCACAGGAGAACTACTTTTTTCTTGTGTGGTATGCGTTCGATCATTCTGTAATGAGTTTACTTGAATTTATAAATTCGGATATTTATAATTTCAGAAGTTCAAGTTTGTGGCCAATCGATAAAATGTTTAAAAATCCCCCCATCCTTCCCACACAAATCAAATTAATTTTAGATAATAAGTTAAATTACTTTCCTTTAGATCTATCTTAGCGAAGTGAATTTTTTTTATAAATCAATCTCAATCTAAAAAATATTTGAATATAGTATTACTAAGAAAGAGTAGCTATATAAAGGTCAAACGTGAGACTTTTAGAAATGTTACGATATCCTGAATAGCTCTATACAAAAATTTCAGAGCCACTAAAAATCCTCTTTTTTCATAACATAATTATGAAAAAATTTGCTTTCATATAATTAAAACTCAAAAGTATTCTTATGTTACCTAACTCCATAAATAAATTCTTCAATAACAATTAAACGTCTTGGTTTACAGTAACAGCAATAAGCAGTTAGTCACAAAAGTTAGTTTGAATCGGCATTGTATTTTTAAGAGAGGAGCAGCTTCACTCAATTTATTACCAGAAGAATATTTAATTTAATTTTTACAATTTTTCGGAAGAATTTTCCTTTGATTATAAAATATATATTTGTGAATTTTTTTACAAGAAATATATGTTACATCCGTTAATTATGTATGATAATCGGAGATATATTTTGTTCTTTCTGAAAGAAATTAGAAATGAAACAATTTTACTACCACTTCTTTCTCAAAAAAAAAACTAGAAATTAAACAATTTTACTACCAGTTCTTTTTGGAAAAAAAGTAGATATGGAACAATTTTACTACCAGTTCTTTCTGAAAAAAGTAGAAATGAAATTATTTTATTATCAGTTATTTGTGTCTTCCGGATCAGTAACAGCCTCTATATTAATAAAATTATTGATAGCAATGGTAAATATATTTTTGTTGTATTTAAGTTAATACTTGATCTTACCTAATTTGGAAAAGATGATTAAAAATTTGAAATTAGTTTCTTCCGAAAGCTAAACATTTCTTTCTATTCGAAATGGCATTTTTGGTTTAGTCTGAATATAATAGTTAATAAAGAATGTATAAGTTTATATACATACATGTACACTTATCTGCTTCTTTGAAAATAACACATAAAATCAAAAACATTTGACTTCACATCATAAACTGAAATGTATCATCGCCTTCTTCCTACCACGCCTCATGTAACAGAGAAGTGGAAACACTTATAATTCACTCGAGTAAATTTTAAAATATTCTGGTTAGCATTATATTATAAAATTACATAAAAACAGTAGAGAGAAACTGATAGATTTGAAATCAGCTTCGCGACAATATCTATCTCTTCAAACTTTGTTCCCCATTTTTATTAAAATGGGAAATATAAGGATAGTTCCATGGGACTTAAACACAGATTAAACTGATAAGAAACTTTAGTTATTAACAGATTGCCTTCCCTATGTGTAGAAACATTTATTCATGGAATGAAATATTTTTACTCATGCGAAAAAAACTTGCTTGGTGAAAGGTTTCCTGACACCGAAACATATATTTAAGAAAACAAATGTTTGTTTTCTTATAAGTAAAGCCTTTGTTGTTGTTATGTATAACATTTGTTTGCCTAGTGAAATGTTACTACATATTAAAAACATTTCAATACGTAAACAAAATCTATGAATTCCCACTTATATATAAACTCAACTTTCAAATTAATTTGTTTTATTCGTTAACTTTATGAACATATCAATAATATCATATTTACATATCTTCTAGTTTAAAAAATGAAAAAAGTTTGTCAAAATCAGAATGTTTACAACATTTTGATTGTGTAAATGAAACAAATTCATGCAAGTCAGACACTGTTAAAGTACATATACTTGTATGTTATTAACGCATAATCAAATTGATAATTGTCACTTTAGATGTTATTACATATCTTATTTTAATAAAGTATTCTATCTAAAGATTTTATATAGTCAAAACTGAATATTAGTTCCGATTTTAAAACATATAAATCACAATTTAAACTCTCCTTTAATAGTTATGAATTATCATGCCTTGTTTTTTATATCCACTAGTCATTAAGCGAATTTAATAAAGTTCATTTGATATATCAATTTTTCGTTTTATTACAAAATAAAACAAAAAATATATAGATAATTAAAAACGTAAAATTCATTATTATTAAACACGTGTTTATTTTTAGTTGAATTTCCCGTACTATCAACTACTGTAATTTTAGATTAAAAAAGGATAATAAAAAAGTAATAATTCTAACCAAACGCAAATGTCTTTCAAGATATTTTGTTTCTTGCAAATTTAAAAATACTAGGCACGATTTTTTATGAATTTAAACCTAGAATAAAAAAAACTTTTTTTTAAAATTCATAATGAAATGCCTTACATTTTTTTTTACCCCTTCCGGGGGAAATTTAAATTCACATAAAATGAAAATATAAATTTACACATATAAACTATAAATAAACTATGTATATTAATTGTAAATTTGCATGAATATGAAATTAATATTTTTATTAGCTTATCAATATAAATAGTCGCAAATCATGAAAAAAACTTCAATATTTTGAATGCAATTAATAATTCTTATCTTCAAAAATTGTTATTGCTTAAAATATTTTTTTTTTTTAATTTCGTTGTATGAAACACATCCTCAATAATAAAATTTTGCATTTAACAAAATTTAAAATTTTAATATTATATTTTATCCAAGTGATAAAACAAACATATCTGTTATATTGTATTAGTGTATTACACTTTATAGAAATTAATAATATCAAGCTATGAATGATACCCGCTCATGTTAAAGCTATAAGAAATGTATCTAAATATTAAGATTAATAAAAGTGTAAGATTAAATAATTTATTATTTTTGGTTGATGTTTTCAGCCTTCATACATTACTCAAACAGTTTTTACTAAAAACTGAAATTTTTAATTTAAAATTAAATTTATTTTTAATTTTGTGCTAATATTTTTTCTTAAAGTTTAGTTTTGACTGATATTTATTGCTGTGATATTTTATATATATTTCTTTTATGTTGCAAGTTTAAATATCCAAGTGTCTTTGCTACGTGAACAAATTAAAGGAGGCAAGAATTAAAAATTCTATCTCAAAATTAAATAATTTTTAAATTTTTGCAGATTAAAGAATATACAGTGATAGTTTGTAATTTTTTTAAATCATTTTCGAATATAATTTCTCAGACTGCTTCCAAAAAAAATATTTATAACCCTGTAATGGGCTAAAAACATACACAAATAATAGCACTGCACACTGTCTAGAAGTACTAAGACCGAGTTCAAATATAACACACTTAGTTGGCCACTTTTTAATACGTTGCTATTGTGAACAGCTTACAGCGACATCTGTTAGCAACTTTTATTACTGTATGTATTAAACTTGCAGCTTTCTCTATCAATATATTGAATGTTTCAATTTTTTATTTCGAAATGATTTACTTTTGAAATTGGTTGTTCTATAGTGGTTATCCTTTATATTGTACGTTCAAGAATTTTATACTTGTTATTTGACAACTTATGTTTGTTTCTAGATTTATGTTTACCACTATGTCCTTATATTCTGATTTGTACTGAATTACTGAACATTTATTTACTGAACATTCCGATATTTTAATACAATATTTTAATTGTTTATATGTCGGTTATTGCATTTTAGACATGAACTTATTCTACAAAAATTGATTGTTTAACTTTGTTTCAGTAAGTATTATAATTTTTAGTAAAAGAAGCATGATTTTTATCTTAATTATTTGAAATAACAACACTTAAAACATTAATGCCAAAATTTAAATAGAGTTTAATTAAAATTTATTACAATTCATTTTATGTATGATATTTTCATGACTGATTTTTCATTCATTTTCAGATACTTCATTCCTTTTTTTATATTCCTTGATTTTACTTTAAACATACATAATACGCAAATCAAAAATGATATATTTATATCATGATACCTATACGCTTTATCTAAACACAATTTCAAAACTGAATATTATTTAAGACATGATTCTCAATTTGCGAAGTAAATGTTGAAAAACTGTAACCACACGCTTATAGAAGTTAACTAGATTAATGTTTTTAAACCAATCTAATTCTAACGAATAAATATTGAAAAGTTAAAATCACAAACTTATAGCTGGATTAATGCTTTTAAACCAAAATTAATATTTAAGAAAAAATAATTTCTAATGCTAAACATATATTTTATATAATAGGTTGTTACGATTACCAAAAATGAAATATATAAAACGGGATGTTATAACCCTATTTAGTAACAGTATTAAAATTAATATCTAATGCCTTATATTGTCAATGCAATGTTTTAACTAACAATATGTTTATTTTTTTAACTTATCGTACTAAAAAAAATATGAATACACCATGTAATTTGTACAACACAGTCCTATTGTCTACTATATTTGCCTATTAAATAATTTCAGCAAAACTGTTTTAAGAATAATATTTTTTTTCTTTTTTTTTTCTTCTAGAAATTAAGAGATCCGTAACTACGCAACTACCACTCCATTTAGTTACAATATGGGAAAGTCTCTGCTCAAGCTATAATATATACGATTCTTGATATTATAGGTAGTTGGTGATATTTTATTTTTCTGTTATAGATAATTTTAAAAACTAAAATGTAATCGATAATTCTAAAAACAGCTTTCGCTTCAGTTAAGTTACACTTTATCAGATTAGAATTATCTTTTCTAAATGTATATTATATATTTTAAAGTAAAATAATATCACAATAAATAATATCACATAATATTCATTTTCTTTCTTTCCTGGAAAGCAAAATAGAAGAGTTTTGTTATCGACGGAGCAATCTTTTAGGTGAGATAAAATACTAATTTTACGGGGAAAATGTGTAGTTGGTGAAATAAATTTGTATGATGACGTATCTCATCTCTCAGCTGATTGGATAAATAATTGAATCCAATTAAAACTAAAAAAAATAAAGCTTGAAAAATATGACTGCAGATTTCGATTCTAAATTCAAAATATTTGGAGGAAAAAAAAACCTAGAAACGTTTAAAATCCTATGGAGCACATTCCAAATGTTACATTTCGAATTGCCCAGTAATGGCAGCTTCCTCGTCGTAAGTATAGTTTAAAAGAGAATATATTTTACTTTACTTAGATAATAAAGCACACCACTATGTTTAATAAATATTTTTTGTGACTATATTATTGTTTATCAATGTTTTAAGATAGAGATTAAATAAGACAATCGCCTTTTATGGGTACATTATTCTGTGCCGCCACAACATAAAACGGAGATTGCAAGGGAAAATTAAAAGCGTGATCCGGTATTTTGATTCTTAATAATATCCCTTTTTCAATGTCTTAACAAAAGATGTTTTACTGTAACATTCTAATATACTTTTCACTCCAAAAAACAAAGTATGTATATGCATCATTAACCTTTACTCAAAAGCAGCTGAATAACATCGGTTGAAATTCAAAAACTTTTAAAAGTCAAAAAGAAATTATAACAGCGCTGTTAAATAATCAAAGTTTTATGTATGTATATTTTATATATAATTGCATTTTTATTTTTCAGTCATAAAGACACATAAAAAATAATAATTTTTGTCGCAGGATAATTATTTCGAAATATTATTTATTTCGAAAAATTATTCGAAAAATTATTTATTTCGAAATATCACTTTGTAAAGATGTGTATCCTACGGTGAATCTTTACGTATTCTCATTAAAAAAAATTGTTGTTTTATTTTATTTTACAATAATCAAGCGATAGGATAACATAAAATTATACATTTGCTTAAAAAAAAAAAAAAACTCGTACTGAAATTTATCTTTAAAAATCGGCGCACTTAAGCAATGTTTTTCGTTTCGATTGTATTCATAAAGTGACTGTGCATTTTCTTTTCTGCTACATATATAAAAATTATTTGTATTTACTAATACCATTAAGGTTTATTCAATATTGAAATACAATGTGGTTGCTAAAAAAATTTTTTTTCTTATTTCTAAAAATCTAAAATTTTATTTAAGAAGAGCCCTTTTTAATTCGTGGAAATTTAGCTATTATTTGTGACTATTCGTGACTTCATTTATAAAATTTGTAATTTTATTATTACAATGTGACCAATTAATTGAAAAATAAATAACTTTTCACTCCCTTAATATAGTAAACAATTTCGTTCTCTAAGCGTGCAAAAATTTAAAAATAAATCATAACAAAATAATTCAAAGCTGCGAATTTCCCTGGCTTTTAAATGATTTTTTTTTTTTTTTTTAATTTTTTTTAAAATAGAAAAAAATATGCCCTGAAATTTTGTTATTGGTTTCATAAATTTGATGGGACCTGCATGACATATATTTTAATTAATTCCAAATAATTTAATCATATTTATAAAAGATGTTAAAATCTTTTTTTGAATGTTTTTTGTAGCTAAAAATATTTTTAAAAATTTGGGCTTTCCAATTCGTCAGAGAGGTCAACATTTGACTTCACATCATAACTGAGCCATGACTTCAGAGCTCTGAAAACAAGTCAAATGTTCTCAATATATTATTCTCAAAATTAAGCGCGAGTTTGTAAAGGATTGATTATTTTTTTATAATGTAAGCGTGGTATTTAAAATTTTTGTGACTGCTCGTTTATAAAATTTTAAATCGCAAGTCATTTTGCCACTCATTAGATTTAATATTGGATAAAAAAAAACTTGTTTACTTGGTGGATATTGATAGGTTTTAGCCACCTCGTAACGCTTAAAATAATTTTAAACTTTATAATTATGGTAATCACACAATTCCTTTTGAGTGTTTACTTTCCTAATAATATACTCTAATTATCGTTTTTTTTTTTTCTTATTTTTTTTTTTTTTTCAGAAAAATATGAATAATTCAGCTTCTTTTGAGTAAGGACCAATCTTCATCAAAGCCTATTTCAATCCAAGTGTTTAAATCCTCCTATCCCATTTACAATATATATTGACTTAGTAAGCGTTAATGCTCCTATAAAATGCCCCGTCTTCCCAAATAACGCTTTAATGCATGCTGAAATACCTTTTTGAAGTACACTTTTAAGTGTAAACAAATCAGTTAGTTCCTGTAGCGCCCTCTATCATCGTGATAACAAAAAAACTTTTACGCAGTGTTGTAAAATCTTCAAATGAAAATAAATAAAAAGAAAAATCATTGAATTAACAAAGATGGTTGTATTTTGCGATGTTATAGTTTTATTATATGAGAAATGTTAGATTTATTATAATTCATTATAAATGATAACCTCATCAAAGTTATCTGCAAATGTTTTCATGTAAATATGTTTAAATCCCCCATCCTTCGACTTATGTATCATTGTTTCCTATCTACCTGTTTTATAAATAAAATATTGTGGAATTCCTCTTTTATGTTGTTTCTTTTCTTAAAATTTATCATTGGATTAATAAAGCTGCTCTTTAAGAAAAAATGGAAACTTGTGATCAACAATAACAATGGTTGGTGTTTTCCACACTAGGGTGCACTGCAAGCTCTTTACTGTCTATATTTCGTGTTTACTGTTTCCGGTGCATGCGATCATTGTGTTTTGAGTATTGTATATGTATATTTTCTACCTGATTGTTTACTTGCGTTTTGAAAAAGAATGGATGGTGTTTTTTACACTAGGGATCGCTGCAAGCTCCATACCGCCTATACTTCCGGGTTACTGTTTCCGGTGTATTTTAAAGCCGTTTAGCTCGCAACGTGATCATTGTTTTTTGAGATTCCTGCAAACGTGGTATTTGATTACTTATTACTTGTGTTTACAGTGCTAACAAAACTTGTGTTTGAAATGAAAAAGGTGCTAACCCTAACGTAAGATGGTGCACAGCTTGAGACAAAAACAAACAGTAATGAACAAATGGAAAGAGGCCAAATCAGGACTGCCAAAAAAGCGAATTATTCAAAATATAGCAACCATGTCACCTTTTTTAATAATACATCCATTATAATATCTAAAACATCAACTATAATATTTTTATACATCCATTATAATATCTTTAGTCATTTATAAATCTATAAATAACTAAAACGAATTTTCACTTCAAACTCACCAAAATTACTTCAAAACATTAATATCTTATGAAATACGGCAGATATGAGCTCAGAAATGATCTAATTTACTTCTTTTATTGAAAACAAAATTATCCGTTTGAAAATATCACCTCGCAGAATAAGCTGTAGCAAGCAGTTGCAAACTTTCTAACCTGAACTAGAGCAGGTATCAAGCTCGAGATTGTTATTGTTTACATTTATATTGAAAACACCATCCATTGTCGTTTCCAGACCTGCTGTCATTTCAAGACGTAAGAATCTCCATTTGAAAATAATAATAATAATCGTTATAAAACGCTTCTTAAATAATCAACAATATACCAACTTCAAAACTTAAACCTAAATGATAATTTCACAAAATGAACTTAATTTCGGTGCTCGAACATTATGCCAAGACTAACGTAAGATGGTGCACAGCTTGCTTGCAAAAAGAACAAACAGTAATAAACAAGTAGAAAGAGACGAAATCAAGACTGCCAAAAAAGAGAACCAACAATATCACCTTTATTAATAATACATCCATTAATATCTAAAACAAGTTTTGTCTTCAAATTCACGTGAATTGCTTAATATCATATGAAAGGCAGTAGATTTGAGCTCAGAAATTATATAATTTATTTCTTTAATTAAAAACAAAATTATCTGTATGAAAATATTATCTTGCAGAATAAGCTGCAGTAAGCAGTTGAATACTTTCTAACCAGGAGTAGGTCAAAAACTCGAGATCGTTGTTTTTTACATTTATTTTGAAAACACCACCCATTTTCGACAAAAGCGCCAGGGCTAAAGAGAATACAAGGGCTGGTTCACTCCTTTGAAGAAACTCTCGCCGCGCCAAAATTCCGATTTTCTCCAGTGACGTCGCGGTGGCGCGAAGCTTGCACTTTTACTTCAAGAACGGAGCGTTTGGTCTGACAAGCTCTAACTAATATTGGAGCATTCCTTTTTGTGACATATTCCAAGACATTTGTTGTTTTCTATAATGATTTTCCACAGCTTTTTGCAGTGAATTTACAAAAATTTAAAACTATTAACAACTTGCAAAAATTCTGATAGAAATACAAAAGGAAAAAATATAATTTTCCACGTGTTCATTAAAGTGAATGAACAACCAGGTAAAGAACGGATTCAACGATGCAAATGAAATGACACAGTCAATATAAAACAGCAATGCGTTTATTCTATCGTTAATAACTTTATAAAAATTCACCATCTAAATAGAAACCGCCTCGTTACTTCAAAAAGAAAGGCAGGCGAAAAAATTGAAAAAATGGATAAAGTCAAATAGAAATTAAAGCGTAAATAAAAAGTATAAATAAAATATATAGTATATACTTAAAATTCTCTTAATTTCATAACATATTTTTTAATGTAGTTTTTCTAAATATTCATGATTTTTTTTAATTTTATTCTCTTAAATTTAAATATCTATAAATTATATTATCTTAAATTTAAATATCTATAAACAATTGTAAAATTTCTAATATCATTATGAATCTAAATTATTATTTTGGTTCAAGGTTGATGATTTCTAATGATTAAGTACGAACAAATTGCTATTAACGGCATATTTTAAAATCAGGATTCTAAATTTTACCCAACATATTGTTATCAAAGAATATGTAGATAAAAAGTGTCGATATAGGCTTTAATTTTTCTTAATAATTAAAGTTAAAACTGAACTTTTTAAAATAAAGTACTTATAGTGTCATTTTTGTCAACTAGTAAAATATTTTTATAAGTTGAAAATGGCATTTTTGTAATATAATGACCAAGAAAGTTTTTTTGAGCTATGTTTTTGAACGGAAATAATGTGTTAATCAAGTAAAGTTTGAAAGCTAATAACCAGAAAAAGCCTAATTTATTTTTACAGAGAGAAAGATGCAAAGTTATCATAATATCTTTGCTAGCGATCTCCGGGATCTGTGTACACAGTGACGTCATGAGGAGGGAAATCGTAGCTTCAGCTGTAAGAGAGGAATGAACTAGCCCTTCTCTTCTCTTTAGCTCTGCAAAAGCGCTACCATTTAGGGAAAGAATAAAGAGTATAATATTAACCGAGAGTAAACGACAATTTTTTAAAACCAGAACAGACTTTAAGAAACTTCCGCTGTATCCATCCTCCAAAGTTGTCTTTGCAAAGCGGAATGTGAACAGGCTCAATATTCTAGAAATGTTTATTATTAATATGGAAGCAAATACATCCGACCTACCCTCACTCGGGCATACGGAGAGATGTACCATTTATTAAAACCCAAATAAAAGTTTTACAAGTAACATAGATGGCAACACAATACAATTATGCTCCGGGAGCACAGCCCAAAACACAAGTTTATTATTAATATGTAAGACTTTTACCCAGTATCACCATCCGTAAGATTTTTCTGTTTTACATATTATCGATGAGTTTTTTACTCTGAACTCAGTTCGGAATGCGTGTATATAAGAAAATGGACACAACTCAAATTCGTGCTTAAGAAAATGGAAACCGCTTAAAATGCGTGCTTGAGAAAATAGACACAGAAACTATACGCTTTTCGGAACACTAGGCGATTAAATGGTTATTTTCAATTCGTGATAAAGGCTTGGAATAAAATAAATAAATCTGATGCTAAAGATATATTTGAGTAACATTAAAGAAAGTATTGCCTCATTTCACTAAAAAAATCTGACTTTAAATGTAAAGTCGACATAAAAAAGGAAACATAACAATACAGTAAGGCGAAAAATCTTTGAAAATGGTAGTAAATATAATGTAAGTACCAAACCAAAAGAGGTTGGGTAGAGTATAGGCGGAACTCGAGGTGCAACCACCTTTACTTGATGAGTTCTAGTTCGTTTTGATCTTAACAAACGAGAGAGCAGTTGCATAGTGAAAATTGCTTCTGCTTCTTCTACTTAGGAAAAAACTAAAGAATTCTGTTTCTGAAACTTTAATTTTAACTGTAAAAATCCCCTCTGACAAGAAGTAAGGAGAAAATGACGGAAAAGCTTTCGAAACTACTAGTTATGGCTTTCAGAACATCTACAGGGAAAATGACTTTTCAAGGGCCAAGAAACTGAAATGGTACAAACAATGAAAATGACACTCTTTCCTTCAAATAGAATTGAAAAAAAGACTGGAAAACCTGATTTTAAATCAAAGCACCATCTTATTTGTGAATCGTCTAAGAAATTCTTCATGGTTTTAATTAAAAGATTGCAACGAATACTGTGGAAATATTTTTTCGGAGTTTGTAAAAATTGGCATCTTCCCGGAAAATATTTACAAAAAACTATAGGTGTGACATATAAGTCACTCTTTATGTACCCCTTTTTTTAAATTATTCTTCCTGAGACTGAGAATCAGAAAGACGCTAGCTTGTTTACCTTTGTCGGGAAAAAATTTCTAGTTGCAACGCAATTTATTTTTAAATGAATAAATCTCGGTTTAGAAAACGTGAACACTATTTCAAAAATTTAAAACGATTAAAAATTCTGTTGATATTACTAATGTAAGACATTTCTTTGGTAGCATTTCTTAAAACATGGTGTGCATAACAAGGCTTAAAAAAGAAAAAAAAGAGTGAAATAAAGTAATTTTTAGACTTTTCTAAAATATTCATAATAATTTCATGTTAATTTTTAAAAAACTTCATAATGAAATACACATGGAGTGCAATTTCGATGAGGGGGAAAAGTGACAACTGGCAGGAATATTTATCATTACCATTTGTTTAGTCACCCTATGTTTAGTCACCTGTGGCCAATAGTGATCACTAGTTTTGCCCAGTAGCAGCAGATTTTATTTAATTTTATAACCGTCGTTGAACAGCCGACCAAATTTTCGGGTTTATGACTACTTATATTCAACTTGGTAGTGATGTAATTTTTAACCCAATCCAGAAGACAAGGGAACTCCTGGATCACGTATTGAGCGAAATTTGTAACAGAGGATAAATCACAATTCAATGATCAAGGGCCGGGATAGAATTGGAAGGGCACTGGGCCCATGCCTAAGAGGTCGTGGGTTCGATCAGCGAAAGCCTAAAACTCCCTGTGTACTAAATGGCAACTGATACACGTTAAATCTGTCGGGTCACAAAGTCTTCCATGGTCCCATTACAAATCATACCTCTGGGGGCCGGAATAGCCTGGTCGGTAGGGCGCTGTCCCATGTCCAAGAGGTCGTGGGTTCGATCCTCACCGGCCGAAGACTGTAGTAAAATTGTGACTGATGCACGTTAAATCAGTCGAGTCTCAAAGTCCTCCATGCTACCATAACAAATCTATACCTCTGGGGGTACTGATCCAGGAGTTTCCTTGTCTTCTGGATTGGTTCAAAATTACAAGGCTATGGCGTTGAACGTTAGTAGTCGTAAACCCAGGAAATTGGGTCGGCTGTTCAACGACGGTTATAAAATAAAATTCAATGATCAACAACATGATTGTGGCAATGTGGTCAATATTGTATATAAGCCGCTTTTACTTCCCATGCAAGCTGGCACCCATTGATCTGAATCTGGTCGGGCTTCAAGCCGCCACTGTGGATCAAACCCCGGTCATTCCCAATACACGATGACAGCCTCAGAGACTTTAACCACTGAAATAACAGTATTGGAGCCTAAATCAGAAGTTATATTAACTTTTTAGTAACATAACTTAAAGATAACAATATGCAGATGTTATGAGCGCCATAATGGTCCATTATTTGAGAAGGGACGCACAATAGCAATAGTTCTCTAAATCTCTCTCATTCATGTCTGCTAAATATTTTCAAAAAGCTTGATCATTTTTATCCATTTCTCGTTTTGAACTTAGATGAGTTTCAATCGATGATGATTCATTAAAATTTTCTTTTATTTGTCCGAAAAAGAGTATGGATTCTTTTGACCAAACAAGCATGAATTCTTTCCACCAATGACGTCCCAAATAGGATTCGATTGCTTCTTACTGATAGCAATGTAAATTATGCTTCCAGAAATAGGACTTTTCTAATTTTACATACTATTCAGTTAAAATTACCAAAAACAAACAAAAACATAGGAAATGTGAAAAGTTATCTGCCATTCTAGAAAGAAAGAAAAATTACAGGTTAAAAACTTTACTTTATTTAAGAGATAATTAGGTATATAGAAATTTTTCAAACTTATTTTACACACGTTCTTTTTTTTTCAGTTATCTAAGGCATTCGAATAATTTTTTTCTCAATAAAAATTTTAATATCAATAATAAATTTTCATTATCAACAATCATGAAACGTTTCTAAACTTACTTTAGCTGCTATTTGCTATATTTCTGAAATAAAAATGCGACATACTAATTTTACGAATTCAATATGCTTTTGTCGATATATATATATATATATATATATATATATATATATATATATATATATATATATATATATATATATATATATATATATATATATATATATATATATATATATATATATATATATATATATATATACTTTTCCATACAAGCCTATATAAGTCAAAATTTTTTAGGAGCTGTAAGTCAAATTATTAAAAGACTATTTTTTCAGCCATGCATGTAAAAAAAAATTTAAACTAATATCAGTATATCAGTTTTTCCCTTTCTATTTTCCCCTCGGGATCAATCAATAACTATTACCGTTGGGTAGAAGCTCCCAGAGAAGAGGAAAAAAACTATTCTTTCAACTTTTTTAATCCGTAGCTGGTGTTACCAGTGCAGAGGAAAACTTTTATTTTAAAAAGAGACGGCGGTGGAAAAATTTTTTCTAAATCCCTTTCTTGGTGGGGAAAGAAGATAGAAAAAGAATGCGCAGAATAAACATGTTCTTGTATTTTGATTTTGCTGCCTCAACACGATCAAAAGGCAGGGACTTATTGATTTTGTGGAGGGAAAAAAAATCAATTTCCTGTTGCAAGGGGATATTAGAGTTTCTGAATATTCTTCAAAAATGACCAGATTTAAGCATCGCATCTGTTGCTGCCTCAAAGTTGTTTTCGCTGCCAAGCATACTGATCTGGTAGAGAAGAATTTTGTTTTAAATAAATATTGGCAAGACTAGAGATGGGCTGAATATCGAGAAAATTCGATTTGTTTTGATTGACACTAAAACGATATCGTGGAATACATTCTCACGATGTATATCATGAATACAATGTCACACAATAAAGATCGGCTTAAAGATAATTATCAATAACAATTATATGGCGATGATTATCTCTAACGGCAATCATCGAATATGACAAAATCGTGAACATTTTGGTTAATGATATTTATCTGATGAAAAGTATAGATATTTTCAATAAATGCCTTAAAAGATATTTTATAGAAATATCTTACTTTAGTAGAGATATTCTCACAGTAAAGTTTGAAACCAGAGATGGACGATAGACCGAAGAACATCGATATGTTTTTAATTTTACGATAACGATGCCGTAGAGCATTTTCTGCCGATATATCATTAATACAATGACTCAGGATATACATCAGTTAGAAAATAACCAACAACGATAAAATCATGATGATTATCGAGAACGATAAACATCGAGTATGGTAACACCGTAATCATGGTTATCAACGATATTTATTTGGCAAAAAATATGTATATTTTTTAAAAGATAATTTGCTTCAGTGAAAATTTTCTCAAAGTATAAGTAAAGATAGGCAATCATTTCAAGAAATATCGGCATTTTTTGAGTATCGTGATTAAATACCTTTTTTTAAATATCGTGCAACACAAAATGCATTTTTACGTTTATTCGTGAATACATGATGAGTATCAAGTTCAATACAATTACCAACAACGATAATATCGTGATTATTATTTCGCATTTCCACTTTTTTGAGGGCTTACATTTACAATCCATGACAACTAGGGTAAGCCAAAAAAACCTTTTTTTTTTTTTTTTTTTGCTTTAAAAGGGTGCAAGTAGTTCTTTGTGAGTTGCGAAATTATAGCATTTTCAATCGAAAGTGTTATTTTTTATTCCATTCACCGCTTAGGAAATAATTATTTTATGATATTGTTAACCTATTAGGGGGAAAATAATCAGAAGAAAAAAAATAATTTTCTGATCAAATAATACTTTTGTTCACTCATTATACTTAACATGCTTCTATTTTTGAAAAAAGTAAATATTTTAAAAATGAAAAAAGAAGTAAAGAGGAAGTCCCCTCACCAGGTGAGTTAAATCTGTTGCGAGAGATTTTCGGGATCTGGGAATCAACAAATGGCAGTTTATTGTCGCAGACAGAGTCAGAAATTGGAAAGAATTCATGGAAACAGCATCAGCCTGTGACAGGCAGCCTAAACATAAATTTATAATCTGGATTTCTGGGGCTATAATCGGCCTTTTACCTATTCATCATGAAATTTTACTTTGATTTAGTACAACAAAGTAATGAAAATATATAAATATGTAAAGTCAAGAACTTACTTGCTCTGTGAAAGTCCAAAAACAGTCTGAAAAGTTCGAAGGTGAAAAACATCACAAGAACGCCAGTGAGTGTGCAGATCGAGAAATTCTTGAGATGACCACATAGCTGTTTTAGATGTTTACTTATACACTTAAAAAAATGCACACAGCAAAGTTCTAAGAAAAAGTCGTAGCAAAGTTGAGGTTGTATAAACAACTACAAACGTAAACAAACAACTGACCGATAAACATAGCTTGAAGAAACTTCACATTGTTTAAAATCATACTGATATCGAAAGAGCAGTGAACATAATTGGACATTGTAAAACACTTTTTGTCAATAGGTGAAACTTAGTTTCGCGGATGAACAATTACTAGTAACAAATTCAGAGAACAAAAGTTTCTCAAATGGCTACCAACAGGTTGTTTACAGACTACTACTATTACAGTCCACAAGTCGGTGAAACTTTCAAGGTCAAGTCGCTATTTTAATGATCACTTATTCGTCGTAATTACGTTCACCGCATGCTATTTTTAAACAAACTGATCAAAACATAGTTTCATTAGCAACATAGTTTCATTAGAACTGATCAAACATAGTTTCATTAGCAACATAGTTTCATTAGAACTGATCAAAACATAGTTTCATTAGCAACATCACTAATCCTATAACTAACCTATTACTCACTGAAAGTCAAAACATTTTTTGCGCAATCTCAGAGATGCCAACTACTCCTGAATTGATAAAATATTTTGAAAAGAGTAACAACAGACTAAAACTTGCGGATTTGTAGTTAATTTTGCCAACGTTTTACAAGGCCGAACATGACTTAAATGTTTATTTTATTTATTTATTATTACAACATAAATTTGCAGGCTTGTGTGCTAAATTAAAGTTGATAAAAATTTGTCAAATAGAAGAACAGATAGCACAATATAGAAAAGGACAGCATAAAGATACATCCAGGGTGACAGAGGGATTCGAACCCGCTACCTCCACGCTATGCACAGCGTTTGGCCGGCGACACCACTCGCGCAGGGAGGCCCCGACTTAAATTTTACAAAGTGGTCTATCACCTAAGCCTTTGAATTATTTTGAAGTGGTAGTGAGTAAAAAACCGATAAATCGAATTCACTGAACCAAGACCGGAATAGCCTGGTTGGTAGGGCAAAGAGCCCATGTCCAAGAGTTCATGGGTTCGATAAACGCCGGTAGAAGATTACCCATATGCATGTTGAGTGATTATGTTAAATCTGTCGAGTCGCAAAGTCCTCCATGTTCCCATAACAAATCAATACCTCTGAGGGTACTGATCCAGGATTTTCCTATTCTTCTGGATTGGTTCAAAATTACAAGGCTACGCTGTTGAACATTAGTAGTCATAAACTTAAAATTGGGTCAGCTGTTCAACGACGGATATAAAATAAAATAAAATTCACTAAACCAAGAATCATATATTAAATCACTACCATTCGAAAATATTTTTTCCGCTGACCGAAGCTATGCATTCGCCTGTTACAGATTGTTATTGTTGAAGAAGATGTTTAAGTGGTTTTGTATGCAGTGGAGGAAAAAATCATTCTAAATTAGTTAATTAAATCAATAATAAACTGTTAAGTCATAAAATTTATACCACTATAAATATTCAAATAAAAATAATACTATAAATTGAAACTAGTAGTTACTTAAGTACAATGCCGTGATGCTAACTGCAACAGCACGGTAGATAATTACTAACTAAAAGTTGAAATTTTTGGTTCATTTTTTCCAACTTTTTAAAAGTCTAAACACGTCTTAGCTGTAGCAAAGTGGTGCATCACATAAGCCTTTGAATAATTTAGAAATTAAGTACGGCACTTCTATTTACGTCATTGCATTCGAAAGCAAAGTAATAATCCTAATTGCCTACTTTTCCTGAGTTTTCACGTAAAAACAGCAAATTCAAAGATAAATTACAATTTTTTAAGTCCTAAGATCAAATAATAAACTTAATAATATCACTAAAGAACAAATAATTTTTTTTTTCTGCTGCATGTTCCCAGTAGAGCACCGATGTCAAACATCACTGACTGCGATCAATGTGCGGGTGAGTGACCCCTTTGATCAGGCTGCGTAGGGACCGAAGGTGTGCGGTATCGGTCATTGTCAAACTGTTCTACCGTAAAGTGCTCGACTTCGTGCACAGATTGCCGGGCTACCAACGCAGGGGAGCCATCCCCTCTGCAGAGGATCAAAATTGCGATGGCATGTCTTCGGATCATCCTCGGGGATGTTTCAAATACTGACACCAATACCAATAGCCTATTCTGCAGCTCTAATGCGACGTTAATAAAGTACCTACCTACCTTCTGTAGCATAAGATTTTTTTTAACAGGTCTTAGATATTTTCTTGTGGTTGACGTCAAATCTGCAATCATTTCCTGGCTACAAGCTACAGTTTTTATGAAATTGAATAATATATTGCTAAAGAGGATATTTTAAAATTTACTTGAGTGAATACTAAATATAGCTGGTTCACCAGGAGTTGGCACTTGACTCCACCTTCATCACGTGGTATGCGACAATACTATTTCGCTCTTTTTGGGAGAAGGTTGTGAGCAATCCTGAACAAGGTTGTTATTTGGCGATAGTATGGCAAAAATATTTATTTCGCAAACTTTATCTGCATTTTTTTAAACATTAAATATTTCATAAATTTTATGACATAACCGCCCCATTTTTTAATATATTTCTCTTTTGAGTGAATGGTTTGTCCTTTTGAGACATTTTGCTCGGAAAACAGCAGTTTTTAAATTTAAAATATATTTAATTAGCTAGAGAAACGAAAGATATAATTTTTTTTTTTTTTCAATAACGGGAGACACTGAACTTTCGTTCTTCACCTTAGAAGATGCCGGAAGTGTTGCTCATTTATCGTTACCCAGTGGACACCTGTAAAACAAAGTCACGGAAGCGAACAACATTACCCACGCCACAAATACCCGTTCATAGGGTGGGTCACATACACACAACAGATGACAGCACACAGAGAGACATCCATGCCCTGAGCGGGATTCGAACCCGCAACCATCGCCTCCGCAGTCAGGCACGCTAATCACTCGGCCACCTGGTCGGCATGAAAGGTATAATAGCAGATGATATAGCGAAGTAAGTGACTGAAAAAGAAGTCACTGTGTTTAGCGCGCATTAAGGGTTGTCTCAATTTCAAGCGCTGAGATGTTTCTCTTCTTACTCGCGCGCTGAAATGAACTCAGCGTTCAAGGAGGCCAAGTGCCAACTCCTGGTGAACGAGCTATACCCCTACTTCCCTGATACATTAGTAAGAGGGAGGAAATAACATATTTCATTCTATGATGCAATTAGTTAACTACATGTATATTTTGTCTTAAGTGTTCAGAGGAGAAGACTAGAATAGTTCTATATAAACTTGTATATTCAGACAAAAAATAAAATATCATTTTGAAAAAAAAAAAAAAACTCTAGTTTTCTTAAGAAAACTAGTTTTTCGATTCGAAATCCCCACGTCTGAATTAGGTAAGACTAAAAATGCAAAAAGTAGTGACTGACAAAAGTCAACATTTTATGGAAAGAAACTATAATTAGCAACTTTCCCTAGCATATATATATTTTTTTAGTTTTTCATTGAAAGTGGATGTTTTTGCCTTTATGAATAATTTGAAATGTAAGTCAAAATAGTAGTTACGGTCGAGGAATTAGTGAGATAAAAATGAATTGAGTTGTTACCACTTTTTACATTAGTCGTCTGGGGAAGACCTGGGTAAGATAAAGTACTTGTATCAATGCAACAAAATTTGTTCCTCAGTGCTACTACTACTATGGGATGAAACAACACGTATTTACACCACTTCGTTAATATTTTGCTGCAAGTAAGAAAAAGTTTGTAAAAATAAGATTTATTGGCAACACGTAAAATTATAACTACAATTTTTAGCATTTATAAGTACTAAGTATACTGTTTAGCAAAGAACAAGGTGTAATTTTACGAACGTAAGTCTTTTAGCAATTAATTACCTGTTTTCAAATAATAAAAAAGTTAAAAGAAATGTCATTTTAAATATCATTATCGATCACTTATTTACAGCTGTTTAATATGATTACAAACATAAAAAAGCAATTTCAGCTTGCAAATCTTAATCGTTAATGTAAAAAGTAAAAAAAAGGTACCGAAAATTTTTTACGTTTAGCTTCCACTTGAGTATTACAACATAACCGATGTTTCTTATATTTATTTCTTATATATTGTGGGGAGAAAAAACTGAAGTATATGAACTTATTATAACAACTAAACTTTTCTTTAGTTCGATACCAATTTAAGATAGAGAAAAAAAAAAAATTCAGATAATTGTAGCCCAAGTCTTACAAATAATTGTTTGAGTAATTAATTTAGCATAGTGGGTTAAAAAAAATTCTACCAAATTCATGCATAACACTAAAAAAAATTTCTTCCTAGAAAGTACAAGTTGGAGATTATGGAATATATCTTTGTATTTCGGCGTACAAAGCTTAATAGGCGTTTAAACATCGAAAATGAAGGTATGCTATTAATTGTGCAAACCTAATTTAATCGTATTCGACTCTGTGATTTTCAGGAAGGAACACCAAACCCACACTTTTTACGAAAAAATTAATTTATTTATATACCTATTAATTTAATTTTTTTTTATTATAATTTTTTATTTCTTTCAATTGATCTCTACTATTTTTACCATCTAAAGAAAAGAAACGATTGCAATAATGAAGCAAAAAAAGAAAACAGAAACAAAAATAAATTTCGTGATAGTTCTTAAATTAGTTATATACGAGCACGTCATCAGTTTCTGATTTTCGTTTCTTCAAAAAGTCAGAACAAAAACAGTTACAATAACAATCGTTTGCTTAAGTCTTTCTTTCAGAAAAATACATTGTATCAGCAAAATGGCTTAGAGATCTTTTTTTTTTTCTTTCTTCTCAAAAAACAAATCACGCAATCTTGCACTAAGCCTTTCTTATACAGAAAAGAAAAAGGATCTATAAAAGATGATTTCTTCTGAAATCGCCTAGAAGAGAGTCCTTATCTATAATACTCAATTATCCTTTGAAGGGTAAAAAATGAGAAATCATAATTATTCCATAACACTATTTTAGCAACGAAATTAGAATCTATTTGCAGAGAACATTTTTTATAAGGTAATATATATATATATATATATATATATATATATATATATATATATATATATATATATATATATATATATATATATATATATATATATATATATATATATATATATATATATATATATATATATACATATATAACATCTTAGCGTAAAATCCTAAATTTCTACAAGATTAGTTGAATTGTTCCTAGACTAAAGGAGAATCTAAAAATTAGGCCACATTTTTAACGTTTTGCCCGGAAACTATTAAATTGATTTCATTTCAATTTTGAATTTTCTTTTAATAAAAAAATAAAGCTTTGAAATGTGTAAAAATTTGTCTGCCTAACTATTAAAAAAAATTTCAATCAGTATAATTAAGTTAAATAATAATAGAAAATTCCAAAAAATTGTTTTTGCGTGGAATAATATATTTGAATAAACCAAAAAAATTACAATAAAAAAAAACCGTGTGCTGTATTCCATCTTTCATTTCCTTGCCCCGAAGCAAACTCACGGAATGGAACACTGAACCATTCAAATAAGGAAGACATAGATCTATGAAAACTGATTTCTGCTGAAGTCTTATAGAACAGTGGTTACCCATTTTTTCGGCTATTTTGGAACACCGACTCTTTTAAGCTTAGTATATAGAGCTGCGGTGGCTCAGGGGATAAAGCCAACACTTCCTAGAAAAGAGTAGGCCTCAGCACGGGTTACCATAAATATCATTTAGTAGTCAAAACGTAATGACATATTTCGTATTTTCAACCACTGCGCAGCTTAGTACCCCGAACGTAGTGACATCTTTCTTATTTTTCATCAACTGCGCAGTTAACTTCGTCACATCGGACTACTAAATTGATCCGTGCTGAGGCCTTCCTTCTTTTAGGAGGTGTTGATAGAGCGCTCGCCTCCCAATGAGGTGACACAATTTCGAATCCCAGAGAAGTTTGGTCGATAGGAATTCCACACCCGGGGGCTAACCGTGAGAGGTTTTCGTAACTTTCCTCACCATTTAACGCAAATTCAGGGTCAGTTCCATCAAAAGTCCTCGTCGGTATCTAGATGCAACATTTTAATTTTGAGGCGTGATGACTTAGGGCATAGAGCGTTCGCCTTCCAATGAGGTGGATCGGGTTCGAATCCTTGCGATGAGTGGTTGATACAAATTCCGCCCCGGCTCGCCCCAACCACAGTGCTGACTTAAAATATCTTCAGTGGTAGACGGATCATTACTTAAGAGTCCCCTTGCAGTCAGGCTAACCGTGGGAAGTTTTCGTGCTTTCTCTCTCCATGTAACGAAATGCGGGTTAGTTCCATCAAAAAGTCCTCCACGAAGGCAAATTTCTCCCAATACTTGATCCAGGAGTTCCTTTGTCTTTCGGAGTGGGTTCAAAATTACAATACAACGTAGTTGAACATTAGTAGTCGTAAACCCAAAAATTAGGTCAGCTGTTCAACAATTATGAAAAAAAAAAGCAACGTTACACGACACGAAAGATTGTAGAGACACTGAAGATTAGTCAAAAAAGTGTTAACGTTTATCTAAAGAAACGGAGACACACACGTAAGATAGCTCGAAATTTTGGCTAACTTTGAGAGTTCTTCCTCCCCATGTAACGCAAATTCCATCAAAAAGTACTAAACGGAGGTAAAAATCACTCAATATTTAATCCAGGAATTCTTTTGTCTTCTGGATTGGGTTCAAAATTACAAGGCTACGGAGTCGGTAAACCCGAAACTGAGTCGGCTGTTCAACAAAGATTATAAAAGACAAAGTATATGAAGACAGTTGTGAACGCATTAAAACTACTTTATTATGAAAATACTACCTTAATAAGAGGAATGACATTTTTTCATTGCTTTTATCTAGTGGTCAGAAGTAGCACGCTACAAGTAGGGAAACTAGTGTAGCGCGCTACTTTTTAAAAGAGGTAGTTTAGTGGATAATGCGATAAAAAAAAATTTTAAAAAAAACAGAAGTTTGTAGCGATTCTTGGCAATTACTTTTAACATTACTTAAATAAAGAAACAAAGTTCAAACCCGAAAATTTTTTCGAATCTGATTGGTGTAAATCCTTCGCGGGTCAACGTGAATAAGATCTACGTCTGATGCTCGGAAAAATCGGACGAATTGTTCCTGAGAAATCCAATTTTAAATATATGACTCTTTTGAAATTCAATTTCGCAAGAACTATAAAATACGTTTTTCTGTCGGATTTCGCTACTTAAAAAATCGCCTGCATAAATTAATTAGCATGTTTGCGGTCAACCCCTCAAACCATTAAGATTGAGTCCTAGAACGTGAAGCTCTGATTATTAGATCAAAAGTTATTCAGGGGGGTCCGTTTTTTGTTTTTCGTACTGTACTTTATTTCTTGGAGGATATAAAAAAAGCACTGATCACTTAAATCACAAATATTTAATAATATCCTAGTATTTATTAAATTAAATATTCACAGGTTGAAAAAACAAATTCGTAAAAAGTACTTTAGAATAAAAAAAACTACTTGAAAACATGAATAAATAAAACATGAATTAAAACTTCTTAATAACTCCTCATATTTAACCAAGCCAATTTTTTATGCAAAATAATTTTGAATATTGGTGGAAATTAAGTTCTCCGGTTAAGTTAGTCTTCAAAAAGTAGTTACTACATTTAGAAAATAGTTAGTCGCTACATTTAAAAAAAATATAGTTGTATTTAACTACATTTGTAATAAAGTAGTTGTAGTTATCTACAAAGAAAACGTAGTTTTTCTGATCGCTGCTTTTATCATTTAATTAGGTTTTATGTCAGACAGTTAAAGTTACAGAGTTGGAAATGAATCCAGCTTAGTCTAGGATAAGCTAAAAAGTAGCAAAATGAGTGGAATTACAGTTTTCTTTGAAATTAAAAATAACTACTACAAATGTTGAAAATGGTTATTATGGAAACACATTGCTTAACTAACGAATTCATTCTGATTTGAAAAGCGCAATAGGATATACTAATGTAATATTTTAAAAATGCATGTTCTTTTCACAATTTATTCAATATATTGTTATTAGAAAGAAAAAAAAATTAAAAATTGCTATTCATATTTTATAAGCATTTAACGTCAAAAAATTTCATACAAGCAAATGAAATATTAAATAATGGATTATTGATTGAATCTAAATAGAGTAAAAGGTTTTAAAAATTCTTAATGGTTAAAAAAAATGTTCTGAACTCTGGGAACACCTTTAGCTCTTCCATGGTGCCCTAAGGTTCTGCGGAACACCATTTGGGAACCGCTGTTCTTGTAGAGAGTTCATATTCATCAGACTCACTTAATCATTGGAAGAAATTAAAATGAGGTATCATGATTATTTCATATGAATATATGCAAATGAAATATTGAATAAATAATGGATTATTGATAGGAACGAAATATAATTAAAAGTTTCAAAAATCCTTACTGGTTAAAAAAAATAAATTCTGAACTCTTCGGAACACCTTCAGTTCATCCATGGAGCCCTAAGTTTTCGCGGAACACTATTTGGGAGCCGGTGTTCTTGCAGCGAGTCCATATTCATCAGACTCACTTAATCATAGGAAGAAATTAAAATGAGGTATCACGATTATTTCATATGAATATACGCAAATGAAATATTAAATAAATAATGAATTATTGATTTGAATTAAATATAATAAAAGGTTACAAAAATCCTTACTGGTTAAAAAAAATGTTCTGAACTCTGAGAACACCTTTATTTCATCCATGGAGCCCTAAGTTTTCGCGGAACACTATTTGGGAGCCGCTGTTCTTGCAGCGAGTCCATATTCATCAGACTCACTTAATCATAGGAAGATATTAAAATGAGGTATCACGATTATTTAATATGAATATATGCAAATGAAATATTGAATAAATAATGGATTATTGATAGGAACGAAATATAATTAAAAGTTTCAAAAATCCTTACTGGTTAAAAAAAATAAATTCTGAACTCTTCGGAACACCTTCAGTTCATCCATGGAGCCCTAAGTTTTCGCGGAACACTATTTGGGAGCCGGTGTTCTTGCAGCGAGTCCATATTCATCAGACTCACTTAATCATAGGAAGAAATTAAAATGAGGTATCACGATTATTTCATATGAATATACGCAAATGAAATATTAAATAAATAATGAATTATTGATTTGAATTAAATATAATAAAAGGTTACAAAAATCCTTACTGGTTAAAAAAAATGTTCTGAACTCTGAGAACACCTTTATTTCATCCATGGAGCCCTAAGTTTTCGCGGAACACTATTTGGGAGCCGCTGTTCTTGCAGCGAGTCCATATTCATCAGACTCACTTAATCATAGGAAGAAATTAAAATGAGATATGATTATTTCATAACAGCATTAGTTCTTTCTTTTGACGAAATTTTAATCTATGCATTGAAATCTTTTATTGCAATTAGAAAAAACTTCATAACCCAAAGATAACTGGAACAGGGTGGCAACAATTGGGGAAAATTTGAAAAGAGGTAACAAATGTTGCATGAAACTGTTAAAAATTTTAAATTTCATTCTAATTTTACAAATTAAATTGTGCAATTTTGACATCTAGATACATTTCATTAGATTTATAATGGGTCAGGGCTCGAATGTAATGAAAAAAATTAAAAAGTGGTATTAATGTTAAAAAATACATTTTCATTACACTCTTTACAACAAAACTATTTTAATAACTCTAATTTAATATACTTAAGATCCGTGGTTTTTATTTCAAAAGGAAATATATAATTATAAGATACTTTTGGCTGATTTAGAACAAAATGAATATCACTTTTTTTTGTTTCCCCAGGTGCCTAGAAACCTTGAATTCTGTAGACAGAAACAATTTTTTTATTTCATTTTTCTCTATAAATTTTTAAAATGTTTCCCTAACTACTTTTGTTCTACTTCTAAAATCTATTTAAAACACTATTGAAATATTAGGTTGGGAAGAAAGTAATTTCGTATTTTTTTTTTTTTTCTTATGTGAAATAAAATTTTATTTTATCAAAAAAAAAAAAAAATTTCATCAGCTAAATATATATTTCTTTTTGTTCTATGATCCTTTCCCACATTTTTGGTAACTTCATGATCCTGGGCTCATAGAATTTCTGGTCCTTATCAGCAAAAACCTTAACCAAGTATCATTTGAGGTCATTGGTTTTACAAGAATTTTTAATGATAAATGATAATTTGATAGTGTTAGGTTGAGGCTATATATACGCATGTTTTGCTAACGATGCGCAAAGCCTATCATTGTCGTTGTCGATGGAAACAGGATTCCTTTGCCATCCTCTATTTAGCCCTGACCTACCACCATTGGATTATTGCTTTTGCTAAGTTTACAAAATTTTTAAATAGTAAGAATTTGAGTGATAACGATTGCTTTGAATTGTATTTGGCTCAGATTTTTTCTAAGAGCGGGATCAGAAAAACCATAAGCAAAAAATTATGAAGTTACCAGAAAGAAAGGCAAAAGGTCATTGAATTGAAAAGAAGATATTTGACCAAGTTCTATTTTTGTATAAAAAAATTGAGTTTGATTTCACTCAAAAAAAAAACTAACTATATCTATAACATTTATAGTTAAAAGTATATTATTGTAACAAATTTGGTGAGTTCACATCTGTAATTTAATAATTTTGCTTACCAAACAGACTGATATATTTTAAACTTAATGTTTGCATTTATCACTTTGTGCATGAAGCTAAAAGTTAAGCCCTAAAGCATTAAACGAATATCTTTAACCGCAATTCATTAACCGTAAGTATATTAATGTAATTTGCACCAAAAAAATAATAATTGTAAAATGGTTAATAAGATCGGACACCGATTGTAAATAACATTATCTTAAAATGTAAAGTAGAATTACGTTATTCTAATAATAATCCTCTTAAACTCTTAATTTAGAAAACAAACATAATTGAAAAAGGATTAATAACAGCACAGCCTTTAATCAGGGTCACAAAAATATTTATAGGAAAACAATACCTTTATGACTTATATCAATTTTATGCTGATAACAACTAAACCAATATGAAAATTAATGTGGGAAAACTGGATCCTACTATGTGATTTTCTGGCCAATAAAAATACACCGTCAACAATGGAAAACTGCGACACGATCATTAGATTTTCATATATAGTTAGATATTAATTATTTAACCTTCTTCAGAAAGCAAAATAGAATATCCACTAATATTTCAAATATTTTATATCGCTAACACTTCATAAGAGACGTAATTTATAACTCTTTTTTATCTCTACCGTAAAATTTCAAAAATAGAAAAGTTCAGCTATTTTAGACAAAAGTGCAATACATTACTTTTAAACAATGCATACCACATGAAAAAATAGATTAAAAACTTTTATTAATAAAATATATATTTCACTGAAACAATGTTTAAATATGTATAAAATATGTATTTCTATACATTTTTATAAATTATTAACAAATTAAACTTAATTTTTTTTTTATTATATTACACAACTTCTGATACGTATAGTATTAATATAAAGCTTTTTTTAAAAATTATCACATAAAATAGAAATCACATCTATTCTAAAAATCACAAATTATCAATCTATATCACAGATACATTCGAAATAAAAAAAAACTCTCATTCATCTTTTCAATCAAAACAATCATCTTTTTTAGAGGGATTGTTATTTTCTTATGTTTGGTTCAATTAATCTTTTTTCTTTGCTTGAACAAATTCATAAACATCTGCAATATCTCCGGGGCTCGTTCTGCAGCATCCGCCAATTATTTTAGCATTTGCTGCAGTCCATTCATTTAAATAGACACGATTCGGATTCACTTTCTCCCCCCTCCATCTAAGAAAGAAAACAATTACAGTTCAGCTTAAAAATCATTTTCAAAATAAAAAGATGCAGATATGCAATTATTGTATTGTTTAACACAAAATAAGACATTGCAGAAAATTTTTATTTTTATTCAACTACTTTAAATTCAAAAAATAATATTTTTTATACACACTTAAAATGTATAAATTTTGATATTATACTTTTGCATGAAACATTTTATACATACAAGGTAAGGTTATTAATTTCCAGGATTGATCTAATAATTCATAACAATGTCATGAGCCCCGTGGCAGAATCGCAGTGACATTGTTGCAGAACGTTTGCAGAAAGATTTTTCTATTAAAAAGCAAAAAAATTTTACTTTTTTTTTTTCACAGAAATTCACAGACAATATTTAAATCTGTATTTTTGGCAGTTATTGATACTGATTTTCATGTGGTTTTTTAAATATCCCGATATATTTCAAACTATATGGAAAATTCAAATCGTGCATTTGAGTATTTACTTTTTAAGGCAATAATTCTATCGAATTTTTGGTAGTTATTGCTATTGATTTCTCCATAGTTTTTAAATCCAATGTTTTTATGCAATATTATTTATTACAACAACCTAATCTCGAAACGAAACAAGCATTTGAAGAATCTGATTCATCATTGATCTTTTTTTCGGCAATGACTACTACGATTTCACGATTTTTATCTTTTTTTATTGTAATGAATATTTACAAAATGTGAGGAAGGAAATAATTTGTGTGTCCCCCCCCCCAACAAAATGCAAGAATATCACCCATAATATTAGAGAATACAATTATTACATGTTCAATTGAAAAAATATTTATAGTTTTTTTTTTTTTTTTGTTAACACAGTGCTTTTGTTATTTTAAATTTGTAACATATTATATGCTTGTTATTATTAAACTTATCTTGCAGAATGATATTAGTGCTAGAGAGTTTTCTCGCAGATAGCTCGAAAAAAATTCCACCATAGGGATCACGAGAATTTTTTTTCCCGAATACCATCCACTTAAATTAATGTATTACTATCTATGCTGTTGAAGTTACAGAAACAAGTTTTAAAATTTCTTATACTTTTCTGATGCTCTTACTGTCCTCTTTAAACCTCACTCTTTTGAAAAAAAATTTAGTCTAGGAAACAAAAAGTTAGTAAGAGATTTGTTCAAAGAATATGGTTAAAGATTTACATTCACAACATTTGAAACTAAAAAGCTTTCATAAAGAAAGCAGTTTAAGGACGTTGAAGTCAATAAGAAAGCTCCAAAGTCAGAGTTGAAGAAAATTCTGACTAATCATTTTAAAAAATTGTTTCTTAAATTTTTAAATACTAGTACAGAAGTACAGGGGGTGGACAAAATAATGGAAACACTTCTATACTGATAAATTGCTCATATTTTTCAAAAATTGCTAAAAAAATTATTTTATAATTTAATTGTTTAGATCATGCAATTTCTCATACTATGTATGACGTCAATGATGTTTAAAGCTTTTAGAGATTTGAGGGACCAACAATAAATTACAAATGGAAAAAAGTGTTTTTGAACACCCTATGTTAAAAAATGTAGCAATAAATTTTAAACTTGTAGAAATTTTTTTGGTTATTATATGCAATAAGTGTAAAAAACTTTGTAAGCCTAGCTTAAACATTTATGGAGATTTAGACACTTTTATATATAAAAAAAATTGCCTAAGGTTTTTTTTTGCTATAACTTTAAAAATATTCAATAGAATTGGAAAAAAATTTTTTGAACAATATGAAATTAGTTAGAAAATCATTACTTTAAAAATTCGTTTAAAGTTGCGCAAGATATGAGTAATTAAAGTAGTTCTTTTTATACTGCGCATGTGCAGAAAAATATTGGGATTTTTTTGTTCTTATTTCAGTAGAGAATTTTCTTTGGCGACTAATAAAAAAGTCTGATTTGAATATCTTAAAAATTTAAAGCAATTTTCAGAGTAGTTTTTGTACTTTTTAAAACTTCTAATTATACTACTAACTACTAATTTTCAAAGCAGTTTTTGTACTACTTAAAAATTGCTTGAAACTTTTTAAGTTTTTAAGATATTCAAATTGGACTTTTTTTCCAAACACAATTTTCCACAAAACTAAGAAAAAAATCCAAATTTTTCTCATATTTTAAAGCTAGAATTTTTTAACTAATTTTAAATTGCTTTAAAAAATTTTTTTAATTTTAATAAATATTTTTAAAGTTACAGCAAAAAAAGGTAAGACAAAAAATTTGTTTTATAAAAAAAAGTCCATATCTCTTTAAATATTTAAGTTAAGTTACGTTTACAAAATTTCGGGCAATTATTGCATATATTAACCAAAATAATAGCTACGAGTTACAAAATATTTACATTTTTTGGCATAAGGTGTCCATAAACATTATTTTGCATTTAAAATTTATCGTCGGTCCCTAAAACCACTAAAAGCTTTTAACTTCGTTAAATACGTATGATAAATTGCATGATCTAAACAATTCTGAAGATAGAAAAATGATTCTTAAAGCATTTCTTGATAAATATGAAAAAATGTACTAACATAGAAGTTTTTCTATTATTCTGTACACGCCCTGTACATTACCTTGTATTTATGGATAAAATATCAGTAAAATATACAGAAATATGCATAAAACATGGATTCTTAATCTTTTTTTTTAAAAAGAAGTGCAATATAACAATTACAGATATTTATACGAATAACAACGAACTTCAAACTAAGTTTTAAAAAGAAAGACACATATACACATTTTTGTTAGTAAATGATTCCTGAAATATTGCTTGTTTAATTTTAAAATTTTGCTTTTAAATGAAATATTAAAAGTAAAGACATATATTGGAAAACGAATCATTAAAAAAAAACTTTGTTTTCATAAGCGAACATTAACTTAAATTATTATACTAAAAAAAATACTTAGTGTTGGTAAGAACCATTTTTTAAGATTGTACTAAAATAATATTGTATTGAAATATTTTGATATGTCTTACTATATTAAATTCATACTTCAAAATATAAAAGCAAAACTTTTTTTTCTTTTTTTAGCAAATGATTGTTTTAAACTTTTGCTTCTGAAAACAATATTTTATAGCCAAGGCATAATATGGGTTATAAATGAGTAAGCAAAATTGAGATTTTTAATTAACATAATTTACTTATTATGGTTGCTATTTAAAAAATATTTTGATATGTCTTATTTAAAAAAAAAAAAAAAAAATCCCAAATCAGAAATGGGGGAAGAAGAATTTTTTTACCAAATGATTTGATTAAACTTTTCATTTTGAATAAAATATATTATAGCAGAGACATATTTTTAGTTATAATTGGCTAAAAGAAATTTAATTTCTCAGTCAACATAGCTTAGAATTTGTTATTTTAAAATAATGAGTCGTTTAAAAAATATCTGATATTTCTTATTTAAAAAAAAAAAGTACTTGAAAATGAGAAAATAAATTTAAACCAAAATCTTAACTTAAAACTTTTGGCTTTTCAATAAAATCTATTTCAGCAAGACACATTTTGAGTCAAAAAATGTTAAAATTAATATTAGTTTGCATGAATTCTAACTATTGTGACAAAATAACTTAGTTGAATATTTTAATACATCTCATTTCATTGAAAAAATATTTTAAAAGGCAGAAAATTGCAATTGATAAATTGATTCTATGAACAACACTATCTTAATTTGAAATTCTTTGTATCATAATAAAACTATACATTTTTGAACTATAAATATGTTTGTAGAAATGATTAATGAAATTTGAAAGGTACTTTCTGATAGAAAATGGAAGTGAAAAGTTTGTTGTACAGGACACAGATTTCAAAAAATCATTAAAGAAAATTATTTGATAGTGAAATAATTACTAATAATTTAAATAACAATAAATACATAAATTTTAAAGATACAAAGTATAAAGAATATAATGCTATGATAGTATAAATGACTATTACTATAAGATCAAAAACATTGGATAATTATTTATTTAGGACATCATTTGGCCGCTTATAGTTATTGTAAATTTTAAGATTGGTCACTTTTCAAGGACAGGGTGCATAGCCAAATCTTTCAACAAAAAATAAGCACCTTGTAAGTAACCTTTTAAATAATCACCTTTTAAGCACTCAAAAAATATTTTTAAGCACTATATACATTACCAAAATGCAAAATAATTTTCAAAGACTTTACATGATCATGATGAAAGAACTAGTTTCTTGATTATATTAGCCACCATAAAAAGATCGAGAGATTTTTCGGTTCAAAAAATAAGGGTGGAAAATGAAGCCTGAAATAGAGAATATCTAGAAAAATGCATCAGAGTTACACATGAGAGTTCTAGAAGCTCACTGAACTCAACTCAGTAGGCACACATGCGGACTCGCAAGTATTTTATCAAACATATAAAATGATTGATGCTATGGACCGACGGTAGGCCGAAATGCCCATTTTTAAAATGCTATGCACCATGAAGGAAATTATTCCAGGTTTTGATAATGCAGAAAAAAAAAAAAGCAGCACCTTAACTACACTTCTCGGATTTTTTTTCATAAATCAAATTCTCTGTAACTGTATTTAAACATCAAACTTAATAACTAAAAAAGGATAAGAATGAAATGTTTACATTTATAATTCTTTTAATACATACCCAGCGTGATTATCCCATAGCTCACCGCTATTTGGATAAACAATTAGAGGATAGTGAGGTAAAGCAGAATGAATATTTTTCAAGAGGCTCACAGCAAACTCGGGAGAACAGCAGTTGACACCAATGGCAATAAGTTGTGAAGTATTGGATGCCTCAGCACAAGCTTTAGATGCTTCTCCCACATCTTCCCCATGAGCGGTCTTGTCCATAGACTACAGAAGACAAAGAATGTCATTAAAGCATGGAAGTTTTACTGTTGTTGCTAAAAATACTTTTTCTTTTTTTGCAAAAAAAAATAATAATAATTCTTACAATTTTAATTTTTAAGCATGTAACCTTAAAATATGTGCAAAACCTGATGCTTTAAATCAATTAAATTTTGAAGGAAAAAAAATTTCAAAGTTTTCCAGAAAATAATTATATATTATTAGGGATATACCAAATGGGCGTCTAGAACAAATAATAAGCCACAGAATGATCATTTTATTAATGTTTCTTATATAATTACAGTCAAAACATTTGAACTATTCTTAGATATTTTGGTATCAATCTGCCAGTGCAGGGGATAAAGTTGCCAATAAAAAAAAATAGTGAATTCAACTGTTTTTTTTAAATTAATATTTAAATTTTTTTAAATATAATTTGAATAAATAAACAGAATTTATTTGCCTTGGCAAGTGGAGAGGTACCAAAATCAAATGAATTAATCTTTGACAAAAAATTTGTTTTTAAAAAAATCCTGTCTTTTTGGATTTTTCTACGCCAACTTGGCTGACTATAGGCCCCTTGCTTCTTAAATGTGCTTCGAACCTAGTTATATTAGTTAATTTAATTTAATCTGTTGTTGTTACACATCCCCCTGGAGAAGGAAAGCCTAGACCAGGTCCAGAAGGAACCGTCGCATCAGTTCCCCACATATCTGCAGAAAGTCCCGATCAACCAGCAGCTGCTTAAAAGAAGCGCCAAGGCAAAGAAGAAGGTGATCAACCAATTAATTTAATCTGTTTGCTATGTTGTTATTTAAGTAATTATGTTCAAAAACTGTTAAAGGTATTGCGTCTCTGAAAAGAGGATTTATGTTAAGTTAAAGATGATCTTTTTTGATTATAATAAATACTGTGTATGAATTTACCACATCATCAGTATGTTAAAATTTTCATTGTCAAGCGATCTTCAATTCCGCAGCAAACAATTTGGATTAATAGGTATTTAATTCTGAACAATTATTAAACATAGTAAATGTAGAATAAGTAATAAATGTGTGAGAAGCAAATTTTTAAGTAACTTTTTTTGCATTGTGACTAAACATACAAGTAAATAGAGATAAAAGATTGATCATTAGTCAAATATTTTTAAATTATGATTTATTGTTTTCACTAGTTCTTGTATTGTAGTATTAGTTTCACTAAGAAAAATGTTTTATAAATTAAGTATATTTTTATTTGAATAATTAAAAAATCTGAAACAGAAGATAAATATTTCTCACATTTATTTAATATTTTTATAATAAAGTATTTTAAAGAATAATGGAAAAAATAAAGACTACTTTGTACAGTAAATCAAAATTTCGCAAGAATTATTCTAAACATTGAGGGGGGAAAAACTAATAGGTAGAGCAAATAATTTAAAATTGAACCAAACAAAATATGTATGAAAAGTGGCTGAATAAATAGAAATAGTTCTGAGCCTAAAGCAATCAAATATATGGGGCTTTTCTTTATTTTGCATTATATATATAATAATTAAACTAGATAACTCAAGATTATCCTTTATGTATTAATACATTTTCATGATAAGGTTCAAAGCATTAAAATGCTATCTTTTACAGCTAGAATAAAATAAATTAAGAAAAAAAGTGAATAAATAAATTTGTAACATTTTATACAAAAGTATGTGAAGCCAAGAAGTAGATGCTAGAACTAGACAACTCTTAAAATAAGAAGAAGAAAAATTCACTTTTTTTTTTCAAAACAAGCATTTTAGAGTCATCTGGTTTTTTTGTACTATATCCACAACATATGTTATAAAATATAACATTAACAAAAATAATAATGACAGTAAAAACAATGGTTGTGTGCATGCATATATTCCACAATGTATAGTACTAATGAAACTATTTCTCCACATAAAAATGCATTAAAATCAGGGATAGAAAATTTTTTTAAAAAATTACATTTTGCAAAATTTTTTTTTTTGAGTAGTTTCTTAGGAAGTAAAATTAAATTTCTTAATTTTATATTGTAAAATAAAAACTGCAAAAAAAAAGGAAAAAAATGATAATGAAATTTTTTTACAAAAAATACATAAAAATATGCTTTGGCAAAATAATTTCATATACTTAGTTTTTTTATACACTTAGTTAGGTCAATATATTTGTTAAAGAAGAATACAAGAAAATAGAGGGTCAAAAATAAAATAAAAAATATTTTTAATAAAACTTAGCCATAGAAATTAGGACTAATTTAGTGTTTGAATTCTAGTAAGAAAAACAAATGTCACCTGTAAAATTATTTTTTTTCTTCGTATTTTTGGGGATATATACTTTTGATATCTTGAACTTCATTTTATTATTTACTTACATTTTGCATTTACTTTTATTAAATGCAGGGATTGAAAAAATAGCCCATATAGGTTTTATTTTTTAGAGTTTTGGAATCAAACCAGGTGTTGCTCTCATAATTATTATTGACTGTGACTCAAGGTCAGTTTCCATCATCAATTTGGACGTAAAAGATTTCATTCCTCCATACATATTTTCTTCAGTCTGTTCATATATCACTTATAACTTATATTTCTAAATATACTTATTTAACAATAAGTAATACAAAAAAAAAATTTCACAAATGCAATAGCAAACTTTTTTGTCAACTAAACAAACATAGTAAAATATAGTCATAGTAAAAATAATTTTGTCTATTGGTAGGTAATAACATTAATAATAGCAAAAATTTTCTACACATAAATAAGTTAAAAAATATTCATTTCCAACCAAAAGGGCCAGTCTTGGGCATTTGTGATATTAACTGAGAAAATGTAACACCAAATAAAAAAATAAAAAATTTAAACTGTATCTAGATGTTAACAAATAAAAAGTTTAAATAGAACGGATATTTGATAATATCCTTCACAAATGGCAGCAATAAATGTTATGTATATTACTAAGTTAAAGATATTTAAAAAAAAAAATTTAGTGTTTTGATGAAAGTCTAAAACACTAACATACAGAACTGTGCTATTACATTACCAAAAAATAGGTTAAAGTATTTAATTTTATTTATCCATCCTAATATAAAATTTCAAATATCCAAGTGTTTTCTTATGCTTTTATGAAATATTTCTACAACAAAAGGACTTTTCTTAAAAATGAGATAAAGGATTATTCAGAAAATGACACTCAGAAACACACACGATGCTTTTAGTTTTTCTAATAAATTTATTAAAGATAATCTGATGTCTTAATTATCACTTTGATTATATAGAAAAATATATTACATAAATAGCTAATATTTAGTGCATATAACATAATATATATAGAATTCAGCTGCTATTAACTTAATTGTCCGCTCCTTTAGACAAGTGTGCATATATAAAAACTAAACTAAACTCAGCGGGGCAACAGCCCATAGAGGGCCAAGGCCCTACTGTGCCCATCTCAGTTTTCTTGTCCTTGGGCTCTGGGGTGCAAGAGCAGATGTTCAGCAGGTGGTCAGCCGAACGCGGAACCCCCAGTGTTTAGTTCCCAAGCATGTTTGGTACTCATTTATCGACCCACTGAAGAGATGAAAGGCCGAGTCAACCTTGCCCGGCCCGAGGATCGAACCAGGGACCTGTGGCACGACAGCGTGAAGCGCTGTCACTGGGCGTCAGTGTGCATATATAGGTTAATTGTAATTTATTTACCATATTTGGATGAATATATTGAAACCATAACCATAATGAAAATTACTAATTGGAAATCTAAGGCTAAGAACAAGAAGGTTAAAAAGAACATTGCACAACCAGCCGAAACCAATTGTGGGCAGTAGCTTCATAAAATAAAATTGGTATCTAAAAGGTAAAAAAAGAAGTTATTAAAGTAAAAATCGGTGAAGAATTACAAAGAAAATTATACATTTAAATCATGATAAAATGATATATTATTACCACAAGACTAAAATATCAAGGGGGAAAAATCGTACCAGGATAACATCCTTTTAAACTGAATTTACAGAGTTCGGTAGCTGATCCGGGAGACCATGAATTGACTGATTTGGATTAGATTCCATGCTAATTTAAGTCAAAATTTAATTCATGATTCAAAATCTATTAATCACCTTTAATTCTGCAAAAAATAGTTTAAAAAAAAAGTGTAATACATACTTTGAACAAAATTGTACAGGAGGAAAACAGAACTAAAAATATTGGGATTGCTTTAAGAAAAAGGTTGAATAAGTTGGCACTGTTTTTTTCTCTCTCCCTCTCTTTTCTCATTTGTTTACAATTTACACATCGTACCCACTTAAAGAAATCATAGTATGCATGGTTATTGTACCAGTTGGCATAACTATATCAAATGACTGTAGCAAAACTTCAGGAACCTCAATTTCTTCTCCATACTCACTAGACTAATCCCTCTCTGGCTATCACTTCATTCAAAATTTGGACAACTTTTTAAAAGAAAAACAATTAAATTCCAAAAATGCTGTAAAACTGGCCATAGTAACAATTGATTCATATTTGCCACGAATTTATCCTACTTGACTGAATAACCTGCTGCTTACGAGGCAAAAGCGTTAATATAATATGGGTGTATGCTTTGATAGCTAAAACAGTTCATTATACCTGCAATTTATCAACACTTTGTCTATTTTTTAACAAAAGTCATACTTGAGTATAAAAAACCTTGAAACTTAACAAATTATTATTAAATAGTGCAAGTACAAAATTAATGCTACCTGGCATGAAAAGCTCAACCATGCTTTTGTTTGAGGAAACTCCTTCAAGATAGACACAAGAGCTTCAGCTTCCACCTGAGCAGGGATTGTTTCAAAAGCTAAAACATCAACTCCTGCATTCACCAAACACTGAATACGGTGTCTGTGCCATGTTTTAAGTTCCTGTAAAAAAACAAAATTACAAAATAATAAAATGTAATTAACTAATTTGGAATGAATTAACTATTAAGACTATTCAATTCAAGATTAAATTTTATGTTGCTCAGAGTTACGCCAAATGAGCTTTTGAAAAAAATAATAATAAATTAAAAAGTAAAATTTTTCCTATGAGTACACAACCTCCTCCTAAAGGGACCCAATGTGAAAATTTTATTTGTTCACCTTCTTTTTAAAAAATTCCTTTTCATAAACAGATGAATCTTGTAAATAACAAATATTAAAGAAAAATTAAATTTTTCATTTAAAATGTATTTCACCATTATTAACTCCAAATTAAAATTATTATACTATATATTATAACCATTCTGAAATTTTAAGTTCAAATTGTTATGATATGTATTGATTTTTTTTTTTTAAAAATAAAAAATAAGAATGCTAAATATGCAGGGTTGATAAAATCATGAGTTAATTTAAAAAATAAAAAAATAACAAATATTTAAGATTTTACTTTTTTTTACTGTTATCAATAATAAATTTGATAAAATTATCTTTTTAACTATATATTAAAAATCTAATGATGGTGTTGCAGTTTTCCAAATGTTGGTACGCTATTGGCCAAAAATCACATGGTAGTATCCAGTTTTCACACATTAATTTCCATATTTTTTTGGTCATTATCAGCATAAAATTTCCGTAAAACATAAAAGTATTGTTTTCCTGTAAGGTATCTTTGTACCAAAAATTTAAAAATTATCTGCAATAGTACTTATTTTTTTATTTCTGCCATTATTAAATTTTTTACTTTGGCATAACAAACTAAATTTAGAGTTTGAAATTAAAAGAGTTGTTTGTTCATTATATTGTATTACATTTTAAAAGAAACTTATTTGAATCTTGCATAAATTTATTAACTGCTCCACAATTTGTATTTTATGGTGCAAATTACATTAACATAGTATTATAAATTACAATAAAAGAGATTTGTTAAATGATTTAGAGCTTTATAATCCACTTTGTGTACAATGTGATTCAGCAGGCACAAATTGTATTTAATATATCAGCCTGTTTGGCAAACAAAAATATCAAATTAAACCCAAACTTGTTATAACAATAGACTTTTAATTTCAAATGTTCTTTTTAAAAAAAAAATAATTACTAAGCAAAATTGTTAATGTTCACTTATAGATCTTAATAGAATCATAAGGGAAATAGAAATCATATGAGATAAGGATTATAGAATCATATGAGAGATATGATAGAATCATATGAGACTGAATAATATAGGATTATTTCCCAATCAAATTTGACTCAAAGCAAATATTTAATTTAGAGAAATATGGAAAGGGGAGGCACAGCTGTAAGAAAACAGAACTCTTTTTCATACATATATTTTAGGTGAATAATTTCAATTTTCATCGAAAAAAAATTGCTTTTTATTCTAAGAAACAAAAATTATTGTGAAATAATTAGTAGTGAGCGGCAGCAAACAGAATGCTTAAAGACGTCTTTAGCCACTGAAAATAATCTGTTGGTTAAAAAATTTTCATTACATAAAGAAGATTTGTGAGAAAAATATATAAAATTTCATATGAAAAACGAAATGTTATTTTTAATTTAAATCTTACAGTTTTATTATTTTTTTAATTAAAGTATTTAGACTTTTGCAAATTGGGTATCAAGATTTTGAGACTAATAAGAAGATTCTACCTTAAAAATCATGTATACCTGAAATGTTACAGTTGAAACAAAACTCCCTGTGTATTCAGAGCCATCAGCCATTGCTGCACCATATGAACCCACAGATCCAGCAATCACTATTTTCTTACCACCTACAAACATAAATTTAATAACATCAACAATGCAAATAAAAATGCTACACAAATCCTTTAGTTAATGAATTTAGATCATAAATAAATTTCCTCTTAACTTTAATAAAAAAAATTTCATCATTAAGAATGATAGAAAATTTTCATACTTCATAATACAAAAGGTTCATCATTATCCAAAAAAAAAAAGAAATAAATAAAAATATGTTTTAGACATCATCCTTTGCATGATGTTATCATACATAGCTAGTTTTACTTTTTTAAATGCAGTGAAACCTCTTGGGAGCGACCACACTCCATTCCACAATAGAATGGCAGTTGATGGAGGTTGGTCGTTCTTTGGGGTTACCTCCATTGACTTCAAAATGTTGTCAAAGGTATGTGATTTTTTGCAAGCAATTTTAATTTGAGTCGGTGTCATTTTCTTGGTGAAAAAATGCCACTGCTGTTGACTTCATGAAAAGACTGATCTATGAATAAAATTTAACGTTTATAAAAATTATCCCAACAGACATAATTTAGTGTAAAAACAAATTTACCAATTATAAATGATAAAGCTATTTTAAATAACTAAACAGTTATGTTTTTATTTTAATTTACATTTAATTTTATATCATAAAAATTAATTAGTTTTAAAAGATGAGAAGAGGTTTGTTTAAGATGCTAGTTTTTTTCTAAAGTAACTTTTTTTCTAATTTAACTTTCTAAAAGTAAATGATTGATAGCATCCTCTTTATTGCAATCTGACAACAACATAAGGTGGTATCGTTAAAAAGCTTTCTAAATAAGATCACCTCACACAAATATTTTGAATACATTTTAAACTACATACTTGCTTTGTTAAATATTTTGCTTTGATACCTTTTTTTCACATAAGCTGCAGATATTTAGCCGGTTTCAGGGAGAGGTTTTAATAGTCTCTCCTAAAGGTTTTCTTCAACACAAACGCTATGGAAAAAATTCTTTGAATCCCAAAAGTGGTCACTACATAGTCTTTCATAAAGGTTTCACTGCAAAACCTTTTGATTTTTTTGAAACAGTAAAAGGTAAATCAAATAAAAAGATAATACCAATATAAATGAAGAAAAATATAAAATAAAGAAAATGAAGATATAAATAAGATAATATCAATATAAAGACAATATAAATCTAATAAAAAGAAAACAAGTAATATGCTTATAAAAATATGGTTTTAAACATGAAACAAATAATGGTTGATACTAGTTAACTAGCGTACCTTAAGTTTGTTATTAAAACTATGAATCCAATTTAAAAAAATCTTATAAGTTTCAAGCTATCATTAGTATAATTTATCTTCTTCTTGGGCACTACAGCAATTGACAGGCCGAGGCTGCCCCAATAAGTTTTTGCCATAATGATCTATTCTGTGCCATGGCCTTCCAGTTAGTTATTCCTATTATCTATAGGTTCCTCTCAACTGCAGCCAGCCACCTCGTCGGTGGTCGACCCTTTTTTCTTATACCTTCTGGTTTAAAAAAAGTTACTTTTTTGCGAGGTTTTGGTCTTCAGATCTATTAAGATGTCCCAACCATCAAATGCGATTAGCCTTAATAACATGAACTATGTTTTGTTTTTTATAAGATTCAGTCTGGCATTTACTCTTTGAGATTTCTGAACTATGGATTTTTTTACGAGGTGGGGGAGTTGGCCCCACGCCTAACCTGGAGGACCAGTTCCCTGACATAATCCCCAGGAGCAGGGTTCCCGGCTATACCGTTGCACACTGGGTGCCCATTTTAGTTGCCTGTTACGACATGTATGAACTACATTGGGACTATTCTTTTACACCCAGTCAGCGGGCAATATAATTTATAGTAATCATTAATATTAGTTTAGTCTAGCTGCTTAATTTTTTACGTATTTTTTTAATCTGGCTGTAAATTAAATATATTTTTTTTATTTGGAGTACATTCTTTTTTTCAATAGAATTTCTTTTAAGTTTTTTCTAAATTAAAATTGTTGGGCGGCCATAAAATATTGAGAAGTGTTTAATTAAATAAGATTATCATCTGCCCTTGCCAAAATTAATAATTCAATTTTGGAACAATAAAGCACTATTAAACAAAGTCTATTTAAAGTAAATGAAGTTTGAATCAGGAAATAATACAATGAAGGATCAATTCACCACAGAAATTTCATAAAAATTTAAGACCAATGATTAATCAGTAAAACTAGTTTTCTTTTTTACTTTTGGAAATTTTCCCAAATTCTTCTTTAGCTTTTTTTGCAAGAGAAACACTTGATTTTATGATGTCTTCACTTTCTTTAACAGTTAAACCGAGATATTTTTGAAATCCTTGAAGACTAGCTTGGTAACTAGCTGTTGTGAGAATATCAGCGCCACTTTCTAAGTAGCTATATATGTGGAGAAAAAACAGTAAATAGTTATTAAAGTACAGTATTATACTAAACTACATATTTTTAAATACTTGAAGAGAATTTTCTCTTTCTTTTTACAAATCTGTCAATATATATTTAAACCTTTTCAAAACATAACGTTAGGGATGGTTGTTATATAAAACAGATTATCAATAAAAAAAATAATAAAGGGTGCTATAGTACATGGTACAAAAAAAAACTTTTGTTTCACATTCATAATTGCAATCATAACTGAAAAATCACTTTTTAGAAAATTGTGATGTATGCTTTGAAAATCATTTTAATGAGAATTGTGATGTGATTTGAAATTAACTATAATGCAAATCACAATTTGTAAATCACTTTAATAAAAATATCAAGTGATTTAAAAATAACTCAAATGTGGATTGGATATGCAATTTGCAAATTACTTTAATGTAAATAAGAATGCCTTATAAGTAAGTAATAATGTGAATTATAATATTCAAGTCATAATGTTTTTTGGCACTGTTAAGTATATCTTGCTAAACTAACTATACAAAAAAAACATTTCACCTTCTAATAGCTTAAAAAGATTAATTACGCATGCTAGGGCACTTGAATTTGGCTCTCAGCTTGCACCAAACTACAGTGCTGATATAAAGTATACCCTGTGGTAGACGATTCGAGGTTTTCATAGTTTTCTTCACCATGTAACTCAATATGCGGATACATTTATAACTGCAAAACAATGAGTCGGCTGTTCAATACTGGCTATAAAAAAAATTAAAATAGTAGATGAAAAGGATTATAATCCCGATAGACTTAAATATTTATTTTAATCAAAAAACAAAAACTGCTAGGGGAAACATTGTACTTATTCCACAATTTGAATAAGAGAAGATTTTCACTATGCATTTTCAAGCACTAAAGTGGAAACTCTTTATTATTGCTCTGTGTTGTCAAGTGTTTTGTTTTTGCTTCCAGTTACAGTTAACTATTTGAAATTTTAAAATGAAAATTTAGTTGGGATATAATAGCTCGTTTTTTACCTATTTTATGTTGATGCTGTTTAAATGAAATACATTATATAGTACTTATTATAACCTTTTATGAACATCTACAATAGCTTCAGGATTTTCAACTAACAGTCTTGCACTCCATAGTGGATCATTCTGAAATTCATAATAATTCATTCAAATAATAAATATATCAATTTCATACAATAATTGAAATTAGCACAGAAGAAATTAAGAGAATATTTTTGTATCAGTACTTACACTGTGGGGATTTATTTATCGACTATGTCAACCTTCATCTATCAAAAGGTACCTCAGGATAGAATCAAGTTATCATGTCTTATATATAGTATTGAATTCGTATTTATTATTTGTAGTGGTAGTTAGTTACACCACATTACTCCCCTTCCAGAATTTTATCTGGGATAGAATTCGATGAACGATTACCACTAGTTGATTCATGCTATTAATATATTTAGTTAATTTTGCTCATTATAATTTACTTCATTTCTTCTTTGTAGCATTTCGCTCATATATTTTTTTTTATAGCATTTCGCTCATATATTTTTTTATAGCATTTCGCTCATTTTTTTTGTTTTTTTTTTTTAATATTGTTTATTACCGGGAGACTTTATTTACTTCACCGGATCTTTCTTTTCTTTTGTTTTTTTTTAGCAGTTTATATTATGCAAATCAACTGTTTAATGTGGATGGACCATGCCAACCTTCATCTATCAAAAGGTACCTCAGGATAGAATCAAGTTAACATGTCTTATATATAGTATTGAATTCGTATTTATTATTTGTAGTGGTAGTTAGTTACACCACAACACCACAATAATCAAAGTTTTAACAACTTCTCGATAGTAGCATATGAGAAACTCAACATTTAGTTCATTCAAAGGTACATTTTATAGCTTTCCTTGCCCAAACTTTAATATAAATAAAAATCCTTTTAATCCATAAAGCAAATTTAATCCTTTTAATCCATAAAGCAATTTTTTTTTTTTTTTTTTTTTTTAAAGTACAGGTTTGCCATTGGGTTAGCTAAGAGGTTTGAAATTGGCTAGCAACCCTTTCTCACAGGTGATAATCGTCAAGCCTTGTCAACTTCTGACAGGATGTTTCTGTATCCTGTTCTGCCACACCAACTACAATCCCCAAGGTACCAAATAGAATTTAAACTTGAAAATTAAATAAGAAAAAAAAAAACAAGTTACAGACTTGCCATGGGGTAGCTAAGATTTATACCCTTCGAGTTAGTGATAATCGTCTAGCCCTGACAACTTCCAACAGGATATTTCTGTATTGTGATCTGCCACGCCAACTACAATCACCAAATTGAATTTAAACTGGAAAAATTTCTTTTAAAAATGTAGATGCTTGTCAGGAGGTGGATAAGAGGTGTACCCTTCGAATTGGTTCCTTTCTTTTTTAGTTTCTTGCGGGCCAAATGCCGGAAGTTGCGAGGACTAAGCAGATCACAATGCGGAAATCACAACACTTCCAGGAAGAGGCTCACAAGAAACCCAAATAAAAAGGTAAAAAAAGGGGGTGGCTAAACTCATAGCCACACCCGGGTTAACCTCCACATGTTTTTTAAAGAAAATGTGCAAGTTTAAAATCCATTAGGAGCCAGCAGTCAGCATGACAAATACCAAAATATCCCCCCAGCGCCGAAATTATCAAAACTTAACGATTATTTTTCAAATACTGAAATCAACCCCCCTCCCCCAGATCTCTTAAAATGAAATGACAAACCAAAATAAATTTAAAAAAAGAAAGAGAAGTAATGATAACCAGGGATAACAGATTGCGGGAAGGAAAAAGAAAATTATATTAAAAAATCAAAATGAAAAAAATATTTAGAATCGTACCATTTATTTAATTAATAATAATAATCTAATTTGACACTTTTTTTTTTTTCTTCTTTTCAATTTTATCATCTGTAACGAAAACGAGAATAAAAGAGCAATTTATCATGTTATTTACTTGCAAAGAAAAACCCCTTCTTTCTAATTCAGTAGCCAAACCACCATCTAAAATAAAAATATCTGTTTGAAATTTTTCGTGTAACATTATACTTATATAAGAAATTAGGAAACAAAAACAAAAGAAAATAACACGTTTTAATTGAGAAAAGATGAAAACATAAGGACAAATTTATTTTCTCCTGTTACGTTTTCAGCAGTTTGTTTCTGTTCATCTGAGAAACATTTCACTCTTGCACAACTCAGGAAATAGAAATTAAAAAGCTATAAGCAAGACTTATCTCACGCATAAAAGCTCTCATGCTCGTATTTCATTTGTCATCCCCCCGTTCCGTCATTTATTTCTGCTAAAAATTTTATTTATTACAGAAGAAGAAAAAAAATTATGTCACAGACAAAAACATTTTATTCAATACTTATTCTGACAACTTCGTATTTGATCAGGGATATTTTAATGTAATCTGCTGCTTATCTTTGATCATTTTTATCAGTTTGTATTGATAAAAATATTAGGAACAAACACGGTTCACAAGTTAATATCGAACATCATCACTTCCATTTTGTAATCGGTAATTTCATTGTTTTTTAACCTTTGAAGAGTTGCGTCTCATTGCATGGAGCTTCTGTAAGTTCTGATGTTTTATTTATGTTAAATTTTTAGAGACATTGTTCTGGTAATTTTGTTATATTTCTTCCTTGTTCACGGAATAAAGAAAAATAAAAAAGAATAAATATGTCATCAATTTTTTTTGAATTTTATAATGATAAAACGTTATTGACTAATATAAAGATGCTTTTTTAATTGTATTTGACATGTTCTTATAAGTGCAGCTTTGTTAATATGAAAATTTTGAGCAATTTAAAAAACTAGTACCAGTTTACTTCAATCATTACAGTTAAATATAGGAATGAGTCCTGGCTACTTTAAAGTTGTTATAATATATAATTGTTTATAATAGAAATAATTTTAAGTTTGATCATAGAGTGATTGCAATTAAGCTCAAATGTTTTCATTGTCATTATTCTCATGCAAGTTAAGAGGTTAGACATTTTCTATTTTCTCCTTTTCTTTTCCTTTTGCAACAGAGTGTTGTTTTTTGAAAATTTTCTTTGTAAAATTTATGACGATCGTGTGTTTAGATCTTTATCCATTGCTACATGTTTATCTGATCTAGGTAAAGCTTTCATATTTATATGTAGAAAAGATTATCCATTGTATATTAGAAAAAAACTTAGATCATATGAGTAATAAACTTAATTAAAATACCTTATGCTGTTTGCGTAAGAATTCAAGAGCGATAAAATTGACTGAATTTTTTAGAGTATATTATTAGTTATAGAATTGCAATAATATCAGACCGAAGCTTTACAAAGCTGGTTAAGAAGCGTTATGTTGATGAAAGAAAAGTTGGGAAAATTAAACATTTGCACCAGCTATTATATATAAAGATTCCTAACTCAAATTGGACTGGTGTGTACATCCTTTTCAATTGTGGTTTGAGCATCCCACTATTGATCCTTGGTTCAAATCCAACCTGCAGCAAACAAACATCTCTCTTACTCATATTTATTTAAAAATATGAAGATTATCTGAAGTAGGCTAATAACTGCAGATTATTCTGTTTCTAAAGTATGCTAAAATTTAAATAATGTTTACTCATTAATAAAAATGAAAGCATTTATTTGCATTTTTTATGGCTTTTGTAGTGATATTTTTTTCTGTTGCTTGAAAACCAGAGAAAATACAGGAAATAGTACACTTTTTAAACTTTATTAGACTAAAATGTTTAGATATATCTATGCATTCTAGTTTTTCAAACAGTTTTATTTATGATAGTGTGATAATTTATCATATTATTTCATACATTCTCTACAACATTATTAAAAAAGAATTTGTGATAATTTTCTGTTTTACGACTGAAATTAGGTCTTTCAATGCTAAATAACTGATTCTTAAGATAAAAAAAAAATTATAAAATGTTTCAAAAATTTGAAATATACAACAAATAAACAAAAAGATTTTGCCCAGTTTCCCTATCAAGTTTCTTAAGGGAGAAAAAAAAATCTCTTCTCCCAATCACTGAAAACATAATTAAAAATCTATTTTATGTATAATTTTGCTTAAACATGTTATACAATCAAAATTGTACTTAAAATATCTAAAATTGAATATTTTTCAAAGATATCAATAAAATTTCTCTACAAATCGAATTTTGATTTACATTTATTACTAACTTTTGTTATTTTTTTATCATAAATATTTCATTTTAGGTATAAAGGATTAGATAATATCTGGAATCTGAACCATGGCCAAATTTAGGCAGTTTTTACTCCTCATTTGGAAGAATTGGAAACTGCAGATTCGTCATCCATGGGTGACGTTACTAGAATTAGGTGTCCCTGCTTTCTTCTCATTGATTCTTGTCCTAGTTCGATCTGCCATTAGCTCTGAATATGTAAGCCAGGTGACAGTCTATGAACCTTTCAGCATTGATGCCCTACCTCAGAATTTGACGCCCTCATTTTTATTTGATCAAAACCAATGGACATTGTTATTTACACCAAACACACCTTTTCTAGAGGATTTTATGAAAGGAGTTTGTGATGATTTGAAAGTTGTTCCGAAAGGTACGTGTTATTTGTACTTGAAAATTATAATATATGTATTTTACTTAAACTTTTTTATAACTGTTGTTGAACAGCAGACTCAATTTTTTGGTTTAAACTAAACTCAGTGACGCGACACCCCATAGAGGGCCAAGGCCTACTGCGCCCATCTCAGTTTTCTTGACCTTGGGCTCTGGGGTGCAGAAGCAGATGTTCCAGTTAGGTGGTCAGCCGAACGCAAAACCCCCAGTGTTTAGTTCCCAAGCATGCTTGGTACTCATTTATCGACCCACTGAAGGGATGAAAGGCTGAGTCAGCCTTGCCCGGCTTGAGAATCAAACCCAGGACCAGTAGCATGGAAGCGAGAAGCGCTACCACTCTGCCACCGGGCGTCATAACCATTAAGTCGTAAACCATTTTTTGGTTTACAACTACTAATATTCAGCTCTGTAGCCTTGTAATTTTGAACTCCATCCAGAAGACAAGGAAACTCCTGGATCAAGTATTGGGAGAAAATTGCCTTCATGGAGGACTTTTTGATGGAACTAACTCACATTTGCGTTACATGGAGAGGAAAACCACAAGAACCTCCCACGGTTAGCCTGACGGTAAGGGGACTCTAACCCATGATCGTTTTACCACTGAGGATATTTCATGTCTGCAGTGTGGTCAGTGCGAGCTGGGCACGGAATTCGTATCAACCAGGCTCACCTCATTGGAAGGCAAACGATCAATCCCCTGAGCCATCGAGGCTCATGCATTTTAGTTTGTGTTTATTTTCTTTATCATTATCATCGTTTTTCTATTTTGTTCCTTAACATTTTTGATCAATCTGAAAGTACCTCCCAGCTAGTGTTTTTGAATGAGTTGATGGAAATTTTAATGCTTATAAAATTTTTTAGATCCTCTTAATATTCTTTTATTTAAATTCTCTTTTAATTAGCTTTTTATTACAATGATTTTTTATTTTTTTGAGTAATGTAATGAATTTCAAAAAATATTTTTTTCATTTCTTTATAATAAATAAAAATTTTCAATTTGCGTCAAATCCATGCTGTATTTTGATTTTTTTTTTTTTTTTTTTTTTACTTAATGCTTTTTATTTTCACATGATTCTTTAAAATATGGAATTTATTATGATATGAGCACCAGAAATCACTCAACTGAAAATTCACAATTTGAGGTGATAATTCTATCATTTTTTCAATCAATTATTCAGTGGTTATCACTTCTTATTTTTGCATACTTTTTTAAAAAATCTCGTTCTTTTTAATACGATATTTATTATAACACATGAATATCAAAACATACATTTAATTAGTTCCTTTTTGACGTGTGGGATGTTGTAAATACACTTGGTTTAATCATTAGTTAGTATGCATGGAAAGGACAAGTTTTTATTTATTTTCTTTGTACAAAAAGATTGCAACAAAATTAAGCACTAATAAAACTGCATTAAACAAATTTCAGATAATTTCTTTTTCTAGCAATCAAATGTCTGTTCTTGTTATGGTGTATTAAACTTGAAACATCTTAAATTCCTTTTAAATTAAAGAAACGTAAGATGACCCCTAGATTCTTATTCCAGGTGGAATAAAAGGTGATCAACATTAAATTGGCTATTCTGTTGACCTTTGTCGCTAAGCAATTATGATTGCTTAAAACCTACATTTTATTTTCGGAAATTTATCTTTTATCTGTAATGTACTATTTTAAATGTTGTTTGTATTTATGTTTCCTAGTTCATGTATAATGTATGCCATACTTAAGACAATCAGTCTTAAGAATGGCATACATTATTTTCTTTTAAACTTGTCCAACATTTTAATTTATGAATAACAATATTTTTGTTCACTCACTATATATCAACCTTTTTTTTTAATGTCTGTTTTTATTTGAAAAAAAGGACTTAATGTTTAGTGTTGACTATAAAACTAAAAATTTTGAGTACATTACTCTTTTATTATTATTTTTATTATTTATTTATTTATTATTTTACATTTTAGGATTTGATAATGAAACTTCGCTTCAAGAATATTACTCAAGAGCAACAGGATCATCACTTGCAGGTGTTGTATTTGATGACACATTGAAAGATGGTCTTAATTTTACAAGCAATTTGACATTTACTGTAAGAACATTTTCATTCTATTTGTAATTCTTCAAAAATTTTACGAGCAATTTTCTATTCTCCATAAGATAATTTTCATTCTATTTATGATTCTTCAAAACTCCTTCATAGTTGAAATTTCAATGCTTTTTTTCATAATGTTGTGAAATTTAAAAAAAAAAATTTCATAAACTGGTTTGTTTTAAAATTCAGAATTAAATTTCTCAGTTTAATTCTTTATTTCTATTTTTCTTTTGTTTTTACTGTTCTCTTATTTCATTTTCTTGTTTAACATTGCTCTGTTAATTTCATAGATCACACTTTTCTCACCATATAAAATTTTCATTTAACAAGCTTCAGAAAGTAGAGGTACTTGCAAAAGTTGAACTAATTTCATTTAGAAAAAAATAAAAAGCCTTAAAGCTTGAGTTTTTCTTATCTTTGATCTTTTGATTATTGTAGTTTTTTTTATTATTGTAGTTGTTTAAGATTTTTTTGTGAATTTAGATACTACAATCATGTTTAAAATTTTTAATCATAATCTTTCAAAATATTCTAATAGTTTGGTCATTCTAGATTCTTTCAAGATGCTGCATTGGAAAGAAATTTTTTTTTTCATTTTTAGTTTTAAATTTACATAGCAGTGTTCGCATGATTTTGTCCAACCTCTGTAATTTATCTAATTTGTTTAAAATATATATATATAGATAGATAGATAGATATTATCTAGATTCATCCAAAATATTCTAATAGTTTGAACGTTCTAAATTTGTTAAAGATGCTACATTTAAAAGAATTTTTTTTAAAATTGAGCTAGCAGTGTTCACATGATTTTGTTCAACCTCTGTAAATTACCTAATTTGTTAAAATAATAAATATGTTATTTTTTTTATTTAGATTCGTCCACGATCTGCAGAACCACCTAATAACCCTCTTCAGTCAACAATAAAATTTTGGTTTACTGACAGAACCTTTCCTTTGATGCCAGCTTTGGGACCTAGAAACAGAGATTCCACTTGGGGAGGAAATCCTGGTAAAAATAAGAAGAAAAAATTTTTTTTTTAGTGTTAAGAATTTTTTTATTCATGGTGCAACTTTTTTTAGTCATTAATGTAAATTTTAAGCATCAACCATCTCCCCTTACTTGCTTTCAATGAATAGCAGAGAAATTGTTATATAAATTTAAACTTTCTGTTTGTATTTTCTTTAATAATCTAATTAAGATTTAATTTTATTATATCCAATGTCGATGTGATGCCACAATAGGCATTACGTATTTCCTATCTTTTATAATTTCTTAAACTTATTTTTTAACCATTCTTAATCGAATTATAGTTAAATTATAGCAATTAGTTTATTTTTATTAAAAGGGAACTTAAAATATTTTTATTCTTTTATTATCGATCAATGCAACGGCTGACTTTTTATTTCAATACAAATGTAGACTCTTTAATTCACTGTCACGCCTAAACGAAAACAAAAATCTATTTATAACTCTTAATTCTTAATTTCGTACCACAAATATGTTTCAGTTACATGGTTATACTAATTCTCACAGTCTTGTTGGCGATTCCCGATCACCAAAGTATTTTTAATCCTAATATTGATTATGGGGGATTGGCTTTGTTTTTGGCTATGTTATTTTCAATAAATCACCAACCTTGGATCTCTTCCATGCTCCTAACTGTCCATTGGGAACAATTAAATCACTTTTTAATTTAGCTTTTGATTTGGCAGGTCATGGGGGATTTATCTCCCATGGCCTGTCCTTATTAATATTATTATGCAAAATTTATTTAACTTAGAAAATCTTATAGATAAAATTATAATTTGTATCTCGAGCTCTACAAATACTACTAATTATATAAATTATATAAATAATATAAAATTTTTATTATAATTTATGATCCAGTTTTCATCTTTAACTGTCATTTTTCATAATCCTGTTTTTCATCACAATCTTCAATTAGTCAATTATACCACGTAACTCTAACCACTCCTAACTCTGTCATTATAGTCGGGTATCCTTTTAATAATTCAACTTAAAAATAATAATATTCTGTCCTTATTAATATTATTACGCAAAATTTATTCAACTTTGAAAGTATTAAGGATAAAATTATAATTAGTATCTTGAGCTTTACAAATACTACTAATTAAAAGTTTTATTATAATTCATGATCCAGTTTTCATCTTCAACTGTCGTTTTTCCTTATCCTGTTTTTCATCACAATCTTCAATTAGTCAATTATGCCATATAACTCTAACCACGCCTAACTCCGTCATTATAGTCGGGTATCCTTTTAATAATTCAACTTAAAGTTAATAATATTAATATTTTTTACACTCAGTTTTATGACTTAATGAAAGGTAATGTGAAATAATGCATTTATAATATTTATTTATTTAGGTTATATGTCAAAGGGGTTTCTACCTATACAGCATGCAATATCTAAGAATTTTATGAAGATTTTAGATCCAGATTCTCTTCAAAAGTTGGATTTTGATGTTTTGATGAACAGATACCCCTATCCCCCTTTCCTGGATGATAGATTCGTTATTGCATTGTCTCTTTTTTTCCCAATGATCATCTGCTTCAGCTTCATCTATCCTGCTGCAAACATTGTTAAAAATATTGTAGTGGAAAAGGAGAATAAAATCAAAGTAAGTCATTGCTTTTGAGGCTATCAATATATAGTCCACTACAACTCAAGGGGTTAGAGATTTCAAGAGGGGCGTGGAAAACCTAAAATTGACAGGGAATTTGATTTTTAGAAGAAAGTTATTGAATAATACAATTTTTAGTGAAAATATGATTAAGTTTTGTAACAAACCTGGAAAATAACTAATTTTAAAATTGACAGTTTAGATAGTGATGTTCAAATTATATGAATTTAACACCTATTTTTATTATTTCGTATAGAATTATGGAAATTGAAATAATTTGTGAAAAATACTTCTTAATTTAAAGAAAATAATAATAATTAATTTCTCTTAAAAAGTACCCATATTTGCAGTTCAACTTCATAACTTAAAATTTCTAGATCACTTTAAGAGATTATGAATACTAAATTTTTAAAAATTAAACTTTGTGTATAAATTTTAATTCTTAATCACGTGTAAAGTATATTAAGGCTCACTGTATGATTGATGTGACTTTTAATAAACTATGTTTCATCGAGATTTTAAATATTTCCAGCTTTCGTGCAAAATATTAGGTTTAAAAAAGTTATAAAAAAAAAATTTCTGTAATTTATATACTGTAATTTATATAATTATATTAGTTTTCCTGTAATTTATATACTTGAGTGTTGTAAGACCTATCTGTTAAACCTAGTGAAATTTATTTTTATAAAATTTAGTATTGGACATGTTTTTCATCAAAATGTAAGTTTTGTTGCTTAATGAGTAAATCAAATATATTTCTAATGAAATATTGTTACGCATAATAGTAAATATGTAATCTAGAATTTTTTTTATTCACATTTTCCTGGAAAATCAGGTAAATTTATTTCTAAAATTGAGTGTGAACCCTGTTCAATAATAGTTTGGTAATTACATTTGCATGCAGGCTTTCTGTATGAAATACAGTTTTTTACAAGCTTGCAACTTCATGCACTGAACTCTTTGTCAAGTATTTAATAATTCTTTGGTTGCTTTAGAAACATGTCTGCCAGAAACATTTGATAAAGATATCTCTAGTAAAACTACTTATTTTTATGGTATCAAAAAGGTATACCTAATTGTTAATGTTTCTATTTTCAGGAAGCCATGAAGATGATGGGTTTAAGCAAATGGTTGCACTGGACTGCTTGGTACCTAAAGTATCTTTTGTTCCTCTGCATTTCCTGCATGATCATAACCTTCCTACTTTGCCTGGAATTTAAAGATATAGCAGTAATTAATCAAAGTGATCCATTCCTAATATTCTTATGGCTTCTGGTATACACTGCAAGTTTCATTTGCTTCTGTTTTCTGCTCAGTACCTTATTCAATAAAGGTAAGGGTTGTTTAATTCATTTAATTTTTTTAAACTACATTAGAGCCTTTTCTTCAAAGTATTTCTAACCTAACTTACTTTAGAAATCTTTTGATTATTTGGATTCATCCCTATAATCCCTGAGGCCGAATTTTTTCAGGCTTTCTACGACAAACTTCCCTAGCACTAATATTTTCCTTCAAGATACTTTTATATAACAATTACTAGTTTAAAGTAACAGAAACGTTGTGTTTACAGAAGAAAGTATAGAATAAAAATGTATACAAATTTTTAAATGTAAAAGTAATATTTTTTTAAATCTAATATTATCGGAGATATTCCTTCATCTGTAGGCGGGAAAATGGACTAATTATTTCCTCTTTGAAATTTTGTTAATCCTTACACAAATTAAAATTCGTAAATAAATGAAAATTTTTACATAAATTATTAAAAATCTTAAAATCCGTGCGGTATCTCCCAAAATAAAAATTCTGAATCACTCTCATAGGACTCTTTAAAAAAGAGATACTCAAATAAGTGTATGTAAGATATGGTGTTCTTTAAAGATAAAAAAAAGAAAGAAAGAACATTATTTCTAGAGGTAATTATCTGTTGATTATTTATTTCCACTTTGATGCACAAGAAAGACATGTTTTTTTAAAAATAAAAAATTTTGCAGATAAAAAAGAAAACATTTTTCAAAACATTTTGCAGAAAGAAAAACCAAAATTTTTCCCTTCCCAAATGAAAAATCTTTCTGCAAATACTCTGTACGTTCTGTGACTATTTTTTTACTTTAATTCTGTACTGTTGGTATTATACCCGCTCTAATATTTTTCTATCAGAAAACATCTGTGGCTTAATCGACCAATAGCGTATTTCTTTTTCCCTCACACCCTTTTTAGAAACCAATGAGAGTCAGACATGCTCTCACACTTAAAGGTAGCTGATGTTATTCTCTCTGTCCTTTCAGTTTATATATTTTGTTTTTGTTTTAATAAATTTGTTTAACTGGACTATCTTTATTCCACATTCTTTAAATTACCTTCTTCTCAACATCATAACCAATCTCTACTATTCCATTAAAAAATATTGTTTTAATGTATAAATGTATGTATATATTGATTCATAATTTAATATTTCTTGGTCCTTTTAGGCAATTCTGCTGCTGCTGGTGCCGGTGTTATTTGTTTCTTAACTTTTGTGCCATATTTCTTCATTGTGCCAAGATACCAACAAATGTCCTATGCAATAAAAATAGCAAGTTGCCTTCTACCAAATTTGGCTCTTTCTGTGGGTTCAATTGTGCTGACTACTGCAGAAGCTATAGGTCTGTTTTTTCTGAACATCTTATTTATTTATTTATTTATTTATTTTTTTATGTATTCTATCTCTCATATATATTTCTTGATAAGTTTTCTTTAAATTAAATTTTTAGTTTATGGTTCTAGACTTTTTTTTCAAAAATATTTATTACCATCATGCTGCAAAGAATTATCAGTGCTTTAGAATGGTCAAATAAATTAAAAAAATTATGAAACTTTTTTAAAAATTCTTCATTTAGCAAAATTTTTCTATTTAGATAAAAATCATTGAAATCAATAAAAAATTCGTAATTTTTACAAAATTTTAAAAGCCTAAAAATGTTCTGTCAGAGTAACTTTTCTCACATCAAAAAATTGAATCAGAAATGCGTTTTATTTAAACAAAACTATGGCTTCTCTTAATTTAGACATATTGCACCATTTTCATAATTAGCGTAAAGATCTTTAGCTAAAGATAGGCAAAACATTACTTAACAGTCATGAATAACTAAAACCAACTCAGTTATATAAGTAGCATATTATTTGTTGAAAATGTTCACATGTGACAAGAGAACTTTTAAAAAACGAATTTCTTTTTTTGACAATTGTTCAGTACGAAGTGCCAGCATGAAAATGTATTTGACATACATTTTGTATGATATGCCAATGCGAAGAATAAAGTGTGGTATGTAGCTTTATATACATCAATAAAATTTCTTTATTAAAAGTTCAATAATTTTTTTTTATTGTAGGAAATGGCTTACAATGGAACAATTTTTCTAGCCCTCCTTCTGCTGATAGTGATTTGGCTATGTCCACCATTTTGGTTATGCTTGTTATAGATGGAATCATCTATCTGATATTGACTTGGTACATAGATGCGGTTTATCCTGGTGAATATGGTGTCCCAGAACGATGGTACTTCTTTTTTACTGTAAGCATATTTCATCGTCAAAAATTTTTCATTGTATTGAATCTCAGTTTCTTTACTTTTCTGAATTTAGAAACCCCGTGACATTGACGCAGAATATTTCAGAGTTCTTGCAGAAAGAATTTTCTTTTAGGGAGTAAAGAATTTGGTTTTTCAGAAGTAGTAAAGAATTTTGGTTTTCTGCGAAAAAAAAATTTCTCTAAAATTATAACTAAAATATGCCTTTTTCGCACATCGAAGAGGGAAAAAAAATGTAGATATTTTTCTATTCTTATTTGAGAAGAATGAAAAATCTAGAATAATGAAGTAAAAAATTTCTTTTCTGCAGAAATGTTGAAAGATTTTTTGTTTCCTCAAAAGGTATTGTGGCGTGCTCATTTTGCACCGATGCTCTTGTTAATCCATAAGGTATTTCAATCTTTTTTTATGAAAGTTATTGTTACAAATTTTTGCTTTGTTTTTTCGAAATCCCGATGTCTTTCATTGCTCAGTTATTATTTATATTCCCATGAATTTTTGAAATATACCAATATTATTACGGCATGAGAAATTCGAATCGCGGATTAAAGAAATCATTATTTGACATGGTCATTTTGCGCCCATATTCTCGTTAATCCACGCAGTATATTTAATTCGTGTGATTTCAGCGACGTTCTTTTGTTTGGTTGTCACTGTTACGGATTGCACGATTTTTCATTTTTTTGATGTGATGATTTACAGAATTCAAAAAAGTAAATAATTAGTGTGTTTTCTTGTTAAGTAAAATGTGAGAATCTCGCCCATGATATTAGAATAAAATAAATATTACAGCTTCATTTAAACATTAGATACAATTTTATTTTATTCAAATAGGTTTTTTTTGTAAACAGAACATTTTTGTTACTTTAAATTTAGTTAGTAACATGTATATTTGTTAGTATTAAAAGCATCTTGCATAAAGATATTAGTGCTACATAGGTTTGTCGCAGAAAGCCCAAAAACATTCTGCCGTAGGGTTTAGAAAAAGACTTTATAAATTATCATCTATTAAAAAAAATTCTAAAATTAGTGTTATAAATGAATATTTGCCTAAGAAATTATTACCCCCTTTTAAATCAATTTGTTCTTCTAACGTTTTTTCAATTAAATGAGATTTTTCTACTTTTTTATCTAGCGATCTTATTGGTTTGGAAATGCTTCTAGTTTCTCTGAGCTAGAGCAGTTTTATAATTCGGACATCAAACAGACAGAATTTTTTGAAAATGATCCTGAAGAACTCATGCCTGGCATTCAGATTTTAAACCTAACTAAGGTATTGTCTTTGCAAAATTTATGCTTTTAATTCATTCTTGTGTTTTTTATTTTATCTGCACACTTATCTTATAATAATACCCTTGAAAAAAATTTGATATTTATTTTTAGCAATTTTTTTTTTTTTTAAGCAAAAAAGATATCTAATGGAAATATTTAAAAGACAAAAAAAAAGAAACTTGGAAAACATTTTCAGTTTTGATAGAAAATGCGCTTAAAAAAATCACACTAATCTAAATGTATTAAATTGACACTTAAGTTCAGCCACTATTAAAACACACTGCTCAACAGAGTGATTTTTATACAAATCTGTCCAACCAGATCTGCAATTTATAAATTAAAATTTTACAATTAATTATATTAATGCAGTTTATAAAACTCATAGTTATTTAAATGACACTAGTTGCAGTAAATCTGTGTTTTTTCATTGTTATACTTTGTATCACATTTTTTTTAAACCATAAAAAACTGATTGCGAAAGTTAAAGTTGTATACTATAACGGGAAGAAAAGTTAATTAAATAAAATATATTAAAATGTTATTTATTAATATATTTATACTTTTATTAATTTTTTAACAATCAATTGTAATTTACTAAAATGTTCTCAATTAAATAATTAATTTTTAAGAGTTGTGCAAGCTAAGCTTTATTTGATCTATCACATAGTGATAGTGAAAAACCATTCATATTATAAAACAGGATGCGTGTAGCATTTTTAAGTCGTACTTAAAGGTACTTATTTTTTATTTACATTTTTTCTATTTATTTACATTTCTACGCTATGTCGATTGTCGTTATAAATTGAAAAAAATTCATAATTTTCTCTGCAATATTTATCAGAAAATAGTTATTTTATCTTGCTTATATTAAGTTTTTGAAAATGTTTTTGGATATTATTGATTTTATGTTTATAAATTAAGAACTTTAAACGATAGAAAAAAAAATACTTTTTATTACCGCATAGACTCTAATTATGATTTTTTTTTTCAAAGTGATTAAAAATATTTTTTGAGCGGCTAAAACGTATTTAAAAGGTTCTTATTTTTGGTTGAAAAATCTGGCTACCCACCCAGTTAAATAAACATTTATTTTTCAGGTGTATGGTAAAGCTGCACCTGCTGTGAATAACATGAACATTAATATGTTTAGAGGACACATAACTGCTCTCCTAGGACATAACGGTGCAGGGAAAACTACCACAATATCCATGCTGACAGGTATATAACACAATCACTATTCAGTTGGTAGTTTTATGCAAAATTCTGATATTTTAAACTCCTTAAAAGAATTGTACGTTAATTGTTCAGTAGAATTTAAAAAACACTGATTGCTAATTCTATGGCATGTTTGAAACTGCAATGACTAAAATAATTTTCTCCAAACCAAATGAGCATTTTAAATGCCTGTACATCACCTTTCAACTGTTGTTTTCATTGCCAAAAAACATCCTTGCTGTTCAATGAGAGATCTGTTTATCTTGTACAAATATACCCTTATGTGTAACAGTAGGTTACTTAGTAACTTCTAGCCAAAAGGAGAGCCATCTCTCGTTTTAAAAAACTTTCAATACCTTGCACAGGTTTCAGATATACTTCTTTTTATGTACAAAAACCATAAAACTTTAACTTTGAATTAGATTTCTGCCTCATTGTATTATTTATACTTTTTCAATTAAAATTGCCCCCCCCCCCCAAAAAAAAAAACTTAGCTTAATTTTAGACTTTAACCAATGCGTTCTTTCTGTTACTTTTCATTTTATTAACTTCTAAAATTGTAGAAACACTTTGCTATCTGAATGATAAGTAAAGTAAATGCGGGTCATTAAAAAAAAAGTGTTCTCCAAAAATACTAAGACCTAAAAAATTAAACCATCAGTAAAAGCAGTGCTTAGAAAGCAATTAAATTAAGAAAATTTGTACATGAATTTGAATATTTTTAAAAAAGTTGTTTTTTTTTTTAAAATTTCAAAGGTTGATTAATAAAAATTGTACGTGAATGCTAGATAGTAATTGAATTTTACTTTCTGTGATCTTAAGATTAAAAAGAAAAATATGCTTTGATTTCATAATAAAGTTATTCTTATGTTTTTGTCTTTTAAATTCTTTTAGGTTTAATCACCCCTACCTCTGGTACGGCTATTGTGAATGGATGTGATATTCGTGAAGATATGGATAGTGTTCATTCAAATCTAGGAATTTGTCCACAACACGACATTCTATTTAATGAATTGACTGTAGAAGAGCATTTATACTTCTTCTGCAAGGTTTTTATTTTTATTTATTTACTATTTATTTTATCATATGCATACATTTAAAATGTCTTTGGATAAGTGTCTAAAAGTATAGATACTAATTAAACATTTATATTGGCTTCATTTAAAATGATTTCTTAACCAAATTTTTTTTTCTGAATGCTAAAATAGGTTCTTTTGTAAGGTGTTGAAATGAAAGTGTTAAAAAAAGAACAAAATTCATGAAAATGTTATGCTTTAGACTTCTATATTTCATGTTTTCTTGAGACAGGAAAAATAATTAACTGGGAGATAATATCTTAAAGTGAGAGATGGGTTTGGTTTTTTAGCTCTCCGCTTTAAATTCAGACTTTATTATCTTTTATGAATCATTTCTGAGATTTTTTTTCCCTTGAAAATATTTAGTTCAAAAGTATTGTCAATTGACTGTAAATTTGACTAGTTTAAAAATTAAATTTGGAACTTAATAGATCAAAAAACTGAACTCCTCAAAAATATTTTTTCCCCTTTTTAATTTTTAATTGGTCTTCAAATTTTAAGCATAATAAGGTTACTCAATAGAAATTTTATTTAACAATTACTGTGGTGAGAATGTTGACTGGTTATTGTGGAGGATGCAGAAAACAAATAATCTTGTTTCACACTTACCCAATTCTAATCCTTGAGTGTCTCTCTCTTCTGCTACAGTTGCTCAAGAAAATGAAGACAAATTTACTGTGATTTTAAAAGGATATATTTTTAGTTATGCATCAGGAGTAGATGTCTGCTCACATCTTTGGGCTGGGCAAAGGACATCTTCAAAAATCAAGATGTGGTTATCGTTTCTTCCTGTGTGCTTCTAAAACACAATATTATTGTTCTTTTTAAAGGAACTATGGAAAGTTTATGTTATTAAATTTAGGATCCTTGATTTAATGATTCAGCAAAAATAATTAAAGATGACGTCTCTAATTAAATTATATAACTCTAAGAGTGCCTGAGGGAATCAGCAAAAAATCCAACTTCCTTGGTCAAATGTGTGAGAGATTCTGGACTAGTTCCAGGGTAGCATCCTGTCTTCTGTGTATGACAGTTACAGCAATCCCCACAATTAAAACACTATGCATTTGGCGCCTGGGAAATCCACAAAGGCTTGAGACAGCCGAGAGAGCATTGCCACTGGTAAACGCTCAGTGATCATTTGCGTACACAACTTTATGATGAGCTTATCAAAATTATTGTTTATAAATTTTAATGTTTTTATTTATTTTTAATTTGATTCAACACTAAAACAAATTTGATTTTGATTTTCCCAAAAAAAAAGGTCTGAAATGAATATAGATGACATAAATTTAGTTCTTACTCTATCAACATGAAGTTAATTTTTCCAACCTCTTTCTATATCTGAAAAAGTAAGAGAAATGACAAGTATAGATTGTCATATTATTTGCACTGTCAAAACTATATCCAAAACCTTTGAAATTTACTCTGGATATCAGCATTTATTGTAAATATATGAATTCTATGAATTTTAACATAATTTGTGAAAATGAAAATTAACATATTTGTGAAAATGTAGACGTAATTTGTGAAACTTAAAAATTATATTAAAAAATTAACACAAAAATATGGTAAAATAAGAAAATATTTTCTAAAATTGTCACTACAAATAAGAATCATTTATGACTGGTAAATTTATATTGATATATTTCCCATATATTCAAAAACAATTTTGCTGTAATAAAATTTTGGGCTTAAATTTTATCCAAACTTAAAAATCCATAAAAATCATTGTCCATAATTAAATTTCAACTTTAATTTAATAAAAACTTGCATTTAATAGTATAAATTTAACAGTATATAACTAAAAGTTTTGAGAACATTTTCGACCGGGTCATACGGAAAAAGTTTCACAAAGAAAAAATGTTTCATAAAAAAATAAAGGTGTATTAGAATAAATTTGGAATACTGTTTAAAATAATAGTTCGAATTTTGACTTTCTGTAAGCTTTACAGAGGGACAGCCTCGTCATTTCATTTTAAAAAACTCAGCAAGAAAAAGCTCGCTAACGAGAACAGGGTTTATATAGTAATCGTGCTTTTTCTTCCGCTTCAATTAAGGAACAAAGTGGCTGACACTCCATTTCGAGATCCAGACATGGGGAGGAAAGGCGCTCTTCTTATGAACCATGTGGGAAACGAGTTCTTCTGCTACATCATAATAGCGATCCACATAAGGGTTCCGTGCTGCAGAACAAAATGCGTAATTAACCTGAGATTTATCATTTTTACGGAGATGCAACAACAAAATCTTAAGAGATGGGGGGGGGGAGAATTTTAGAAATTGCCTTTTTAAAAATATTTTGTGAAACTACTGTTTTTCCTTAAGTTGAATTTGTGAAGGTACTGCTAAACAGTAATAAATTTGCTCTGGGCAGACCCATGTGTATAAATTACTATTGGAGGTATATACAATTTAAAATTTCATTATTATTAAATATTTTATAAAATTCTTCTACGAAGCTTTTATAACAAAGTGATTTACCGTCAGAATAATTTTAACTACATATTGATAATTTGGCGTCCGAAGTTCTCGTGGCTGCTTGACAGCAATATACGTGTGTACTGTTTTTATCATTTTGGTTCAATTGCTGTAATAAAAAAAATATTAAAAAATTTTTTTTGTTTTATATTTAATTTTAGCTGAAAGGTTATTTGTCAGATTTGGTGAGCTCTGAGATTGAGCGTATAATTTCTTGTTTGTCATTGGAACCATACAGAAAAACTCAAGTCCAGTATCTTTCAGGAGGATGGAAGCGTAAAATCTCTGTTGGAATAGCTTTTGTTGGTGGATCAAGAGTAAGTACTAGTTATTGTTATATTTCCACCAATTTTGTCTATCATAAAAATGTCTCTTAAGGAAATTTTTCTAACACTTTTCATTTTACTATTTCCGTGTACTTATCATAACAAAGGTTTTTCAGACTAAAATGAATGCATTTTTCTAAAATTATTTTTTTGTCTTTTTCTAGGAATTCGATTCTTGTCTTGTACTAGAATTTTTTCATTTTTTATTCTACTTTTAAATCAATTAAAAATATTTGTCATGAAAATTTTCTCTGTTAGTCAAGTATGAAGTAATTTTTAAAAATTACTATAAGTCAAATCAATTAATAATCTATTGCAAATGTAAAATATTCCTGTTGATTTAAATTTTTAGTTAAATTAGTGTATTAGGTTATCATAACAAGGTTTTTCAGACTAAAATGAATGCATTTTTTCAACAAAAAAAAAAATTCTTTTCTTTTTTTATTCTGCTTTTAAATCAATTCAAAAATATTTGTTTCTTGTTGTTTTGAAAATTTTCATTTTATGTTAGTCAAGTGTAAAGTAATTTTTAAAAATTACTATAAGTCAAATCAACTGATAATCTATTGAAAATGAAAAATATTCCAGTTGATTTAAATTATTAGTTAAATTAGTGTATTTGGTTTTTCGTATTTTATTACCCTTTATTGGTAATAAAATTTTCTTTAAAGGGTACATTTATATATTATGCAATACTTTACTCAAAATTTCTAATATTTTCTAAAGTCTACTGTTTTTTTTTTCCCCCTTTTTAAGTTGGTAGCTTTCTTAAAAAAAGTTTATTCTTGCTGAAAAAGAAGAGTTTAGTTTTACAACTGTGTTATTAGATTTTCATCCCGCGCAACTGCGTCTTAGATTATCATATGTCAAAAATGCTGCTAAAAGTTTAGTTACTTACTAAATAAGAGTTTGAGACAAATCAACATATCTTTATGTCATTGTGCAATTTTTTATTCTAATCATTTGAATCGAGCAAGTCTATTAAAAAGAGTTACAATTTAAGAAAATAAAATATTTTCAACTACTTTATTTAGAGAGGCAACCAAGCTATATACTTAGTTTTTATTATGGTTAATAAAAATTTTGTATGGATGAAATTTGTAATTGAAGTTGATGTGATGTTTTAAAATGTGTTATTGTTTGCATCTAAAATTCTCTAGAACTGGGGTAGAAATTTCTTTTTAAAGGGATAAAACAGAGCAGTAAGTCTCAACTTTTTCCCAAGATATTAGGTACAAACTCCTTCAGCATATTTTGAAAATTTATAAACTGCTCTTGAATATATAAGATGAAAATAAGTTTTCCCAGTTTTTGTTTTCCTTCTTTTTTTTTTTTTTTTTTTACTCTTTAACATTCGTTGTTTACTAAAAACATTGTTTTATAAATCTTCATCCCATCTGCTTGTACTCACAGAAAAGTAGCTAATAAAAAGGTTAAGCAAATGTTTTCACTCTTGCTATTTGTTGATGTAATGTCAAATAATTTGGAAAAAAGATTTGATGACACAATTGCAAAGACTTCTGACTTTCAGAGAACTTCCAGCTTTCTAAATTTAAGAAGAAATTTAATTTCTAAACTTCATTTTATATAATCATAATTTATAGTTAGAGCTTAACAGATTATTGGATAATTAATTCACGCGTATAGTTTTAAAAAATTTTTATGAATATGTCAATAATTTAAATATTTTATTTTTGTGCAAAATAGTTTCACATGCTTTATGTATTTTTTCACCATTTAAGTTTATATGTATTTTCAAACTTTTTATCCTTTTATTCTCTCCTACCTAAAAAAAAAAAAAAAAAAACAATTAAAATACTGAAATATTACAGATGTAAAAGAAAAGGCATGAGATGATAGAATAACTCTTTGGAAAAGTCACCTTACCATTAAGTTTTTTCTTTCCACATTTAAAAGCAATTTAGAAAAGAATTTTTAAATAGATTTTGCAATTCTATTATATAAAACTATTTTCATATCAAAATAGTAAAATACTTTTTTTTTTAAGCTTTATTCTTAAGTTTTAATTTCACGTTAAGCTCCGAACAGGGAAAGATGATTTGCTTATTTTTGATAATAAGGGGGAGGAGTATGAGCAATGTTTATGCAAATCATTAAAATCCTTTTATTTTCAAAATATTTTTTTAAAAAGAAAGTTCTCATAAAAAAAAGTTTTAAATATGAAATAAAAGCTAAATTCTGAATAAAAAAATATTCAGAAAAATATAAATATTTTGAGCACAGAAGGAAAAGATTCTTACAGAATATTTTGCTCTAAACTATATAAAATGAACTAAAATGTAGATTTTGCTTTGTGCAAAAGTACATCTTTTTATTTGAATTTAATTCTATAATTAGAGGTCAAAACAAAAATGAGAGAAATGCTGTGACTTTCCAAAATAAGCCTGGGCGGAGGTTTGTGATTTGCTTATGAGACTAAATCATGGTGTATTGTGTTTTTAAAAATTGCTTGAAGGTGCTTATTTTTGATTCACGCTTTTTAAAAGCCCTTAAAGGCACTTTTTTTTTATTCGGGGTTTGTAGAAAGTGCTTTTAAAAAAAGATTATTTTTCTTTGCTGTAGATTATTTTTCTTTGTTTGTAGATTATTGTTCTAAATTTCAAAAAATGAATGATTTTCACAATTATCTCTACAATATTTATCAGAAACTAGTTATTTTGTCATTATTATGTAAAGTGTTTGAAAATGTTTCTAAATTTTATTGATGTTATGTTTATAAATTAAGGATTAAAATGATAGAAGAAAGTTTTTTTTTATTACTGCACAGATCCTAATTATTATTATTTTTTTGGAAAGGGATTAAAAATATTTTTTGAGTGCTTAAAACGTGCTTATTTTTTGTTGAAAAATCTGGCTACGCACCATGTAAATTCAGTGGGAGTCTAAAATTGTTAAAAATATAATTCTGTAATAATTTAATGACCCATAGTTTATGAGTGAAATTATATTCTGGAAAGTAAAAAAAAAAAAAAAAAAAAAAATGCATAATGTCAAAACTTCTCTTTTAAGATAGTAATACTGGACGAACCAACGTCAGGCATGGATGCCTTCAATCGCAGAGCATTATGGGAAGTGTTAGAAGCAGAGAAAGAAGATCGCACCATACTCCTGACCACACATTTCATGGAAGAGGCAGATGCCCTGGGTGATCGCATAGCCATCATGGCTGACGGAGAGATACAATGCTGTGGATCACCAATATTCCTCAAGAAAAAATATGGTATGATTTGTTTTATATTTTATTTCTAAAACTAATGGGTTCAAGAAAGAAGCAATTTTAATCCATTAAAGTTATTGTCCACTAGTGTTAAAGCCTCATAAAATTGCGCATCCATATTTTTTTATCTTTTTTAAAAATTAAAAAAATTATGATAAATGTTAGATTGAGCCATCTTTTTTAAAGAGGGCTACAAAAAAAAAATTTTGGCATCTAGGGATCAGAAAAAAATCTTTTTTTCTATCAATCAACTATTTTTGGCCATTTATATCAATTGACTCAGAATATTATTTTCATAATTTTTTTTGCATATATCTACTCTGTTCTTGTCTGTTTTACTGTTCTTCTTGCATGTCTGCTTAAAGCCACCAAAACTTTTTTTAATGTTCCAGTCTTATGTTTGCTTTCAGTCACCAAACCTTTTTTATTGTTCTAGCCGTATATCTGCTTACAGCCACAAAAGCTTTTTAACTGTTCTAGTGTCTTATGTCTGCTTACAGCCACCAAAGCTTTTTTTTTCACTGGTAAAGGTGTAAGCCTGTGCTTACCGCAACAAAGAACCATACTTATTACATAGAATTCCACAAAGCTTTTCACTTATGTTGATGCTTTGATAGTATATTTAATTCAAAATATTATTTTTCAAATTATGTTTAAGAATATCAGTTTTTAAAAAAAAACTGTTTTTTATTTTATTATTATGCTACATACTATTATCATCTAATTAAAACTAGCTCAGACTAATACGACTATTATGTATGAACTTAATATGCTCACAAAGATTTAAAAGAAGACTCAGCTTAAGTTTTGGAGGTCTTGGTAAAAATAGATATGTAATAATAAAAAAAAGGTAAAATTTTGAAATACTTAAAATGAACAGGAAAACAAATAATATATTTAGTTGCGTAAAGAAACTTTATGAAAAAAAGTTAAGCAACAGCTGAATAAAGTTTTTTTTACTACTCTCACTTCATCCCTGTATTTGATTTTTACATGAAGGTATGCTTAATTTAGAATTGAAAGATTAAAAACTCATTTTCAATTCACCTAAATCTATTGACTTTCATTTGTAGGTGCTGGATACCATTTAACAATGGTGAAAGAACCGGACTGTGATGGTACTTTAATCACCAAAACAATTCTCTCTCGAGTCCCAAATGCAGAAGAAACCTCAAACATTGGACGAGAACTGAAGTACAGCTTGCCTACAGAAAGCAGCCATTTGTTTTGTGATCTTTTCACTGAGTTGGACCAGCGAAGAAGTGAACTAAAAATTTCTAGCTATGGAGCTTCTATAACAACAATGGAAGAAGTATTTATTAAGTATGTCAAATTCTTACCAGGATTTGTTGATTTAATTAAGAATTTTAAAAAATCTCTATATTTCAGAATGTAAATCAGAATAAAGTAAAAGTTTAATAAGGTTGTTGATTATAGATTTTTACAAAAAAAATCCATAAGATTAATTTTGTGATTTTTAATTATTTATAATTTTGTCAGTTCTCCAACATGCGCTTATGGAGTCTGTTCCTAATTGATCTGACAATGTTGTTTGAAAACAAACTGAAAAGTTTAATCGGATTTCATCTTAAGAGAAGAATGGAGATATTCTTTTCTTCTCTTTTTGTTAAAAATAAGCGATTTTGTGCAGAATTGAATTATTTTGAAAAAAAAAAAATTTCCTTTCAATACTAAATATTTTCCAACGCTGCATCAACAATATTTTTTTGTAACTATCAGATCAAAATATCAATTCATATAAAAGATACATTTTGAATTTAAGAAATTTATTGTGGCAAGTAGAACGCAAAAATCGTTTGCAAAAATCGTGAATTGTATTTTATTATTTTATTAAGATTTTAACTTTTTTATTGTAGTTTAATTTTCTGACCGAAATATGGATTAAAGAATTACTATTAAACAAAGAATAATGACGTCACTCGAAAATTATGAATTAAATCAATTGAAAAATAAACAGTTTACTGCTAAACATCTCAAAAGTTTACAAAAATCGGTGTGGCTCCAAATTCTCTGTAGGCTGGAACAGACCTATTTTTTTTACATGTTTTTCAATAGTTACTAATAACACATTTCTATTCCATTTTCAACAATTTAAATCATAATTTTGTTTGTATTGTTGTAAATATTATTATGAAATTGTTTTTTAGTCAGTGATACCAACTGGAAATTTTTAAATATTAAATGAGTGTTTTATTTAAAGAAATCGATTCTCTTAAGTATCTTTAAAAAAAAATTCAATTTAAATAAATAACATCTAATTTAAATCTTTTTTTTTATTGTTTATTTAAAATAAAATCATGAATCCTGATTCTTGTGCCAATTTCTCTAGTGCATCAATAAGATTGTGAGACATTTAAAACCAACCTTCTTATTTTGATAGAGTGGGAAATAAAGTATCTGTTGCAAACGGAGCAGATGTGGAAACACCAGTTCCAGATAGTAAAGAATCCCTTTCCTCTAACACCGACAGTGGAATTCATGAGAATGCTGCTTATGTAGATGATTCTGGTTCAGTATCATTTAATTTTGTCTCTTTAAAATATTTTTAATGATGCTGTTTTTAAATCATATCCAATTTTAATTGTAGCAGAAGCGTAATTATTACAACATAACATAAATTTCTTTTTTGTTGTCATGTACAGTACAATAAGCTCTAGATTATTCGGTTCACGACTAGCTGCCCCCAGCCTAATAAAAAATGAGGAATTTTGAAATCAGCTATTTTTTATTTTATAACCATAATTAAACAGCCGGCCCAGTTTTAGATTTACGACTACTAATGTTCAACTTCGTATCCTTGTAATTTTGAACCCAATCCAGAAGACAAGGGAACTTCTGGATCAACTATTGAGAGAAATTTGCCTTCATGGTGGATTTTTTAATAGAACTAACCCGCATTTGCGTTACAGGAAGAGGAAAACCTCGAAAACCTACCGCTGTTAGCCTGATGGCAATGGACCTCTAACCCATGATCCATCAACCACTGGGGATGTTTTTCATCACCGTGTCATCAGTGCGAGCTGAGTGTAGAATTTGTATTGACCAGTCATCACTGGGATCCGAACCCGGCCCCCCTCATTTGAAGGCGAACGCTCTATCCCCTTAGCCACCATGGCTCAAGAATCGGTTATTAGTAAAATCGGTCATGAGATGAGGAGAAAGGGAAAATGAGTCTAATTTTGTACAGTTATGAGTACAAATAAGATGGATGTTTTTGATTATGTTAAATTAGTGCAGGGTGCGTAGCATTTTTAAAAAGTGCTTAAAGGGGCTTATTTTGCTTAAAATATTTTTTGTCCTTAAAAGGTACTTATTTTTTGTTGAATAATTTGGCTATGCACCCTGTAGTAGTTTGAGAACACTGTATGTTAAATTAGTAACATAGTGTTCTCCAACTTTTCTGCCACATTTAACCCTTATTAAGCAGAAGTGCATTTTTCTAGAATGACCAGTAAATCAATGGAATTTCAAAAAATTAATTTCTTTATTACAAGGATAAAAAAAACTCAAATATAAAGAATATGCTTGTATTGTGGTATTTTATGTTTTGGAATATTTATAATGTTGTGAATATGACATCATTCATAATCTATGAGTTTAGTTTTACATACATCTTAATGCCGTTTTCTATTATTCTGCATATGTTATGCATACTGGTTTCTAAACTATGTGTGATAGAACCATGAGGTGGTTTGCCAAAGCTTTTCAGAATATATCTATTAAATCTTTTTTTCTTTATTTTTGCTTAATAAAATTTAAACCTTGGACATATTTTTTTCTTTCTAAAATAGCCCCGGTTACATGAAATGAAATGTGGCAGAAAACATTCTACTAACATAGAAATTTAAGCAATAGTTTGAAACTCCTGGTCTTGTAGATATTGGGAATTCACATCACTACAAAACCAGGCATTTGAAATGTTATGAGTTTTTAAATTATATCAATTATTAAAATTGTGATGATTTGTTTGGGTAAAACTGTTATACTCCAACTATTACTTCTCATTGTAATTACCCAGAAATAAAGTATTTTCCAGTATGTTGCATATACTAAGTGTGCAGTCTGGTAGCACGAATGAGGTTCAGGTAAAATTCAGGGAACCCTAGGAAAATTTTAGATCAATTTTTATAAAAAAAGTAAATAAGTACTTCAAAATTTTTTAATTATAAAAAAATAATGTGTCACTTGAGAAAAATTCCACTATAAAAAAATATAAACATAAATTTTTAAAAGTTTATTTTAACATATTTTTTCATTTCTTATGCCATAACAACTTATAGTCTGAAAAGAAAAAGAATAAAAAAGAGAGTATTCTGCTATGTTAAATATAACATAAATAACTTTGTATGTCAATTTGTTAGTTTGAATTCCTTTAGTTTATGAATCAAACTTTGAATTTAGTCTTGTAAATTATTGCTATTTCAATATATTTCTATTACTTTTAACTTATATGTCAGTTTATCAAAAAATTGAGTAAAATCAAATGAATTTTTTTCTATGGGGAAAGAAATATATTACAATATACAAATTTTTCATTGTAAAATTATTTTGAAAAAATTATTATAAATGAAAGGAAAGAAGTGCTATTATTTTTAGGGAAATTTCAAACGAAAAAAAAAAAAACTATTCTGCGGAAATATTTGGTTTTAAAAATTTTCTACACCTCTTGATACATACTACTTTTATTACTAATTAATTTCATATTTTTCAGGTATGGAAGTAGACCTTCAGAGTTTGAATGAGTGCCAAATTCAATCACGAAACAGTGGATGGAAGCTCTACATGCAGCATCTGCGTGCCCTTCTAGAAAAGAGAATTCTCCATTCGTACAGAAACATTGCCCTCACCATATCGCAGCTCTTCCTCCCTCCTTTATTCCTCATCCTCACAATGATTATCTTGAAGACCCTCCCTAAACCAAGAGACGCCCCACTGTTGCCACTCGGACTCTACCCTTTCAGAGGCACCGAGATTCCCTATGCAGCAGACGCTTCAAATGAGAGTCAAGCACTGGCCGGTATATACGCTTCCCAATTCCAGTTTCCCGATTCTCCAGTTTATGTGAACAAAAGCATAACAGAATACCTTCTGAGCAAAGGTAAAGAAGATATAGGAAAGTACAATATGCACAATATGATTGGTGCTAAGTTTGAAAAGAGTGGCAAAAAGGCTGTCATTACTTCTTTGTTTAATAATAAAGCCTATCACACTCCTGCTATAGCTCTTTTGGAAATTGAAAATGCACTTTTGAAGTATTTTACAAATGATTCCTACACATTTTCAGTTACAAATTACCCTATGCCTAGGACAATTGGAGAAAAGGTATGGCGGAAAGTTTTGTTATAGCTTAGTATTAAAGTTTTGCTATATCTGTATTTCCGCAAAATATATTTTTTTACTCTGAAGAAAAAATTTGCAAAAATTTTAGCATAATATGCAAAACATCAAGACAAATTTTTAAACTTAATATTTTGTCCAGTTTGGTTAAATATTTAGGGAAAAAGTAAGAAAGTAATCGTAGTAAAATCAATAATGTCACCTTTTGCTTTTATTTTATTTATCATTAAGAGGTTATAATATGCAATGAATTTGCCTGTTAGGGACCATTCTTTTGAAAATTATTTGTTAAGAGGGGTGTTCATCCCCTATGGCATAACTAGAATGGTCTTTACCCAAGTGCAGCCTTTGAGGAGCGTCAAATGCATGCCTAATTAAAAATGAATTCCATAATAAAATGTATCTAACTACATTAATTTAAATCAGAATTAGCAAATGAATTCAAAAATGAAATGTACATAAAGGAATTTCGATGTCCTCTTCCATCTAATGCTTTAAATTATTTCAAAACTCTCTTTTATAATGGATTTATAAACATAATTAATATTTTTCATAAATGAGAGGTGAATAAAATTACTATTCTAACATTTTTGTGCCATTTCTTACATTTTAAAAGAATTTCTGGTAAGTTACAAATTTTGATTCCTCGCTTCTCACAAGACTACTATTCTTACTATTTTATATTTTCTTCTTACTGTTTAAAAATTTGTTAATCATCGTTGAAAAGTTAATTTGTAAAAAAGTTATTAATCAAGCTCAATTCTTCTAAAAATTGCAAGTGTTTACAACAGTCTATTGAAAACTCATATGAATTGGTCCTCTAATTTGCTAGATATCATGCAACATATTTTAAATTTCTTAAAATATATAGAAATAATTGGAAATAAATAAAAATAGTTTGAAACAGAAATCAACATTTATTTGTGAAGCTGAATTAATAAGTGAAAAAACTTTTCCTGGTAAGTTTATGCTTGTTCAGTTTTATATTTTAGTATAAAATGTCTGAAATAATTGTTAGTATAGGTCTAATTATATTTTTGAAAACACATCTTCAAAATATTATTATTTTTTTTTTTTTATATTAAATACTTTCATGTTTTATTATTTTATGAGCTCAAAAGCATATTCCAATTCAGTTTTGATGTTACTGTAACCTGAAAATCATAATACAGTAAACCTGACATATTACATGGGGGCACAAAAACTGAATTTGTCTCCAAGAGTTGTGAAACCAACCTTGCCCATGTTCACTATATAAAAATTGCCAACTTTTATCTAAACAATTACTCAAAAAATAGTTACAAATTGGTTGTAACATTTTGTGTTTATAAAAAACACTCAAAGCACTTTTTGTGTTATTTATTTATTTATTATTTTTTTTAATGCTGCTTGTTATGCAAGTTGCACTATTTTATAATTTTTTTAAAAAATATCACAAGGTTCACATCCCTCGAAAAATTCCAGAGAAAATTCGAAACTCAGAGACTTTAAGCTTAAAATTATAAACACATGCTAAAAACTTGGTATAATTTAAAATTTTTGTTTTTATAAAAAGCCATAATTTTTTTATACTTGAACTCTTTCTTGCTGTTTCTAGGCGATTAATGATTAACAATCTTTTGTTTGAAATTCATAAAATGTGAGAATATTTAGACTCAAGAGTTTGATTTGAATGAATATTAATTTGTGGGTATATTCGGGGTATATTATAATTTTGTGTAATTCAGCCAGATAGTAAAATGACCCCATAACTTAATTCAACTACTAATCATTATTTTCGTTTCTTAGTAAATATTATTTTTTTAATAATAGGGAATGAATTTAGCTCTTTCTAGAACAGATAACTTCCTTATTAATTACATATATTTGCAAATTACACCGATGTGATTGCATAAATTTTCATATTTAATTTTTTTTTCATTTGGTTGTGTAATATCCTCTAGAACAGTAAAGCAATAAGTAAAGATTCTGCTTTAAAAAAATCTACTTAGTTTAGTGTTTCTTTTATTACTCATTCTAATCAAATTCAGAAACTGATTTAAGTTACTAATTAATTGTTGATTAGTTGTTCTTTATCATTTTCCACATGTTTCAATACATTATTTCACTCCTCAGCTGATGCAAGAACAAACTCAGGCTACAGAATCCTATCAAATATCCCAAGACATAATGTTCGGAATGTCCTTTCTCATTGCAAGCTTTGCTGTGTTTATCGTAAAGGAGCGAGCATCTAATTCTAAACATCTCCAACGTGTGAGTGGCATGAGTCGATCCTCCTACTGGCTTGCTTCCTTCCTCTGGGATTTTCTCAACTACATGATTCCTTGTTGTTTAGTTTTTCTAGTCTTTGTAGCCTTTGAAACTAAGGGATTTAGTTCTTCTGTGGAAATAGGTATGTTACTTATTACATACAGAATATTCAACTACTATAATATTTTAGTTCTTATTAAAGAATCATGAAAGCTTTTGAAATTCATCTTGGAAAAGTATATTTTCATTACTTAATTTTAATTGTTTCAACTTTTCTTTCAATTTGTAGAAAATCATTTACTTTTTGTTTTTTTTGAGCGGGGTTTATGGTTGTACATGATTAAAAACTTTTTGTCCTAGTCTATAAATTTTAAACCAGATATTTATATATCTGATTTTTATGTGCAATTAGAACATATTATTTTCTTGTGAATTTTTTAAAAAACAGGTTTTAAGCATCAAAAAATTTGGATTTTTCATTCAACACTTTTTTATTTTAATCAATAATGCTAGTGAAAATCAAAAGAAAATCAATAATTTGAATTTAAGTACTTTCTACATGCACCATAAGTGCTACATCTGCACCATCTTCGTGCACCATTGTAACCATTAAGTACTATTTATATACATCATTCAGATATAGCCTTATCCACAGGATTCATTGTTTAAACCTTTATGGGCATTCAGTCATTCTAGAAAAAATAAACTCAATTGGCAATTTCATATTATCAAATTTGTATTGTGATAAATTCGGGAGTCATATGTATATTTATAATTTTAAGCAAATGCAATAATGAATCTTGTAGGGTGGACTTATGTAGTTACACAATTCTCAATTTGCCTTTTTCATGTGATTTTAAAAATAAAAGATTCCAACCAAAAATACAGTAATCATATCTTATAATTTTTAAATGATAAATGGAAGAATCATAGACTAAAATTACTTTTGTACAAAAATTTCAAGTGCCATATTCACTGTGTTTATATTTTGAGTTTATTGTGTTTATATTATTGTTTGATAAAAACTTGAACCAAATTACAAATTTCTATGAAGAAATATATTTTAGGATCACAGCAATCTTATGTATGTTTTGTAATAGCAATCTTTTCTTTAAACTATTGCTGTAAATTCTAGCTATTTCTTTTTCTACAAAAAAAAAAAAATTCCATTAATTCTTCCTAAGTTTGACTCTGACAAAATCTTTTATCCTATTGGAAATTCAATCTACCTTTAATATTGCCTTTTGATATAAAAAAATAATAGTCATAATATATTTTAATTAATGCATATCAATTTTACATTATATAGCATTCCTCTACTACTAGAACCATTTAAGAAGCTTTTTTCTTATTGACATTGATATATTCATTTCATTCAAGAGCATTTCTTTTTAACAATACTTGTTATGGTTTTACCATTTTTTGAATTTAAGAGATAGTCTGAAATACTGGAGCGGTGTTTAAAAAATAAACAAACATAGAAGTAAAGTTATAATTTTATTAAATGCATAGGAGGCCAGGCCAAGCCATCAGTTCTTTGTATTGTGTATATATATATATATATATATATATGTATTATGAAGGATTTGCATCATCTTTAAGAAATGAGTTAAAAAGTGTAAAAATCAAATTATTCAAAAATATCTAACTTGAAAGTAAATAGTAAGGGTCAGATGCAAATGAAAAGATTGAGTTATCGTACTTATAATTTATTTGTATTGTATTTTTATGTTCTATAAGCTTGTTTATTGTTTAGAACAAAACAAACTAACCTATTATGAGTCATAACACATTTCGTTGTGTTTAAGATTTTTATATGAAAAAATTTATAGTTGTACAATAGAAAAACTGTTTTTTTATTTTAAAATCATAACTTTTTTTTTAAATATTTAAAATTTTTCATATTTATTTAAAATCAAATTTTCAAAGCAACATATTTTTTTAATGTGTATTTAAATATTTGCATTTTTACCCCCATTGAATTCAATTACTCTCCACTATGTTTACCCCAGGCACTATGGACTACTTTTTTTTTTTTTTCAATTTGATCATGATTATTTATACCATAACAAATTCCTCAGTATATTCTAATGAAGTATTTAAAAAATTTACAGATTTATTCAGTATTTAATTTTTATTCATTTATTTACTTCAAGAATAAAGTAAAAAAGTTATTTTCTCTTATTGTGAATGTTTTGCAGTTTTATGGTATGTTTTTCTCTTTTTTTATAGGTCGAGTGTTTGTTCTCTTCTTTATTCATGGTTTTGCAGTTTTACCTTTTGTGTACTGTTGTACTTTTGCTTTTTATTCTCCGTCGACAGCATATGTTCGGATCAGCATTTTCAATATACTTGCAGGTGACACTTATTTATTTTCTGTATTTTTGGAATGAAATGTTTTTAAATGTGCTAGGATTATTTTTCAACTTGTATCAAACCATAGGGAAAAATACAAGAACGTTACCTGGTAATGAAATCATTTTGTATTCTTCGCTAATTTTTTTTAAAAATTTAATTTATAATAAAATATTACACAGGTTAATAAAATAAATTAATAATGCTATAAATAATTAAGCAAATATTTTACAGCTATGGTGTGTACTTATGTTTAGATATATCATTAAGTAAGATTTTTTTCTAAAATATATTATATTAAGGAATGCTTTAACTTTTGCAATGAATGATTCAGAATTACAAATAAGTTAACAATTATTAAAGCCTAAATTCTTATTGTGATACCAAATCTTCAGTTTATTTTTTGTCATTAATCATAAATATAAAAAAAATAATTTTGTCCTTTTTGTTTCGATTTTTTCCTAAAATACATGTTAATAATTTTTAATAGTCTTTGATTGCTATCACAATGTGGATAATATTATGGATTCTTTCTCATGCCTTTTTAATAAAGTATAGTAATAAAATGGAAATTAGATTGCATGACTGATATATTTTTTTTTTTGCAAAAAATTCACCATTTTGCCATTGTATTGGAATAAATGTTTAAACCATTAAATCTCTCTTTTTTTTCTTCTTTTTTTATGACACTGTAGTAGATTCTGTCAAATATAATAAATTTCATGTATTTGCTTTAGCATTCTGATATCAATTACAAATGTATGTGGGGGGAAATTTTTTGTCTATAGATAATATAATCTTTTATTTAGATATTTTAAAGAATACCTTTATTTCTCTTACAGGTATTGCACTCCTTTTAACAGTTACAATTTTGGAAATCCCTGATCTTGATGTAAGCTACGTTGCCAAGCCACTGGATATCCTTTTCTCTATATTGTTGCCCAATTATGCATTGGGTCGTGGAGTCTCAAATTTATATCAGAACAACTTATACAATGAATTGTGTAACAATGAGATGGCTCGCATTGGCTGCATTATAGGCACTCCTGAAGCTATGCCTTGCTGCAAAGGTAATGAGGAATTCATATGTTTTAATGATTCATCAGCTTTTATGAAATTAAAATCAATTTATGCATGGAGGGGGGGGGATCATCTGCAATCAGAAAAATATGGTCCCATTAAAGAAGAGAAGTCAAAAATTTTGGTTCCTGAATGTTTTGTTTTTTTTTTCATATTTGGCTATCATATTTGGTTTTTTGAGGGAATCAAAAAATTCTAACATATAATTACAAATTTAGTTTATCCAAAGATAATTTTTAAAAAATAAAAATAAAAAAGATAATTTAAAAAAATGTAAAAAAAAAAATTTTTTTTTAGGTTTTATCATTTTTTAATATTTTGATTGAAAAAAGATTGGAAAAATTTGAATTGTAAGGTATATAGATTTTTAATCATTTAATTCTAAAAGACAAAATGCATAATTGGCGGAATAATTCTGAAGAAATATTTTTAGAATAGGGCTTTATTAAAATTATGAACTATTCAATTGATTTTTCTAAAATTGGGCATTTTGTCATTTAAAATTACATAACTTAAAATTGTAAATGATGTAATTTCACGATGGTTAGTCAATACGAATTCCACATCTGGCTTGCACCAACCACAGTGCTGGCGTGAAATATCCTCAATGGTAGACGGATCATGGGTTAGAGTCCTCTTGCCGTCAGGCTAACCATGGGGAATTCCCATGGTCTTCCTCTCTATGCAACGCAAATGTGAATTAGTTTCATCAAAAGTCCTCCGCGAAGGCAAATTTATCCTGATACTTGATCCAGGAGTCCCCTTGTCTTCTGAAGTGGGTTAAAAATTACAAAGCTATGAAGTTTAACATTAGTAATCATAAACCCAAAAACTGGGTCAATTATAAAATAAAATGACGGTTATAAAATAAAATATTATTAAGGTAGAAATATTGTAAAAATAAGTTGGGCGATTATTTTGGGCAACTGTTTATCTATCTTAAAGTACTAAATCTTCTATATTCTTATCTTAAAGTGCAAAATTTTCACCTATAAGTGATTTCTAGTATTTTTCATTTAAAGTAATCATTACTGCATACTCTGTTAAGCGTACATAAAATTTATTTGTTGCAATCCACCTTTTAAATCATGTTACAGGGCTATAAATGTTTCTTCTTGTTTTAAAAAGTGCTTAAAGTTGCTTATTTTTGTTTTTTAAAAAACCCTGAAAGGGGCTTTTATTATTGGTTGTTTTCAAAAAGAGCTTAATTTTCCCTTTCCGAAATTGAGATTTTTCTTTACCATGTCGATTTTTGCCAAGTATTATGCAAAAGCGTGGTTTTCACATTGTTCTATTCAACGTTTTCACATTTTATTCAAACACAATGCATTTCCGTGTACCGTCGGTCTGTAGCATATGAAAGCACCAATCATTTTACATAAATATTTGTGGGTCCGCATGTGCATGTACTGACCTGGGTTCGGTGAGATTCTTGCTCTCTCATGTGCAACTCTGCTGCACCTTGCACTATATTCTCGATTTCAGGCTTCATTTCCCCCCTCTGAAATCGAACCCAAAAATCTCTCAATTTTTTTATGGTGGCTAATATAATCAAGAAAATTGTTCTTTGTCAGAAACAGTTATTTATTATGATCACGTATAGTCTTTGAAAATTATTTTGCATCTTGGTGATGTATATAGTGCTTATAATCATTTTTTGAGTGCTTAACAAGTACTTAAAAGGTGCTTATTTTTTGTTGAAAGATTTGGCTATGTACGCTGTTTATGTGTGCACCCTGTTTTACCGATGAAAAATTTATAATTTTTTATCCCTTATTTTGTAGGAAAATGTAAAGATATTTGTGTGCCTTGGGAAGAAAATTATTTTACTCTAACAAGTCCTGGAATCGGAACTCAACTTATATGTTTATCATTTCAAGCTATCCTCTTCACCGTACTGCTCGTTTTGTGTGAAATGAATTTCGCTCGTTACATCAGATATTTGATAAAAAGCCGAAAAATCGTTCCCACCATTTCTTCGTTAGATGAACTTGAAATTGAGACTGTGGAAGATGATGATGTCCGCAGTGAAAGACTTCAAATCCACAACACTCCTCTTAGACAGCTGTTTGCTTATAATCATCTGGTTGTCATAGATTTGGTCAAAAAGTATGGAGGCCTCACGCCCGTGAATAAAGTGTCCTTTGGCGTCCAGAAAGGAGAGTGCTTTGGTCTGCTTGGTGCAAATGGTGCTGGGAAAACAACAACCTTTAAAATGATAACAGGCGATGTCACCATATCATCCGGTGAAATCTATGTTGATGGTTTTAATATAAAAAAACAAAGCAGAAAGGTAAAATGTGTTTCCATGTTTATAGTATACTACTTTATGGTAATTTAACTTACTGTTTTAGTATTATTTTCATTATTTTTACCAGTCCCACAGTAGATTGATCATTAGGACACGGTTCCCAGCAGATCACCGAAATCAAGCATCACTGGCTGCAGTCAGTATGTGGGTGTGTGACCATTTGGATTAGTCTGCATAGGGACTGAGGGTGTGCGGTGTTGTTCCTCGTTAAACTGTTCTACCGTAAAGTGCTCGACTTCGTGTGCAGGTCGTCAGGCTACCGAAGCAGGGGTGCTTTCCCCTCTACAGAGGATCAAAATTGTATGGCATTTCGTCGGATCATCCTCAGGGATGTTTCCCAGACCGTCACTGTCATTGTACAGCTCTACTGCGACGTAAATGAACTACTACAGCAACATTATTTATACCAGAGTTTTATTTCATCTATTTTTTTTTTCTTGTATAGTTGTGTTGAAATATTTTTGGGATTGCAAAGATTTCTTAAGAGAAATTCATTTAGTTTTTTTCCAAAATTTTATTTAATTTGTAAGACCATTTTTTATGTGGAAAGTTAAGTCAACTTTTCAAAATTTACTTTTGTGCTTGAATAAACTCGATCGTCCTTGCTTATAAATAACTGAGTTTATAAATTCTGTGTTTATAGCTATTAAAAAATTCAATGAGAAATGAACGAGCGAGAAAAAATAGCTGCCCAGTGTTGACTTCTTTTCCTGACCCCTCACTAACATTTTCTGTTACCCACATTTATGTAGTCAAAGCTTTTTGTTGCTACTTTTTTTGTATTTTAGAAAGTTATCTGCAGTGTTCTTCCTATGCGCTTTTAGAACAGTGGCCCACCCTGCCTGCCCTTTGATACTTATTAATGTGCCCTTTTTTGTAAAAATAAGCTACCATTCCTGAAAAACACTGCCTTTTTATTCAAATTTCATTTTGAAAAAAATTATTTCTCTGCTTAAATAATAATTTTACTCTGGTAAATTTATCTGTGTTTGTAGGTTTAATTCTGATTACTATGACAATTATTTACTTTGTTTGGATTATTCTCGACTCTTTAAATTTTTATTAGTATCTCTTTTTTTTCAGGGGTGGGGTGTACTAATAATTTCTTTAATGATTTTAAGTTTTAAAAATGCACCTTTAAATGTTCATTTTCAGTTTAAATTACAGAAGAAAAAAGTTTTCAAGTTGTTTATCAATTAACCATTTTTTTCAGTTAATTCTTTTTTTAAAAAAATTGTGCTCAGAGATTGTTTTTTAGAAGGCCAATTGTGCTTTTTTCTTAGAGGCAGCGTCCGGCCCTACTACTGAAAACCATTCCACTCCCACTCTTTATTTAATGAAAAAGCGAGCATTGAGAAGTAATTTCCATACAAATTTGCAAAAATATAAATTACTGGATTGATTAATAGTAATATGATGGAAAATAAAAACTTTGAATTCTTTTCTGCATAAAAGTGTAGCTATTAAATTTCTACTAAACATATGGTTGAATCAGCTTTGAATTAATAAATATTTGACCAGTTTTTAAATTATTTCTTAACTATGCTTATAGTGCATATTTTTTGGAGATATGCACTATAACTATGCTTATAGTGCATATATTTTGAGGAGAACTCCTCCAGACTAAAAGTCTGGGGCTGTCTCCTACTATGGTAACAAGCAAGAGCATATTTCTAATGGTGATGTAATGGAGGAAAGCAGGTGTCGATCGGTGACCTATGCCAAAATTAAGACAAAACTATTCACCCCACACCCCTACTCGAAGTGTCCTTTCCTCGTAACCATAGTACCCGCCACGACGTGAGAGGGGTGTCTGAAGGAGCTCTCCTGAAAGCCGCACTATGCATCTTTTTTTTAAATTAATATAACGAAAAAACACATGATTAGTTTGAGAAGATGATGACTAGTTTACTGCATGCCTTATCCAAATTAGAACAATTTTCAACAACTTATTCTCTCTCAAAAGTTCTGTGTAAAATTTAGATTTATTTTTCATTGAATATTAAAATGTCATGATTTAATAGAGTTATTAATACGATAAAGAAAAGCTATTTTTAAAATATTTTTTGACCTTATGTTGGTAACTAAGGTAACAGCGATGTTTGTGTTCAATAAAATAAAGTTATATTTATAAAGCTAAAAATTACCAACTTTATTCAATGAATCTAGTTATTTTTATAGACAAAATGAAGTAATAAATTTATCTACTTAAAACAGGGAAAGTTAATATAGAGTCCAGAGGCAGAATTTTTTCGGGCTTTCGCGACAAAACTCTCTTGCACTAATATCTTTCTGTAAGATACTTTCAATAATAACAAAGATGTATGTTACTAATTTAAAGTAATAAAAACGCTTTGTTTACAAAAAAAATTATTTTTATTGAATATGTAATATTTTTTATTATAATATTATGGGCGATCTTTTCGCATTTTGTTGGGGAGAAAAACGCACTAATTATTTCCTATATCGCATTTTGAAAATTGTGTTCACATTAAAAAAAAAAAATTTATAAATCATGATACCCGTAGCAGTAATTACAGAAAAACAGATCAAAGAAGAAATCGTGACTCTTCAAAAAGGGGTTACTCAAATGCGTGTTTCATTTCAAGATTGGATTTATGTAATAAATAATATCGGATTTTAAAAACTATATGGAAATCAAAAGCAATAATTGCCATAAAAAAAGCGATAGAATCGTTACATTAAAAAATAAATACTCGAATGCATGATTCGAATTTCCCACATCATCTGAAATATATTAGGATAATTAAAAACCATGTGAAAATCAATAACTGCCAAAAATACAATCGAAGCACTATATGGATATCCCATACTATCGGCATAAATTGAACATTAGAAAAAGTTATTATGTAAATGCGCAATTCAAATTTTACGTGTAAATTTCTACAGAAAAGAAAAACCAGAATTTTTTCTTCCCAAAAGAAAAATCTTTCTGCAAGAACTGTGTAACGTTCTGCGACAATGTTGCCGCAATTCTGCCACAGGGATATAGAGATCTCATCGATATCTAGTGTAGAGATCATGTCTGCTTTCACGCCGCTGTCTGTCATTCTCGACTTTATGACTAACTCTGCTCTTCCTTGTTTGTCTGATAACAGTCTGTATGTCAAAAATTAGCTTTGTCTATATGTCAAAAATTATTTGTAAATTGAGGAAAGGTTCAATTTGTCGATAATCAGTGAACTGTTATTTTATTTTATTAACACCAAACATACCATAACCGGTCAAATGACCGTTTAAGAACTTTTGCATCCGAAATGCGCTCATCATCTTATCGTTTTTGTGCATTTGACTTCATGACTTTTTCTAACAATTATATACAGTTAATATTATTATTATTATTGTTATTTTTTTTATTTATTTATTTTTGTGTTTTGTTTGTTTCGAATAATACTTGTCATATATCTATTTCTACCACAACTGGTCATTTATTTGACCATAAGAACAATTTATTGCTTTATAAAGGTTATCGGATTAGAAATTACGATGTAATGCGTGTTCAACGTATTGCATTCAATTAATTGCACATTTCTGCAAAGACTTGCGTAGTCAGTTCAATCAGAACAACTGTGAATTCAAATTTCAAGAAAGTACTTAAAATTTTAGGTTGGCAATTTTGTGTCAGAAAAAGTGACAAAAACTAAATGTTGTGGTAACTTATATTTTATTTTGATAGCTTTACTTCATTTCTACCTGACTATTTGTTTTTACCCAGAAAAATGTGGAAACAATCAAGACAGCCCAAGTTCTTAGAAGAAATAAGAATTATAATTCTTATATATTCTTATAATTATAAGAATTATCGAAATAATAATTATTAGAAGAAATATGTTTGCGGAAAATGTACAATGGAAGCTCCTTGTATATGTAAAAAATGCGTTGAATAATGAATTAAAAATTCTTATTTGTTATTGTGTTTGTAATACATAAAAATTGGCAATATACAATTTTGTATAATTATAATAAAGTATTTTTAGTTTATTTCCTTCCTAACATCCATATTTCATGCATTCAATCAAGAAACATTAAGTCCTGTCATTTGACCAGCTATGGTAGAAATAGGTATATATTAAGTGTTGGTGTGTTTAGTGTTCAATATTATATTAAGTTGTTTATTGTTTAATTTTAAAAAAAGGTCCAAGGTCGAATTGGATACTGCCCTCAATTTGATGCTCTGATTGATGAACTGACTGGACGTGAAACTCTAACATTATTTTCTCGATTGAGGGGCATTCCAAATGAACAGATCGCAGGTCAGATTAAATACTACAGTGAGCTCCTCACTTTCAATGCCCATGTGGATAAATTAGTAAAACATTACAGGTATGAATATTTCCTTAACTTTAAACTGGAATCTAAACTTACTTACATTTAAATCGTGTGATTAAGCTGTTAAAGCTAATTAATAATTTTAAATTGTAGAATTCAATAAATTTTTTAAACATCAAAGCATTTTAGGTGATTCCTTGGGCATAGCAGTATCTTATAAAAATTGATAAATTTCAATTGTACTAACTTTTTTTTCTTGCAATTTCTAATGTTAAACCCAATGTAAGAATTCAGGTGTGATAAACTTCTATTGCTTAGTATTGTTTAGATAAAATGCTTACATAACTTTAAGTGTAAGTTTAGAAAAAAAAAGAAAAAAAAAACTAGGTACTCATTTTAAATATCAATAAAACATAATTTTAAATATATGTATGTTTCTCAAAAAGAAATTGTAAAGGTTTAAATGTTATAAATTTAAACTAATGACTGACAAACTGAAAATTTAGACGAGTGTGTGGAATACCTCCCCCCCCCCCTTACTAAAAGATTTTATTTTTAATTATCAAGGCTTCATTGATGATGATAAGGGCATTTTTGTTTTCTTTCCTCTATAGTGCATTATTCCAAAACAATTTTAAGATCAGTTTTTTTTTACGAATTTTGAATGACATTTTTCATTTTAAGAAAAATTTGTTATTTAACTTTTTCTTTATAAATTATTGTACATATTGCATTGAATCTTGTTGTTTTGAATATCCCCCACTAAAGAGTATTAATGTTGAAGATAGTTTCTCAAAATATATGTATTTGTTTTGGACAATAGAGAATCTTTTAGAAGTAGAGAACCAGGGTGAACAGGATTCGTCCTCTTTAAACTGTTCGATTACAAAGTGCACAACTTCTCACTAAGATCGTCAAGCTACCAAGGCAGGAAGCCATCCATTTAACAAAAGAACAAAATTGTGATGGCTTCTTTTCGGATATCATATTTAAGGGATATTTCCACCGTCACCAATAGCTAACCCATTGTGCAGTTTTACCAACACCTCCTATTAAAGAGAAGGCCTCAGCACGGTTTATCATAAACAAGAAATTTGATCCTTTAGTAGTCCTAACGTAATGACATATTTTGTATTTTTCACCATTGCACAAATTAGTAGTCCGAACGTAGTGACATCATACTATTTTTCATCCACTGCGCAGTTTCAGTTTGTTATGTCGGACTATTAAATTGATCCGTGTACTGAGGCCTTCTTTCTTCTAGGAGGTATTGTTTCTACTAATATATAAATGAAGTACTACTACTACTCTGGTTTTAGAATATCAAAAAACATTTCATAGTGAATGAAATTCCGTTGTTCTTAAAGATAATAAATAAAAATTAATTAATTCTTATTTACCTTTATCAAGTACTTACTGATATTTTATTTCATTCATGTGTTATTACGAGTTTATTCTGAATTTTTTATAAGTTTTATTTTATTCCTTATTGTAATTATTACCTATTTTTTATTTAATTTATGAATAAAATTTACAATTTAAAAGGGTTTTTTTTTTTTTTAAAAAAAAAAAAGGTTAATATAAAAGACATTTTTAAAAAAATTTAATGATCTTTTTTTGAAAGTCTTTAAAAGCTTTTTTTTAATTTAGCAATTAGTAAGCAATTTTTGATCATCAACATTCTATCCCTGATAATAATTATTACCATTTGACAGAAAAATAATAATAGTTTACTTCCTTTCAATCTTTTTTCAGTGGTGGTAATAAAAGGAAGCTAAGCACAGCTGTAGCACTGGTTGGTGACTCTCCAGTTATTTTCTTGGATGAACCCACAACTGGAATGGACCCAGTGTCACGGCGTTCCATGTGGGGTGCTCTACTTCAAGTCATGCAGTCAGGCCGTTCTGTAATTTTAACATCCCACAGGTTAATTCTTTTAAAAATAACATGTTATCAAATTCCTTATTTTCTTAAAATCAAATATTGCTAACATCGAAATTGAATTATGCATGTAAATTATTTTTAGGATATGTTAGTTAATTATATGTTTAAAAAATATTTCATACTACAATGGGAGCTTTTAAAAAAATCAGTTGTTTTACTTCTTTGGGGAAGGGATACACAAATGCATTAATTTACAGTTTGATTATTATGTTCTTTCTAATTAAAAATCTTAAAAAGGATGCTTCTTTTATTAAACACAGAACTAAATTTAAAATATTTTGTGAAAAGAATTTTTTGATTGTAAAGTCTTTTGAGTTTTATAAAAACGGTGTTTGTTTAGACGAAGAAAAAAAAAACATTGCATAATTTCGAAGTGAAAATCTTCTTAAAACCAGTAATAAAAAATATATTAATTTATAAGATTTTCTACATAATTATTGAAAATAATGTAAAAGCAAACAAAAATTCAAAGTTATTTAGTTTACTTAAAAACTTCATCTTGTGTTAATCATGATGTTGAAGTTAGAAGTGAAACTATTTTTATACTTTGCTTAAAATATATTATCTGTACAATGAGAATCATATATATATATATATATACTAGGGGGCAGAGCCCCCTGCTCGCTTCCGCTCGTCAACCCCCAATAATTGCGTCACAATTAATTTCTGTTTGCTTCGCAAACAAAATTTAAGAAACTCTCTATAATATAAATAATTGACTTATAATTTTAAATAAAAGTCTACTCACTATAAAAAAAATGAAGTCAATCAAAAATTCTAACTAAATCAATTCAAAGTGTAATACATTGCAGATCTTCCAACATCCCCTGTACATTGACTGGTGTTTTATAATGAAATTTATATTATTTCAATTCATTTATAATCATTATAGTTTTATTAAACACTTAACGCTACTGTTATAAGGGTATTTGCTGGAAATGAATCTCCATTACCGAAGCACGCGTGGCAGAGCCATTTTGATTCAATTCAAAGTGAATCTTATTGGATGCTCCCTTTATGGTACTTCACCCCCCCCTCCCCCCCCCCCCAATAATAAACTCAAAATATAGCAACAAAATTCTACAAACTAAAATAATTGCATAATGATAGCATGAAACATTTGAAAATGACCAAATTTTAAAATAAAAATGTCATACTAATATATTACTGTATACGATACTACTACACACATTTGAAAATAGTGTTTATATTTGAAAATGACCAAAATTAAAAAAAAAAAATACTATCTATACACAATTTTTACATTTCACAAAACTTTTGAATACAACATTTCTTACAGCCACTTTTACCATACTGCGGCCTGGTTGATTTTGCAGAGGCATTATTAAATGCATATGGAAACTTTTTATGACGAATGCCAGTTGAAGTATTGTAACATGAAGTTACGGCAGTATGAGGTCCATGTAACATGTGTTTCATGACTTTTCCATACCAGTTTGGAAAATTTTCTTCAACAGGTATTTCAGCACAAATGAAGCAATCAAGCGCTTCAGGTGTCAGTAATTTGTCTCTAGGATTTCATATGAACAAACAGTGAGCATGGGGTAAACCCCTTTTCTGGGATACATTATATGTATACCCTAATATCTTGCCGAAAACAGCTCCAGAAGAAATTTCTTTTATGAAAGTATCAAACCTAATAAAAAAAGCACAAACAACCACATGTGGAATGTCAATTGCAGTATAGCCTGCAGGTAATGTTCTAAGGAAATCTCGAAGTTCAGGCCATAGCGGGTTGGCAGTAAAGGTAATAAACAAATCTGGCCTTCCTACTTCTCTTGATAAAGCCATAGCATCTTGGAAATGTTGCTGCATCGATCGAGGACTTCCTTCAAATGTTGATGGTAGAACCTTTACCCTACCAAGGCGAACTGTGTCAGACGTATTTGCGGCACTATGTTCAACATGATCTTGAAGCCCCTGCACATTTTCTCGACAAACTAATCGTGATGAGTGCAAAAATAATTTAATCGATTCTACTCATTTGTGATATATCCATGTATGACATATTGTTGGGTCAATCTACCAGCCATTGTTATAATGTTAAAACCATTGCTGACACGTAGTTGCCATCCAAAATATTGCACAGCTGTAATTCTTCGAGCAGACAAATTATTTTTCATATCTACGTAGTAGCCTGGATTCCCTAATGGAAATAACAATGGGAAAACCATAGGTTCCTTGAGATAGTTTAAACAGTTTTTGGCATTCATAATTTTGCTTCGGATAAACCACAAAATCTATTGCAGATGGAATAAGACCATCATTTCCCGTTGGATCTTATGTATTGTATAATGCATAGAGTTTCCAAAAGTAGTACCTATTTAGCACTAGAGAGTACTTTTTTCAAGTAGAAATAACCTGTAATGAATTAATGTAATTAATTGTTAATAAGTAGTATTATTTTTTAAAAGGAATTGCAATGCTGCAAATACTATGATGGAAAAATGACTTCAATCTGAATAAAAATGAAGTTTTTTTTTTGTTTTGTTTTTTTTTAAATTTCTAATCTAAACTAAACTTTTTTTCTTTATTAATACTGTAATTTGAAAGAGAATATCTCATTTATTGTTTGAGTAAAGCCCATAATATAAAGGGTTTAAAGAAATGCACATAAAACTTTCTCTTGGTTACAAAATTATATTTCTTCCATTAAAAACAAAAAGAATAATTTGAATATTATTGTCAGTAAGAAGTTAACATAAATTTTAATCGTTTTTAAAATTAATCTACCTTTTTTTCAGTATGGAAGAATGTGAAGCTCTGTGTACACGCCTAGTCATTATGGTCAATGGTCGCCTTTGCTGTCTTGGTAGTCCGCAACATTTAAAAACAAAATTCAGCCGTGGGTTCACGCTTACCATTAAAGTTGGCCGGAGACCACTAGCCATGAACATACATTTAAACGATGCTGCGGGAAGTGTTGAAACAGTACAGGGAACGCCAAGTGATCCTTCAAGACGTATTTTGGTGTCAACAAATGGTGTCCTCAAAAACGACATAGGTGACATAAAAGCATTTGTCATGAGTACTTTTGTCAATGCCACATTACGAAGTGCTCACGAAAACCAGATTCACTTTCACATTCCCAGCACCAGATTGAACTGGGCAGAAATCTTTGGCATCATGGAAAAAGCCAAAGTCAATTTGAACATTGAGGACTACACGGTTGGCGAAACAACTTTGGAACAAGTTTTTCTGAATTTTGCCTCCGCTCAAAGACCCGATGAGAGACTATAATGAATTTAGATTTTTTAATTTAATAGCTAGTGCAACTTTTATTATTTTTTTCAGAAATTTTCTGTGTCTGAACCACAATATTTTGAATATTTATATTGCTCCAAAAAAATACTGTGTTATCTTCTGAAACTGTGATGCTTTTTGTGCCTTATGAAAACTGGTTATAAATTATTTGCCGGTTTTTAGCTATTTTTAATTAATCTTTACACTAGGAATATAGTTTAATGTACAAAAACTATATTGTGCTTATGAGGTGGCAACAGCAAATATAGCTTGCACATACATTGAACTTCACTTCAGTTATAAGTCCTTAAACTAGATGATTTAAAAATACTTTTAATGAAAAATTTAAAAATACAATTTGATTTCAATTGAAATTATTTTTTCATTAGAAATAATAATGAGAAACAAAATTATTTGTTTTCTATTCCATGAGATTTTTTAACATAACTTAGATACTTTTGCATTACTGATGATTTCAAATCTGAAATTGGTTTCTCTCTACAAGCTAGAGTTTCTATGCAATTTAATAACATATTATGTAGTTCACTCAAGTGTTCCCACTTCTCTGTTGTAAGGAATAGTAGGAAGAAGACGATAGTTCAGTTTATATTGTTTCAGTTTATATTGTAAAAAGTCATGATTATATGTTTTTTGTCTTAAGTGTTATTTTCGAAAAAGAAAATAAGATATGCATATCAAACTATATGCTATTTTTAAACTTGTGCATTCAGGCAATAAAATAAAATAAATAATGAAATTTTGAAGAAAAAAATCTGAAGCTTTTGAATTAAACTCATTTCAGATTTGAAATCCCCACACCTGAATTAAGTATCAATTAATTGTATAAATGCAACAAAAAATAAGCTCCCCAGTGCTATTAAATTTTACTGATTTTTAGTTATTTTCAATGATTTTTTACTCTATAGATTATAGTGAGATGTAAAAAAAAAAAAAAAAAAAAACTAAACATATAAGGTAGCGGTAGCAAATATAACTTGCACTATTGCACAAATATTGGACTTCATTTTGTTATTATAAGTCCTTAAACCAGATAATTTGAGTACCTTTAATGAAATGAGTACCTTTAATGATTAAGTACCTTTAATGAAAATTGAAATGTAAAATTTGATTCATAAATAATAATTTTCTAAACATGAATGCTGTATAAATCAAGTAATGCATATTTGTTTGTTTATCTAAAATGTGTGTTGTTCAAAAATGTTTAATTTTAAGACATTTTTTAGGAGCTTGACAACAAAAAAAAAAAAAAATATTTAAAAAAAAAACAATTTAGTTTTCTGTTCATTATTAGGCAAATAAATGTATATTAATACGCCTTGCGGCCAACCCCTTGTACTTGTATAGGAAGCTATTGAGTTTTAAAAATGCTGTGCTACCTAGAGGGTAAAAGAAAGTTGAAACTTTGAGTTTGTATTAAAATTATACTGTTGTACATTCACAATTATACTTTTTGTACACTTTGAACATTTTTACATTGCTAGTCAAAAATACTTTATTAGCTCTAATTCCTTGACAGTACCTCAACCAAGTCTTTACTTATGCTACAGAAAATTGTTTAAAGTTATTGTAGATTTCTCAAACATATATATATAAATATATACACACTTCATTTTTAACAAAGATTCCTAGAGATAATTAGAGCAGTCGTTACAAAACATAGAGTTCATATCATTTTTATTTAATAAAAGTAATTGGATGTTCAAAGTTTTGTATGAGGTACAATTAGTTTTAAAAGAAATTATTTATTTAATTTCTGAACATTTAATCGTTGGTCAGTTATAGAATTTCTATAAATATACTTAATTACTTTAAACATACTTAATTACTATAAATATACTTAATTACTTTATTACTGTGTTGATTATAAATTTTAAAAAAAGTTACTTTAAACACTCTCTCTAATACACAGTGTTTAAGAGAGAACGCATCTCTTAATGCAATATTTAGAGCTTGATTTCGATTAAACATAATATTGAATCAAAATTTTTAATGTATCTTTATACATTTAAATTTGGGGGAAATGTTTAATGGAAAACTTTTAATTAGGTCATTTATTTTCTACGGTTATTTTGGATACTTCTTTTATATTTGTGAAAACTATTTATATTTTGTTATTATATTTTTATATTTATTTCTTTTAGCTTATATACAAAAGATTTATATTATTATTCATTCATTATTTTGTTTTGTTTCTAGAATTATTGTCTGTAAATAATAGGCACTAGTATAAGTAGTGTTGACAAATATATTTTGTATTTTAGCAAATTTTAAAGCCTTTTAATTTCATACTGGCATTTTAAAATACCAAATCCTTTCCGTTTTAATCCAATTGGGAATCAAACAAAGACCAAACAAATACAGGCAATAAAAAATTACAACAAATACAGTTTTTGATAAATAGTTTAGTGTATCAAAATAATATTTTAAAGTATATCATTTCAAAATAAAATGTATCAAAAAATTTATTTGTGTATCAAAATATCATTTCTCCTTTTATTCAAAATCCTTGCAAAATTATGTATTCTCTGACCCAAAGAGTTGGTACGATTTCCATTCTATAGCGAATAATCTTTACAATGTATGAATCTTAAATATTATAAATCATATTGATAAATATGTGATTTGAAATAGGAATTATTTTAATGCAAAATATTCAGCTATGCTAGTAATTCTTATGTTTGACAACGTCACTGTCGTTAAAATAAATAAATTAATTCATATTTATGACTTTAAAACTCAACTTCATTACATGTTTAAAAACTTTTTGGTTCATTTGTAAATGATTATTATTCTTTACATTCCTACTTAAAAAACAAAACCAAAACTAAAAAATTACTAAATTTTCAATTACACTAGTAATTTATATGTTTGGCAAAGTCACAGTCGTTAAAATAAATAAATTAATATTGATGACTCTTAACTCAGCTTCATTACATGCTTATAACTTTTTTGTTCATTACTGTTCTTTACATTCCTGCTTAAAATGCACGACTAATACTTAACTAAAAAATTACTTGCATTATTTTTAATTTTACAAATAATATTAACTTATAATTGAAATATATAATTTTTAATGTGCAAAATTCAAAACAATAGAGAATTATCATAAATAAATTGATAACTGCATATTACTGGATCTGTGGTTTCTAGTTTTATCAGTCTCAATATATGGTACAAATTTAATATGTACTCCTTATAATTTTTTAAACAAAATATTTTGTCTTAATTGTGTGGTCAACTATGTTTAACTTTTAATGCTAAATTATAATGGCAATTTGTTTCAAAAATTTTATCTTTTGTTTTTATTTTAAAACAATTTATATTAAATCCGGTGAGTGTTCTCATAAAAGATTTATTATTTTTAATATATTTATAAATAGCTTCATTTTTTAAAATGTAACCTGAGAAAAAAGGAAAAAAAAATTTTTTTTTAATTTTTTAAATAATTTATTAACTTATTTTAGAAATTGTAAAAGTGTTAATTTTTTTTAAATGTGAGTCAAAGCTAAAATAATGATTATTAATTTCTTCCGTATTTTGTGTTGATATTAAAATCATGTTTACTGGTATATTAAATTATGATATAGAACATAAAGATTTTTAAAGCTAAAGTGTGAATTTACATGTGAGTTAATTACCTCCTTTGCAGTTCATTTGTGACCTCATTTTGCTTATTTAAAATTCTTATGTAATTACAATTTTTAAATACTGCTGGTATTTGACCAGATTATATTCTGTCCTTTATATACTTTATTTTTATGGTATATGTTTTCTTAAAAAACATTGTCTACCATAAATTTTGTTCCATTAGAGTTTTGTGTGTTTCACTTTTATGATATTTCGATTATGTGACATAAAGTTCCATGACATTTTATTCTTCTAAGATTTTGTCCCACTATATTGTGATTGGAATATTGTATGGGGTTGAATTACTTTAGACACAGCACAGCACTTTAGACATCTGCCACAATCATTGTGGCAGATGTCTTAAGTGCTGTGAAATTACAACTAACATAAAGAACATTTATCACATAGCTTAAAACTTTTACAATACAATGTAATGAAGTAAACAAAAATTAGGCGTGGTTTTGTTTAATGTCCATAGTTAAAGTTATGACACAATCAGTGTGGTTGTATGTATTCCTGATCACGCCCTTAAGATAGAGCTAAGGGTGTCCTGTGTGTGAAATATTAAAACACAAGTGTGTTTTTATATTTCCAGCATAATCCTAACCAATTTTTTTTTCTATATCTTTTATATTTTTAGCAATGCAAATTCCTTAAAATATTTATTAGACTTTTCTGGAAATGAAATCCCTTAAATATTCTTTTATTCTGTTTGGTGCTAGGAAGGAAATTATTTAGGACTCCATATTTTTACCTATATTATTACAGGGTGCGTAGTGCTTTTAAAAAGCGCTTAAAGGTGCTTATTTTTTATTTATGTTCTTTTAAAGCCCTTAAAGGTGCTTTTTTTTTATTTGTGGTTTGTTAAAAGTGCTTAAGTTTCTATCTTTTAAAAAGGGATTTTGTCTTTGCTGTGTCGATTGTGGCTCTAAATTACAAAAATTCATGATTTTCTCAATTTTCGCTGCAATATTTATCAGAAACTAGTTATTTTATAATGATTATGTAAAGTTTTTTAAAATGTTTTTGAATTTTATTGATTTTATGTTTATAAATTAAGAACTTTAAACGATAGAAAAAAATTATTTTTATTGCTGCGCAGATCCTAATTATAATTTTTGTTTTGGAAAGTGATTAAATTTATTTCTGAGTGATTAAAAAATACTTGAAAGGTGCTTATTTTTTGTTGAAAAATCTGGCTACGCACCCTGTATTAAAATATAATGTTTTATCATCATTAAAATTAATATTTTTTAGAAAACTTTATTTAAATTTTATTTTATCACTTAATTTTTCTTTAGACAACATTACTAGTCCTAAGATTGTTTTTATTTGGAAGCACTTCTTGAAATAGGGAGACTGTTTTCTGTATCATTTCATTTATACGGTAAAATACTAAACAGTGTTTCAAATTATAATTATTTCATTAAAAAATTAATTTGAATTTTTAAAATTTAAATTTTTTTTAGTTCTAGGAATGTGGAGCCCAGATTAAATATCCTGCTTGCCTATCTCTTATGATGACTTGCAAATAAAATAAACATTAACACGCTTAAAATACTTACGGGGGACATCATATTCTATTTTACTGATTATTTTTGGAATTCATTTAACCATTGTTGTCAGGTCATCCAATTCTGCAAATAATCAAGAATTCGTTATGTTACCAAAGATTCCGTGTACACACTGTAACACATCAAATATGCCAAAACTGTACAAGCAAAATTAGAACCAAACTTTAAACATATATATATGGGTGATTCTCACGAAATATGACAATTCACTGTTCCTTGCTCCAAGATCTAATACTATAATACTAAAAGAACTTTTTTTTAAAAAAATTAATAAATAGCATTGCTGTTAGCATTTTAAAATTATTTTGCACTAGCATTGACTGTTTTGTATACTTAAAAAATTCAATTGAATATCAAAATGTCATTTTCCTGGCATGTCCCAAACAATGTTCCCAATAATAACTAGCTTCAAAACGTCCCATAAATGTTTCAATATCTAATTTTTTTATCTCAACGGGTGCAAGCATTTCTAGAATATGCGCAGAGGGTATTACTTACAAAAACTTCGTTTAAAATAATTTTTTCCGTCAATAATTTGTTTGTCCCAAGAAAATCTGTCATTTTCCTGGCTACTTTTATTTAGGGGTTTATGACCAAAATAGATAGAGCCAGCAATCAATATCTTATGTTAATAGATTGATTAGATAGCCTCCTAAATGAACATGTCTTGTTGCATGAATAAAGAACCAATTTTCAGGTTCAAGATCTATTTCAAAAAATTTTTCAAGGTGAGTAGGTTGTTGTGTTGTCATTTTCCTGGCTTCTTGAAATCATTAATAACATAAACTACATAGATTTATCTGAGTTATTTTACGAAATCCTGTTGTTTTCTGCTGGATAAAAACGTCTTGGGCCAAAATATAAAATTAAACTAAAGTTATACGCTTTAAAATGGCGAATTTGTCATTATTCTGGCTGTCATTTTCCTGGCTTATGAATACCAGGACATTGAAGTGTTACCAGATTTTTTTTTAATGTAAGGAGGGAAAGCAAATACTAACCTAATACCAAGTTTATGTATGATTGTAATATGCTTGGATCTAATTAAAGTTATTTATTTATTTAATGATTGATTATTATACACAATTTTATTCTGTACATATCAGCAACAAAAATTTTTTTGTTTCTTTTTACAGTGGATAAAAAGAATTAATTTGAGCAATTTATGGTCCATATAACATAAGGCTTAAGTTGAGTTACTTACTTTTAACTTAAAATTACTGTTTTTTTAACTTCTAAGCTAATTTGTCATTTTCCTGGCATTTAAGATTTGGTGAATTTCTATTTTTTTTTTTTTTTTTTTTTTTTCCCTCGAGAAAATGTCAATGAACTACACTGCTGTCTGTAAGATATTAATAAGTGTAACTAAAGAAGTATACAAAAACTTTTTTAGATTATTTTAAGACTTTAAATTTGAAGAAATTTTTTAGTCCAAATTGTATTGTATTGTCTATTTTTTTTTTTTTTTCTCTCGAGAAAATGTCAATGAACTACACTGCTGTCTGTAAGATATTAATAAGTGTAACTAAAGAAGTATACAAAAACTTTTCTAGATTATTTTGGAGACTTTAAATTTGAAGAAATTTTTTAGTCCAAATTGTCATGTTTAAAAAGAATCACCCATATATATTACGTTTTCTTTATTAATTTATTAATAGCTCAAAGAAAAATCTAGAATAATTCTGAAAAGTACATCCTTGCCTCTCCTTGATGCCAGTGTTTGATCAATATTTATTAAAAGCCTTCATTGTTCAAATATAACTCTTGTCTTAAAATTCTTTATATTTTGTATGAATTGATAGAATAATTATGAATGTAGATATGTATTCGATGGATAAAAAGGTGAAAAATTCGTATTTTAAATAGGGACTTTTAATAGAAAGTTACGCAAGAATATGTTAATCCTTGATTTTAAGGATCCTTAGTTTCCAAAGTCCATGAGAATCACTTGTCACTAAAAGTAAACAAAAAATTATATTCAAATTGCTAATGATTTTTTATAATTTTTTTTTTTATCTGCAAAGATCAGTGCAGAATTTATTTATTTTCTTTAACAAAATCTTTTTTCTTTTTTTTCTTTTTTTTACAATTATGTTTGATGATTTATTTTATTCTCTAAGGATTATTAACCTAAAATGTTGTATTCAGTTTTTTTTTATACCCATACCTCCGGTCCCACGGCAATTTGGCCACAACCGGTAGTAAGTATTTTAATTTTATGTATGTCTACCCACTTAACTGCAAATTAAAATAACTATCTTAGTCGCTTATGCTTAATATATATCATAATAGGGCCGGGATAGCCTGGTTGGTAAGGCACTGGGCCCATGTCCAAGAGGTCATGGGTTCCATCCCTGCCGGCCAAAGACTCCCCTGTTGTAAATGGCGACTGATACACGTTAAATCTGTCGAGCCACAAGGTCCTCCATGTTCCCATAACAAATCATACTTCTGGGGGTACTGATCCAGGAGTTTTCTTTTCTGCTAGATTGGTTCAAAATTACAAGGCGACGGAGTTGAACATTAGTAGTCGTAAACCCCCAAAATTGGGTCGGCTGTTCAACGATGGTTATAAAAAATTTTAAATATATATGTGTGCATCATATTTTGTGTAAGTAATATGCAAATCAACTGTTAATTTTAAAAAAAACAGCATATTTCTGGTAGACTTTATATTGACAAAGTACTTGTGATTTATGATATGTAAATAAAAAGTTTTAATTAAGTTTATAACTATAATGAATAAATTATTTAAAACACATTTTTATAGAGTTTTATTTTGTAAATTTCTTATAATTAGAAACTGGTTTTTGGGCTATTGTTTGTTGAAAATATGAATTTATAAAATTTTGATTTTTCAAAATTGTGTAATTATTGTGTGGAAGCAAAATTGTGATTTTTTTTTCTCCAATTGTGATACAACTGACTGTGATTGTCTTTTATGTGTTGCTATAGTTTTTGAATAATATAAAATGTTCTTGAAATTCTGAAACAGTTTTTAATCCATTATAGAATTTTTAAATTAATTTGATTTTGTACAGAAAGCGTTTTAGGCTTTATCTAAGAATTACCTCATATATTTTGTAAGCTTAGCTTATTAAAAAATGGAATTTTTAATTCTATGTTACATAAAAAAATATAATTGAATTTTGTATTGATTTTTAAAAGCAATTTAAAAACTAGTTTTAGTCTTACTCTTTAATTATTCTGATTGTGCCATAAATTTCATGATTATGATGTTAAATATGTATCTAAAATACGAACTGACAATAAAAGGATATTAAAATTATGAATGCTTATCTAGAATACTAAATTTAGTGGAATCTGACAAAGAAATGATTGTTCAAAAAACAATAGTATCACAAAAACAGGTCTTTAAAATTATAATATAATATGTCTACATTCAGATTCTTATTTTGTTTTCCAGTTTTTTAATTTGTTTTCTTCTCTTAAAAAATATATTTATTTTTAACTTTTATAAATATATGCAGGGTAATTATAAGTTACGATTTCAAAAATCGATCATTTTAGAACTACTCGTCAAAATGACTAGACATTTTAGCCGAACAATCGTGAGGCAATGGAATTTTGTTTGACAAAGGAAAAAAATAGTTCCAAAATCTTCCTATAGCTGGCGCTGTCAGGGCTCACATTATCTGGAGCAGAAAATGGTCATTCAATTCAGAATCAAAGAAAACTTAGAATTATCAAGGAAATTTTAGTTCAACTCGGAAAATTCTCTGGGCTTGATTCGATTTTCAATAGCAGCCTGAAGCACACTCAACTACAGATCGATAGATAACAGCTTATGGGGGAGGTAAAGGCAATCAGTTCACAATGCTGACTGCATTACCACATTAGTTTTTTGTTTGCGACATAGTGTAGTTTTAACCTCTATGACATCCTTATCCAACAATGGGCTGCTGCGGGAATGCTTTTCTAGCAGTTCAACAGTGAATTGATTTCAATCAACTTCTAAGCCATTGTTGAGAGGAAGGATAAAAGCAGGTCTTAGGCAGGGGAAGAAGGCACAATATTTTTTAACCATTATTAGAAAGAGAACAATCATCCAAGTGACACAAAATCGAAGTGCTGTCCAATAAAAGTTAAGGAAAATCTTGCAAAATTAATCCGTAAAATGTTTCAATTTAGGGAATAAGAGAAATCTGAGTAATTACAATTGATCTATTAAATAGGTCCAGGGAAAATTATTTTTCTCCCAAGTTAGTGAAGGGAAAAACGATTATAATTAAATAAAAAAATATAATTAATGCATACTTGAACTAAAAATAAATTAAAAACAACGTGAGAAAGCGTTTAGTTTTGAATAATGAATTAAGAAGAAGATTTAGAAATAACATAAAGATTAGTTGAGGCTTTTTTATGTTGCTTGTAAGATGAAAAGCTTCAGTTACTCTTTTTGTCATAATCTTTTATCTAAATCTTTTTCTTAATTTATTATTATTTTTTCTAACGGCAGGCACTGAACTTTTTGTTCTTCGCCTAGGAAGATGCCGGAAGTGTTACTCATTTAACGTTACCCAGTGGGCACCTGAGAACCTAAGTCACGGAGGCGAGCAACATTACCCATGCCACAGATACCCGTTTATAGGGTGGGCCACATTCACACATCACACAATAGAGAACAACACACAGAGAGAAACATCCATGTCCTGAGTGGGATTTGAACCCGCAGCCAGACACGCTAACCACTCGGCCATCGGGCCGGCTAATTTATTCTAAACTAAACGCTCTTTCTGACACTTCATTCTCATCTTGTCTTTTAATCTATATATGGCTTCAAATGTATTAACTAACATTTTTGATTTTTCCCTTTATTTGGACCATGAGAAAGATTTTTTTCGCTCGATCTATTTAATAGACGAATCATAAATTTTTAGATTTTCCTTATTCCCTAAAATGCAACATTTTACGGGTTTATTCTGCAAGATTTTCCATAAATTTTATCCAGGAGCTTTTAGAGTCTTGTGTTTCTTGGATATTCATTCTCTGATTATTCAAAAAATATTGAAATGCATGAATTTGTTATGAATGTCGTGTCATTTATGTAACTACTTTTCATTTCATAACCAATTTTGAAATCAGCAAAAATAAGTTGATTTAACTCAACTTACTTCATTATTTTGAGATGTTGCAGCAATTTACGCAACACATTTCTAAAGTTATAGATGAAACCAGCTGTTTTCACCTATACTGTTAACTGTTTTTAACTGAAATACAATATTTAGGAGTCATAATCATTGCCCAAGTCATGGAGTCCTAGAAAAGGAAGCTGAATCTGTGGAAAATACCAAAAGATATGGAAAGAATGTTGAGACTCCCAACATACTCCATACAAATTTTTTTCTAAGTAACTGTCCCCTCATAGCAGCTTGGGCACTATGTGGGAGGAAATTGAATAATAATTTCCATTCAAGTTCGACCTAAACGTACGTGCCCATATTGCTCTGATAATAAACACACGGTTCCACAATAGTAGAACACTGAAGTCAAGCATCACTGGCTGCTGTCAGTAATGGGGGTAACCACTTTGATCAACCTGCAGAGGGACCGAAGGTAGATGGTATGAGTTCTCGTTAAACTGTTCTACCGCAAAGTGTTCGACTTTGCACGCAGGTCCTCAGGTTACCAAAGCAGGGGAGCCATCCTCTCTGCAGATGATCAAAATTGTGATGGCATGTCTTCGGATCATCCTCAGGGATGTTTCTCAGACCATCGCCAATAGTCCATGTGCAGCTCTAGCGCGATGTAAATAAGGTATCTACCTACCTGATATGAATATGTAATTAAAAATATGCTAATTTTTAACTTACTTTTAAAAATAGGATATAATTTAAACTTTGAAAGTCTGTGAAATTTAATTTTGAGCCAGAAAACTCTGGTGGGAAGAGTGGAAAAATTTTGTAAATGAATTTTTTAAACAACTATTACCGATGATCAGTTGCACAGAAATAGGCATTTAGAGACATTTTCTAACATCGCGGTGCCTTCGAAAAGTAGGAATTTATCTCTTTATTTATTTAAAAGATTGTACTTCACTTAGGCTATCAATATAATATATAACTTTTTTTCTAATTTTTTTGTTTTAAAGGAATTCAAGAATGTTGCCTCAAAACAATGCCGATTGCATTAATACTATCTACATTAATAACTTGAATGAAAAGATTAAGATCGAAGGTGAGGGAACAATTTATCTTTTATTATAAGATTCTGCCTTTCTAATAATAACTTGAGGTTCGATCATTTTATTTATTTAGTATATATTTCTGCACAAATTTTCTCTTGACGTATATTTTTTTGTTCATTTAACACTGAAATTGTTTTTCAAGATTTAACATGTTAATTCTTGTTATTTGGTATATTACTAATTTGTAAAATGTAAAGTCTGCGAAAGAAGCTTAACATTTAGTTTTTAAAAAATATTTCAAATATTTTGTTATTAAACACTGTTGATGATGACGAAGATAGTATCACTTTATTTTTGTTTTATTTCTTTACCATTCATCCTTCATGTTTATTATTCGAAAATATTTCCGTATTATTCCTTAAAGTATTTTATGATTAGGTTTTTATTTATAATAATTACAATTATTAGATACAGATGAGAATGTTAAAGTGTACAGCTTTTGAACGCTTTGTACAGTATATAGCATTCTTATGTGGTGTTCTAGCACATGTTTTGTTGGGAAGAATGTAAAAATTCGACCATTCTATATATCTGTCTACCTATATATATGTATGTGCATATCTATTTATATATATTTGTTTAAAATTAACATTTTGAAGTAGTTTAATACATTTTGAAGTAATTTAGCATCTACTTTAAATCAAAGTTTTCAAAATTAGCGATTTTTTTAAAAAAAATTATTAAAAAATTAATTTTTTTCTGTTCAAGTTGGATTTTTTTTCCACCACAAACCTATCAAAACTCTGATAAAATATTGTAATGATGCTTAATATAATTTAAAAACAATATTATAATTTAAGTACTCGTTTCTAACTTAAAGTGTCAAATATAATGTAATTTTTACAAACTGAAAAATAAAACACTACAATGAACACTACAATAAAACACTACACTAATCTTTTATTCCATTCTACTCTAAAAAGCAAAATCATAGTTGTCAATAATCAAGCCTAATACTTTCCTGAATTTGTGAGGACAAAGTTAGTCTTGACAGAAAAAGGGTTTCTTCATTATTTAGAAATGATACAGTTGCAACTATTACAACTAAGTGTGCTAAACATACTTGCAATATTTAGTGAGAAAAAAACCTTATAATGTTCTACTGCGACATTTTGTGACAAAATTACAAAAATATTGAACTAAATTAAAACTGATTCAGAAAATATAAATAACTGAACTTTGGAAATTCTGTACTCTATTCCTATTGTGTGGAGATTGTGGTGTCATGTGACTTATTTTATTGTGTGTATATTGACCTATCTATTTTCAGTTAAAGAGCAGAATGATTGTGTTTTGATGAAAGCAGAATTCCAGTTCACTTTCTTCTAATTTTTGCCATGTTGTTTCTTCTAATTTTAGAAACTTCGTTATGCTAACTTTATTATCCTTATTATTTAAATATTCATCATTCGATAATATTAATATGGAAGATTTGTGTGTTTACTTTTTCTGTTCAACTTTCTATGAGCAATAGAGACAAAACTGAATTTTTCTAATTTGCTTTTGCTCTCATTATCTTACAAATCTCATAACACAATTCAAGTTGTTATTATTTTTTTCTCTTGGAAAAAGAAACTATTATTTAGAAATTCTGAGCTACAATTGTTTTCATTTAAATGTTAGAAGTGTCTCAAACCTTATGCCTTTTTTTTTAAGAACCTGTTTTTCCAAAACAAACAACAATTTTATTTAAGCAACTGTAGGATTTATTAAAGAACAAGTCATTTTAATAGTTTATGCAAAAAAAAGTTATATTTTTATCAAAGAAAAGTTAAAGACTTTATATTTAATTTTATTGAAATGGCAAAAAGTGCAGAACTAATTTTTCTTTTTCTATGAGAAACTTTATAATTGTAATTATGTACAATTACTCTTTTAAATTAAGACAAATAGATATTTTTCTTATGGAACTAAGGAATAATTACTCAAGTTATTGTTAATTGATATAAAAACTGTATTTATTTATCGTTATTCTTGCAAGCCAAATTATTTTTTCGTATGGTCTTTCTCTAAAAAAAGTTATGCACCCCTTTTGATGATAAATATAAAAAATAAAATTGTATTTATTCTTATATTTCTTTTATATTTATAGCTGTTGGTGTTGGTTGAGATCTGCTAAAGGATTTCCTCATTTATTTATCTAGCAAACTTTTTTATTGGTAGGAACTTTTTAAAAAAAATTTCTTTTCAAAATTTTTGTCAGCACATCATATTTGTAATTAATATAGTAATTACAGTCATACTTAAGAAGAGTTACTATTATCAGTAAGTAAGTTTCTCTTTGCATGACTCAGAGATTTAGTCATGGATCTTATAGCAACATTAAAACTGCACATAAAAAAAGTATTATGAACATTTGTTTTTTACTTGATGTGTGTTTTGTTTATTATTTTAGGTTTTTATTTTAGATTTTTAGTTTTTTTTATCAATATAGTAGAACCTTGATCCTTTTTCATGGGACTAATGTATACCATGAAGTGAAATAAATAATTTAATAATAAATAATAATGCATAAAATAATAAATAATTCCCCGTGGCAGAATTTTTCCTGTATTTTTACGCCAAACCTTACTAGCACTAATATTTTTAATATAGATATTTTTGCAGCCAATTTAAAATAACACAAGAGCATTGTGTTTATTAAAAAGCACTGCATGTATAGAAATAAATTATATACCAATTCTTTTTATTGTATACCTTAATTAAGGTCTAGATTTTTTACGAAATAATCTTTTTAAATGAAAAATTTATAAAATGATTAATCTTTTATTAATAATAAAGAAAATTAAAATAAATTATTCATGTGTAGACAGAGATGTAAATATTAACACAAGAAAAAGTAATTTTATACCTATATACAGGTAAAACTTTTAATGTAGATTAAAAAAATTAAATATTTATTACGTTTGTATTCAGTATTGTGTGTGAAACAAATATCTCACAATCTTTGTTTTTCTCCTGCTTTCATTTTATTAATAAATAAATAAAAATAAGTAAAAAAATAAAACTTCAGATAACAATGATAACGGCATGTAGTCTGATTAGTGCAAATCTGAATTAGTAATGAAATCCTTAATGTCATACTGTCATAAAATGATCAAATAAAAATTTAAGTTAATCTTATTACTTCATACTTTATTAAAAATGTGAGATTAAAAAAAAAATAAAAACACTTTTGAAGTGAATGATCTTTTAAATGTTCACTATTTTAGAATTATTTTTAATGTTATCAATTTTACTCATTTGTTTTTGCCACAAAAGTTGAGTAGTTCTACTCTCAACCAAGCCAGTAATTTCAGAATATTTCTTTGAGCCTCATACTCCCTGAAATTAATTGTCTCTTTTTGATTTTATAAATCTGCAGTAAGAACCAGCTTGAAACAAAAACAAAAAAAAATTACTACAAGTTCTTGCTTAAACAGAAGGTTGCTTTTGAGAGAGGAATGAACATCTTGTAAACAGGATTATGGGAAACTTTCATATTTTAGATTTCTGAAATTGGGTGAAAATTTCATCAAAATATAATTTTTTGATTCGCAGAAGTTTGCGAATCAATATTTTTGAGAGCTATGAAGTAGTATGAAAAATCACAAATTTAAGTTAAAAAATTACAAACTTAATGAAGAAGGAAGAGGAATTTATTAATTTAGAATTTCGGTTTGACACACTTTTCTTTTCAGCCCAAAGAATTTTTATTATTTTTGTTTATTTTCTGTATGTTTACATGCTTACAGAAATTTTGTTGTTATTTCAATGACTCCGAGACCCATTGCTAATGTTGGCTCAGGCTCCATTTTGCTGCTTTCATTGGCATTTTTACAATTTATGCAACCATTTCTTGAGCTGACAACATAACAAGTTTCAACTTTTACATCAGCTGATTAATAAGCATCAAACTGGCTGTTTGCGGTGTTAACCCCCGACTGTAACAAATCTTAATTTGATTCTTCATTTGAGCATCAGGACAGACTTCTCATTGCAAAATAACTTAAGTATTTTTAAATGTTGGTAGAATTTTTGAACAACAGGCGTAATAATCTGCTAGTTTAAAAAATGGTCTAAACGGGTATTAGTAGCATTGTAAGAATAGCATTTCTGATTGGACCATTAAAACAAAACGATACTAGCAAGAAGTATGGATCAAGGTTCGACTATAATTATTTCCATTAGATTAAAAACTAAACTCAGTGGCGCGACAGCCCATAGAGGGCCAAGGCCATTTCATCGATATTTCATTCTGATACCAGATAGAAAACAATTGAAACCTTTCTGTTCTTGCTTGGAAGTAAATAAATAGATAAAAAAAACTATCCCCTTCCCTTTTACTTTTTCTTAGTGTGGGGAATAAAGCATAACTAAACTCAGTGATGCGACAGCCCATAGAGGGCCGAGGCCTACTGCGCCCATCTCAGTTTTCTTGACCTTGGGTTCTGGGGTGCAGGGGCAGATGTTCCGGTCAGGTGGTCAGCCGAACGCGGAACCCCCAGTGTTTAGTTCCCAAGTGTGCTTGGTACTCATTTATCGACCCACTGAAGGGATGAAAGGCTGAGTTAACCTTGCCCGGCCCGAGGATCGAACCCAGGACCTGTGGCACTGGAGCGGGAAGCGCTACCACACAGCCACCGGGCGTCTTTCCATTAGATTAGCCATAGAATTTTTTAGTCAAATATATGAGTCTTTGAATAAACTTTCCAAGTAAGTATGAAGAAAAACTTCAATATTTTACAATTAGTCTAAAATGTAGAGAGAAATACTTTTTATTTTTATTTTAAAGAGATTCTTGCCTTTTGAGATATGAAAGGCAGCATTTTATTTAACATTAGAGCAGTGTACTTTTAAGACACTATCCTGGCTAAAATTTCCTCCCCACTTTAACTTTCATGACATATTTTTTAATATGTTAACAAATGTAGTAGATTGAACTTTTTGTGGACCAAAACCATAAAAAAATGAAGAACTTAATTCAAATATATTTATTGCAATAGTAATAATAAATCAACATAAGGTTGTCTATGTTTCAAAAGTAATGGTTTTATGAGTGAAAAGTGGGCACCTCAACATTTTTTGTTCTGAGTCGAAGAAACATGACATTGCTTGATTTCTGAGCATTTCTATGTTATAGATTGAGGCATGATAACCTGTGCAGTTAGATCAATGTTTAAAATTCAATAATTTCAAAGATGAAACCTACTCATCAGTTATAATTATTTTATTACCAATGGTGAGACGGTGATCGGAAATTCCGTGCTTTGTATGAAATCTTAAGAATTTCATTTCTTCAAAATTTTATCAGGAAATATACATTAGCAAATTTTGCTTTTTAAGTTCTCTAATGGCTGTGCTAATTTTAAAGGTAAGTGCATTTTATTATATATCACTGTTTTTAATGAACAAACTAACAAAAAACATGAGTGCTGTAAAGATAATTTTGGTAAAAGATTTTTTTTGTCATCTTGTTACTCTGTTTCTTCTTATTACATAATTTCAGAAGCTCACATCTTCAAGTGAGTATTTTATGCTGAAAAGTTTTTAATTTTTTAGATTTAAAGAAGGCCCTTCAAGCTGTTTTTGCTCAATTTGGTAATATAGTTAATATTTATGCATCAAAGCATTTAAAAATGCGCGGACAAGCATTTGTGGCCTTCAAAGAGAAAAAAGGTGCAATTGATGCCTTGCGTTCAATGCAAGGATTCCCATTCTTCGATAAACCTTTGGTAACTTTCTTTCATTCTATTTTTAAATTACTTTTATTCTGATTATATATTACAATCTATTTAGAGGAAATATACTGCTTATACTAGAAGACTAGTTAAGTTTAGACCTAAAAAACTAAGAAAGTATGATATTTAAAATTTAAAAAAAAGGGAATTATATTATTTAACTGCAATAATCTTAAAATATTTTGGAAATAGTCTTTTTATTTTATTTGTTGTGTTCTTATATTTGCTTTATTAACAGGGTGTGTAGTGTTTTTAAAGAGTGCTTAAAGATGCTTATTTTAGAATAACATTTTTTAAAAGCCCTTAAAAGTGCTTTTTTTTATTCAGGGTTTGTAAAAATTGCTTATTTTTCTATTTTCTGAAAAGAGATTTTTTCTTTGCCTTGTCGATTGCCGTTCTAAATTACATAAAATTTCTGATTTTCACAATTTTCTCTTATCAGAAACTAGTTATTTTAACATGATTATGTGAAGTTTTTGAATTTTACTATTATATTTTATGTTCATAATTAAGAACTTAAAATGATAGTAAAAATTACTTTTTTCTATCATTTCTACACTAATTTGCATATTTATTTTTGCTTCATTCAGTGGCAAAGCAAAAGCAGCAAGAATTTTATTACAAGCTTTGTATATAAGAAAAATTGAGAAGGGAAATGTTTTTGTTTCACTCTAAATATTAAGGCTAAGAACTACTTTTTGTTTGGATTGATCAAATATTAAAAACACCCTCTTTATTTTTTGTTGTTGTTTTGTTGTGGTTGAAAAGTATGTCATTTAACATTAGGAAAAAATAATTGCGATGCTGAAACTTGTTCACTTGTTGATGTTTGTTGAGATGTTGAACACTGTAAAAAGTTCTTTTGCAAAAAACCAAAACAAAAAAAATCTTGAAATCGATTTTAATACGTACAAACATTTAAAAACTTATATTTATTTAATTATGTACACATATCTGCAGCATTTTAATAGTTTCCTTACACATTACTTAGTTCTCACATTTTCCTCTTTATTAACACCAAAATTAACAAAATTGGCTCATTAATAATCTTAAAAAATTATTTTAATATTTTTTCAGCATCGTATTTTTTCAGTAAAAATGTAATATAATTAATCATAGAAATCCATGGCATGGGTGTTGACCATAGGTCCATTTCAGGTGAAATGTGACTTGAGTGCATAACACAACAACTTTTACTATGGAAATTTTAAAAATTATTGGATTGTTTTTTGCAGTTATTCAAATCATGGGGAAATTAAGTACATTTATATCACTAATAAATGTTATGTTTCATTTGTTGTAGTTTTCTTTTAATATTTAATTAAATGTTATGTTACTTCCGTGTTGCTGGAGCTCCTAAATATTGTGCAAACTATAGCAGTAAGCAGTGCTAAAATTGTTTGCCTCAGTTTCAAACTTTATTTGCTCAATTGATGAAGCTAGAAGAAATATAACATTAAATAAATTAAAGTTTATAATTATTCATCAAGTAAAATTTATTAGTAAATGATAATGATATGATTTCATAACAGATATTTAGTTATCATCCCTGTGGCAGAATTCTATAGCACTAATATCTTTCTTCAAAATACGTTTAATAAAAACAAACATATATGTTACTAATTTAAAATAACAAAAGCGCTGTGTTAACAAAAATATATATATTTGTTTTTAATTGAACATGTAATAATTTTTTATTCCAATATTATTGTAGATGTTATTTCCTTCTTCACATTTTGTAAATAATTGTGACAATAAAATAAAAAATCATGAAATTCGTAGCAGTAATTGCCGGAGAAAAAAAACGAGCGATGACGAAATCACACGAATCGGTTTCCTCAGATGCATGTTTCGTTCCGAGACTAGGTTGCTGTAATAAATAACATCGTAATTAGAAAAAAAATCGAATTTCAAAACTACGGAGAAATCAATGGTAATAACTGCCGAAAATTCGATGGAATTATTGCATTAAAAAATAAATACTCAATGCATGATTCGATTTTTCCATATTGTTTGAAATGTATCGGGAGATTTAAAATCCATGTGAAAATCAATAACCGCCGAAAATGCAGTCGTAACATTGCATCGATTTACGATACTATCCGCGTAAATTGAGAGCGTAAGAAAGTGTTTATCTAAATGCGTGATTTAAATATCACGTGTAAACTTCTGTAGAAATAAAAATAAATTTTTTTTTTTTTACTTTTCAAAAATAAAATCTCTCTGCAAGAACTCTAACATTCTGCGACAATGTCGCCTTGTGGCTGCAATTCTGACACGGGGGTCATCATAATATATTAAAATTGCATCTGTTGCTACTGTGTTAGGAGCCCCTATAACTTGGAAGTGCTATGCTAATGATGTTATTAATCTGAAGTTATTTTGGTAGAAGATACAGTTGGCTAAAACTGACTCTGATTGCATATCCAAGATCAAAGGAACCTACAGGGAAAAAACTACTGCTACTTATAGAATTAATAAAAAGGAAGCAAGCATTAAAGACAAAAGCTTTGTCCATAATCCAGAAAGTCCGAATAATGCCCTGCAACCATCACATCAAGCAACAAACAAGTCTACAAATATTAGTCTTCCAGTTCCAAATCAACACTTAATTTTGATTCCACCTCTTCTTCCGCTGTCTAGTAAGACATTTTATATCCTATATATTATTGAATTAATTGTATGGCGCTTATAGTGATACGGGAGTTATTAGGAAGTTTCTTGGACAAGAAAAGTGTCAAATTGGTTTAAAACCTTAACAAACTTGCATTTAATAATCATAAAACCCAGATTGTAAGCTGAGGCTGAAAAAAAACAACGTTAAGTGTAAAAAGATGTATGTAGTTTTATAGCATAAATTTAAATCAAATTAATTTGGATATGGATTTAAAATTAGTTATGCTAGAAATATAATTACATTTGAATTCATTAATATGAATTAAGTCTAAAACTATTTATGGATGAGAATATTACAAATTAAAAATAAAACAGACATTTTGAAACAAACAAAAAATTTTAAGTAGGAAAGGGATGGAAAATTCCTGATAAATAGTTCAATAGAGACAGGAGAACAGTTAAAAGTTTAGACTTCTTAATTTTACCTTTAGTTTTGTTTATTTCATAGTATTCCTTGAGCAATTTAAATATATCAACTTTTTTGTGTAAAAAAATATGATATTAGATGTAAATGGACCAGTGAAAATGTAAACATGGTTATATCGTTAGTTACTGGTCCTTTGGACCATCAACTAAATTTTCTTAATTTCTACCCATGTGAAGTTATAGTTTTTCGAATATTTTTACAATGTGCAATTATCATTAAATATATTTTCATTAAATATTTAAAAAGATTTAAGATTTTTCAAAATTTTTTATTTTTTTGCTGTTTTGCTAATAATGCTCCTTGGTTTCTTATCTATTAACAGGGGTCTGTCCAGGCCAAATTCAACTTTAGGAAAAACGGTAGTTTCACAAACTACTTTTTCTTAAAATTTTATTTTTGTATCCCGTAAGAAACGATAAATCCGTATTTTTACCATATTTTTGTGTTGCTTTTTAATTTAATTTTTCATTTAAGAAAATTGTGTAAATTTTTTCAAAATAGGTACCTCTCAAAAAAACCTAGATAGACCCCTGATGTATGTATTTCCAGTGCAAGTAGAGCCACCTTCTAATAACATTCTTTTCTTGACGAATTTGCCTCCTGATACAAATGAAATGCTGTTGAGTACTTTATTTGGAAGGTAAGTTTTAATTTTTCATATAATTGTGACAAGTGCATAAAATTTTTTAAAAGCCCTAAAAGTTTGATTTTTCATTGGGTGTTTTTAAAAAAATGCTTAATTTTCTCTTTTCGAAAATGAAACTTTTTTCTTTACCATGTTGATTTTCGCCATTTATTATGCAAAAGCGTGCTTTTCATATTGTTCTATCCAACACTTTCACAATTCATTTAACCACAATCCATTTCGACTTACCTCCGGTCCATAGCGTATGAAAGCCTCAATCATTTTACTTGTCTGATGAAATACTTGCAGGTCTGCATGTGCGTATACTGAGCTGGGATCGGTGAGATTCTAGCCCTCTCATGTGCAACTCTGCTGCATTTTGCACGATATTCTCAACGTCAGGCTTCATTCCCTCCCCTCCCTCTGAAATCGAACTCGAAAATCTCTCGATCTTTTTATGGTGGCTAATGTAATGAAGAAAATTGTTCTTTCTCAGAAACTAGTTATTTTATCATGATCGTGAAAAGTCTTTGAAGACTTTTTTGCAATTTGTTAATGCATATAATGCTTACAAATATTCTTTTAGTGCTTAAAAGTTGCTTATTTTTTGTTGGAAGATTTGACTTCGCACCCTGTTTTTCTTCCAATATTATTACTTCATTTTTGATGTAATAGTATTTTTAGAAGCAACCAACTAGTGTACCTTTCATTTGTAGTCAACAAAGCTATTATTAGCCAATGCCTTAAAGTATGCATAAAATCAGTGCCTTGATATTCAGGTTTATGACATGCAAAACCGGCATTTCTGAAATATAAAACTTTCAAGGAAAGTTTATTTTCTGCAACACTTAACTAAAATATGATACTCTTTAGTTTAAGAGATATTAAAGCAGTGGGTTTTAAAACACAATTTAAGAAAATAGGTGAAGAGGGGGGGGGGGTAGTTTTTAATTTTTAAAAATTTTGATTTGAAAAGTTTTGCAACTTAAGAGTTGTTCGGTTTTATTTCCAATGAAAACTTAAATTTTGTTAAGTTTAATGTAAATACTGGGTTTTTGAGAAAAATATTTTGTCTAAATAAATTTTATTGATTCATACAAATGAATAGTCATTCTGTAATTGCAGCACAGTCGTTTTATTTGGAATTGACTTTAATTTATATTCAATTGATCTTTAAAATCTGACTTTTCAGCTAGATTTTGGAGTTGTTGAATAGGTATAATTTTCCTTTATTATTTCATTCTACATTTTAATATCAAGTTTTTATTAAGTTTTTTTTATTTTTAATTTTTAGCTCAGTTGTAATTTTACTTTCATTTTTAATTTGGCCCTGCCTCATGCTTTTTTTTTTTTTTAAATTTATTTTTTTTATTTATTATTATTATTATTTTTTGCTGCATCAAATTGATTTTTGTTGTGTTACTTATCCAATTAATTGCAAAAAAATGTAATATTTTTGTTTGTTTTTTCTTCAATTCTTTCAGATTTCCTGGATTTAAAGAAATTAGAACTGTTTCTAGCCGACAGGAGATTGCCTTCGTTGAATTTGATGATGTGGCCTCTGCTGAATGTGCTAAGAATGCTCTTCAGGGTTTTAAATTGTCACCAACTCATCCTATTAATATCTCATTTGCCAAAAAATAGAATTTCCTTTTCAAAAACTTTTTTTTCTTATTTGAAATTGTTTTTCCGATATATTTTACCAAATTGAGATTATTTAAAGCATTTGTTATGAAAAATTTTTGCTGTAATTTAAGTTTTAAAGTTCTTCTACAAGAAAAAAATTGCTTAGTTTCGTAATTAAAGAGGCAGTCTTTTCCTAGTCATGTGCCTTATATATCAGTGAAACATCTTATTTCATACTTTTTAGTTTTCATGTTTTAAATTTTAAAAAATGTTTTTTTTTTTTTTTTTTTTTTTTTTTTTAAACTTGAAAGTAAACTGCTTTTAATGAATTATTAGTATAGGTTTAAAGAAACTCTGGAGTTGTTTTTATATTTTTAGCTATTTTATATTACCCAAGTTATGTTGTAATTTTATAGAATTATTTGTGAAAAAAAACATTTGTAATGCTTTTGGTTCTTCAATATTAAAGTTTCAAGCTTTTGTATCTATTTTTTTTTTTTTTTTTTTTTTTTTTTTTTTTTTTTGGAGAAACCTTAATTCTCCTTTAAAAATTAAATACAACAAAATGCAAATAAATTTTAATTTCTGTAAAAATTTGAATAATTTCTAAATTGACACATTTTTGTTTTTGAAGGAAAGAACTTCTGTTAAATCTAATTTTAATTTCTTAAAATTTTAAAAAAGATAAGAATTATTAATTGGTAGTAGGAATATATTTTTGTTTTGTATTATTGCAATCAGGAAGCGTCACTTTTCCCCTTGACATTATTTTATTTACTCTTTTTTTTTATCAAATACTACTAAATTATAACTTCGTTATAAAACTGAAAAAACTCATAACTTTTGAAGATACTCATAACTTTACAAGCTAATTGTTCTGTAGCTTGTTGTAATAGGATAAAATAATTTTTTTATTAAACATTTCTCTACTAGCTCAAAACATTTGAATTAGATTGTTAAACTTTCTTAATTCTGTAGTTACCTTCTCCCTTACTATTTGTTGTTATTTAAAAATTTCATTAAATTTTTATCAGAAACAAATTTGACAAGTCTTTTGTTTAATAACACATTTTGTTTATAAGATTAGTTAACTTAGCATAAACTGTAGTGTTTACTTAGCATAACTGTAGTTTGTATAGTTTAATACTATTTATATAAATATGGTGTATATTATTTCAAAAAGTTTTCCTTTTTTTTTCCAAAACCATTTTATTTCATATTTTGTAAATGCATTTCATTTTTACTTTTTTAAGAAACATATTCTTAAGATGCAAAATTCCAGTATTTAGTCACTAAAAGTGAAAAGAGTGTTCATATTATGGGAATACTGTGTGATAAATATATGTGCATTTTTTTTGAACTTATCATTATTGGTGTTATTTCATATAAAAAAAAATGTGTTGTAATTATAATAAAAAAGTTGTTGATAACCACAGTTATTTTTTTTCTTATTTAAACTTTTCTTTATTTTTAGTATAGTTTTTTTTTTGCAATTTTAAAATATTTTGATTTTAAATACTATGATTATTTTGTTCTGGAATTACTTTCCACAACCTGATTGCTTTGCTGGAAAAGAAGAAAAAAAAATTCTGATCTAGAAAAAGTGTAGGAAAACAAATAGCAGTTTAAGACAAATTAATCATTTAGAGGCAACAAAAGTTCGCAAATTGCTTTACAAAAGAGTAATGTAATTTAAGCCGGAGTTGCACAAAATAATATCAGCAAATGAGAAACTGAAAAAAAAATTTAACCCCATATGATTAGTTATGAAAAAAATAAAGGTAAAGTAAGTTAATTACAAATTTCATAGATAAAATGTATCTTAAAACTTGTAAATTAGCAAGAAATTTATTTATTTGTATTGTAATTATAATTGAAATTTTGTAAATATTTTTTTCCAATGAAACAAAATAAAAGATTCTAACTTTTTTCAGGTACTTCGTAAGTTCCCAATTTTTTACTGTTAGGTGTGTTTAACTGTTCAGAGTGTTAAATATGTACTATTTTGGTCCAAATTTTCTGGCAGCCCTTGATAATGTTATACTACTTATTAATCATTCTGTTTTTTAGTCCCAATTTCATGAACTTCTTCCTTTCTTCAAGCATGGCTACTGTGTATATGGTATAATTTTTTATTCCAAGATATTTTTTTATATCACTATTGAATGTTGTGTAAAAGCACATTCAAAGGGAAATGGCTTTTGATATTTATATTTTTAACTTAGCTGCTGAAGAAAACTTTAATTCACCTTTCAAATGAAAAACAGTATTAGTTAGTTTTTTTAGACCATTCCCAGAAAAGGGTGAATTTTGCACTTGAACTAAGTTGATAGTTTTTAGTATTAGCTTTCTTTTTAGTTTGATTTATGGGAAAACAACGCATGCTTATGAGATTAAAGCATATTCATTGGTGTCAACTTCACAGAAAAAATTGTTTTTAGTGCTATCGACATTAATCGATGATTAAATCTTCCGCCATCACTAATCAGTAATTGCACTCCCTCGTATACATTTGCATGTGCTACAAAATAAAATATTTTATAACTATGGCTATTTATAATATTAATATACATAGGGGAAACTTGCATAACTCTCTCTACAAGTCAAATTATGAGCAAGCAATTTTGATTTGCTTATCTTACTTTTTGGAAATAATAAATATGGACATTAATGCAGAAGGTACAAGCAAAATATTTTCCCCTTGAGGTTATTTTTTCAGGATGCTTTGTGATTTATCTAAAATGGTGACTTTGCTCCTATCTCTCAATTTTTACAAATGTTTGCGAAAAACTTTTATTTGTGGTAGTGAAATAAACTTATTCACTCGAGGTTCTTGTAATGGTTAAAAAAGTGGATGTAAACTCCAGTGCTGTTTGTATCCTAAAAATGAGAAAAAACTGGTAGTAAAATTATTTCATTTCTAGCTTGTTTTAGCCTGGATTAAATCTATCTGGTTTCCAAGACTTATTAATAGCTATTTTCTAATAAAGGAAACAGTCTGGTATATGTAATATATAGCATGGTGCATAGCGTTTTAAAAAAGTGCTTAAAGGTGCTTATTTTCATTTTTTAAAGCCCTTAAAGGTGCTTTTTTTCATGGGTGTTTTTAAAAAGTGCTCGATTTTCCCTTTACAAAAATGAGATTTTTTTATTTTTCTTTACCGTGTCGATTTTCGCCACGTATTATGCAAAACCGTGCTTTTTACATTGTTTTATTCAACGTTTTCACAATTCATTCAACAATCTATTTCGGCGTACCATCGGTCCATAGCGTATGAAAGTGCCAATTAGTTTACATGCTTCATGAAATACTTGCGAGTCGGCATGTGTGTCTGCTGAGCTGGGTTCGGTTGCGTTCTCATGTGCAACTCTGCTGCATTTTGCAAGATATTTTCCATTTCAGGCTTCATTTTTCACCCTCTGATATCGAAACGAAAAATCTCTTGATCATTTTATGATGAGCTAATACAATCAAGAAAAGAGTTCTTTGTCAGAAACTACCTATTTCATCATGATCATGTAAAGTCTTTGTAAATTATTTTGCATTTCGCTAATGCATGTAGTGCTTAAAAATATTTTTTGAATGTTTAAAAAGCACTTAAAAGGTGCTTAATGTTTGTTGAAAGATTTGGCTACGCACCCTGTATAGTTATGCTTTTATTAAGTCTTGGTAGCCAGGATTCCCATAAAGCATGCTAGTTATGTATTGGCTTTACTATCAGCTTTTTCTCTTTTTTTGGGGGGGGGGGCACAAACATTCCTGAATTTAATACCTCATTAATCCAAAAGATTTTTGTTCTCTCATAGATTAAAAAAAAAATAGAAACTAGTAATTCAATCAGTTTTTAAACAAAAATTATTTTGGTAAAATTAAGACATTCATGTTCACTAAAATATATTAACAAATTAGTGATTATGTATTGATCAGAAATTATGCGATTGCCTTATTTTAAGACTTAAGTGATAGTTGAGCCATTATGACACTAAACTGTCATTTTATTTTTATAACCGTCATTGAACAGCCCATTCAATTTTTTGGGTTTATGCTACTAATGTTCAACTCGGTAGTCTTGTAATTTTGAACCTAATTCAGAAGACAAGGGAGCTCCCTGATCAAATATAGGTAGAAATATGCCTCCGTTTACGAGAAGTGACGATATTAGTATGGATGAGGTACATATTGGTAGCAAGACTCGGAAATATCTGAATTTTTTTGTGCCCTGCTGGATATGTTAGTCTACAATAAACATGTCCTAAGGAAATTTTTTAATGTATGAGAGTATTTTTCCAGTGCATATTAATGAAAACGTATGAATGTATGGTGAGTAAATTAAATAAGATAAAGGAACTATGGATGATCGGATTTTCACAAACTAATCTTTGTGGTCCAAAAGTGTAACCTTGAATATCCTCATTAACTAGTGCAAACCATTTAGTCAAACAAACATAAAAACATACTTTACTCTTATTAAACATACCCTTATTTCGACGGATTCGGATATTTGACCATTAAAATATCCGGAACATATACTTCGAAACCAGTCAAGAGAGATGGTCCTTTAATGTTAGTTTCAATTTTTTATTTATTTATTTATTTTTTTTTTGACATGTAATACGCATTTTAAACGGATCGAAAACTTAATGTGTTCAGTTATAACATTTTTTAGTCCAAAGATAAAACGAAAACAATCATGTAAAAAATAAATTTGAATAGCTATTTGTTATTTTTTTTATTTAATAATGGTTGAGAAATTGTTGGATATACAAATTTTTTGACCGTTTTAAATGACGAAATTTGAGCGAAAACGTCTGAATAGTTTTTGAGACATAAAATTTCCAAAGGAAGAAGGAAAAAAAAAATTCACTCATAGTTTCAAATTCTAAAAAAAAAAAAAAAAAAACTTTCTAAAATAACTAACATTCTAAACTAACGTTTTAAATATGATATTCGCAACACATCTAGATGAGCTGGAGGTCCGAGAGCGAGATACACAGATTAACTTAGGATATATATTAGTTAGATACTTAGGATACAGGATTCATAAGACAACCAAAAGATTAAATGAATTAAGAATTATAGGTTGTATCTAAATATAATCAGAGGTTTTAAAACTCATCACTGTTTATAGAAAGTACTAATTCGCGGAACACCTTTCAATCTTCCACGGAACCCTAATGTTCCGTGAAACACCATTTGGGAACCGCTGACTCTAAATATATGTCAGATGAAGGCTGAATTTTGAGGTTTCGTCACTGGGCCTTTGATATCTAAACAAAGGAGGCTGCGGTAAATAAGCGACTGGGTGACCACTTTGATCAGTCTGAGTAGGGACCGAGGGTGTTCTGTATCGGTCCTCGTTAAACTGTTCTATCTTAAAGTGCTCGACTTCGCTTGCAGGTCGTCGGGCTACAAAAACAGGGGAGTCATCCCCTCTGCAGAGGGTCGAAATTGCGATGGTATGTCTTCAGATCATCCTCAGGGATGTTTCCCAGACCGTCGCCAATAGCCCATTGTGCAGCTCTAATACGACGTAAATAAAGTACCTACCTGAACACAAAGGAGTTAGTAAATTAAAACCTTTTCTATCTATCGCTAACCTGAGAAAGAAAAAGCGAAACAAAAAACTGAACTTCAAGATGACTGCCACAAAAATTAAAAAAAGAAAATAAAAATTTTAAGTCAAGTAAAAGTTATTTGATAAATATCCTCATAATGTTAAAGCATCGAACAGAAATAGTAGATCGCTATTAATTTTTATACCTTATAAATTTTGCGTTTAATAACTGAGCCAAACATTTGTTTAAAAGTAGTAAAAAAGTTTATGAAAATTTTATCATGGATCCCAGTATAACGATGTAATAAAACTTTAAACGATGTAATAAAATTTTATACTAATTGTATTCACATGCACCACAATTGTTTTTTTTTTTTTTCCTTTTTAAAAATAAAAATGAGCATGACTATGCTATTAAAGAAGAAGTTAACTCCGTTTAATATTTTTTTTTAGTCTAATAATTTAAATCTTATTAAATATAATTGACTTTTTCTCTCCTCTTTTTGTACTGTATATTCGTTCCATCCGTTAATGTGGGGATTTTTGTCAAAATTCGAGTCGCGCGTAATAAGTAATTTACTGTATTTCCGATTAGAAGCTGTTGAAATATTACTTAAGCATATTTTTTGCTTTTATGAATTCCATTTCATCGCTTGTCTGCTAAAGTAAGGAAATTAAGAACACCTACTCCTTTTAGGTGCTTATGCAATGTATGCCAGACAAGAGAAGGGGTGAAAAATAAGAAATAATCAGAATTTTTACTCGTCGAGGAATATAATTTTAACAATATTGAAAAACAATCCAGTGAATACGCTAAAAAAACAAAAACATGGTATTAACAAAAACACTTGATACATACTGTATTACAAATGTCAATTTTCTATTCAAATTTTTTTAATATAAGATGTTTCTCAAATGTTTTTATTTCTGCAGACGATTTACTTCTATAACTTGACTTGTAGCTTCTAAAGTTACTACGAATTCTAGAACTTAGGCATAATTTATACCTTAGGTCGAGGGAAAAAATCTATATGGTTAACGAATACCGATCATATGTATAAAATTACGAAAATGTAAGCTAAGTATGTTTTTTTTGCAGAAATATAAGCTTATTCCGAGACGAAAAATTATTCCTCTTTTATTTATTTTTTCGGAACACTCAGGAACTGGTTTTCTTCTACGGCCTTGTGTAAGTGCTGTGTTCGATTATTTTCATGCTCTATTCCTTATTCTATCGCTCAATCTCATTAGGACATAGAAGATGCTAGGAAATAGGATAATTAAGTTGCAATTGTCTTGAAATTTTAATTAAGGTAAGTGTAAACAAAAAAAAATTTATTTACCTGAAATTTAGGTGTAAAATTTATATTGTTTTAACGGGTCCAGGACACATTCTTTAAATATTTTAAAATTGCATGGTATCTTTTGAATTTCTTTTAAGTGTTGTTACGTCACTTAATATATTTACAAAAAAATATTCAGCTATGCCCTTTATAAATGCTACGTGATTTATAAATTTACAAAAATGTAAATTTATTGTGATTTATAAATTTACAAAATTTAAAAATGTTTAAAAATTGATTAAAAGAGTATTTTTGCTAAATTTAAAATTCTATACTTTACTCTTTTATTTTTTTAAAAACTTTATTTTAATCCTTAAATTTTTAAATGTTTAAACTTTATTTTTAAACTTCAAATGTTTATTTTTAAAATGTTATAGGTTAAAGTTAAAATTTTGTTCATTTTTTTTTAAAACTAAAATGTCTCAATTCTTATTAATTTTCAGTATTATTTTATAAATTTTCAGTATTATTTGAAAAATGTTATTTTTTTTCTCAAAAGTATCTAAATTAAAAATTTGGAAGAGTTTTAAAATTTCTGCTAATTTTTGGTATTACTGGAAATGTTATAGATTAAATTAATAATTACTAATTTAAATGAATATTCCCAAGAAACTAAAGTAGTAAAAATTACCCGATTAAAAACTTAATTCGGATATACATACAAATTAGAAATAACAGTCAATATGTTTCAAGCGCTCAAAAACAGGTGCCCATGTTCATAAACATGCCTACTGTTATCTCCTATTTGTTTATTTTTGAAGGTAATTAGGTAAGTAATTAGAAAATAGGTAATTACTAATTTATTTTTTAAAAAAATTATCGTACTCTAATTTGTATTATTATCTCTTTGTTTTTAATTTTTTTTTAACAAATTTCTTAAAAATAAATTGTATAATCTTTTTCTTTATAATGTTCTTAAATATTTTAATCACTTAATTCATAATATTTTGTATAACTTAAAATCTTATAATTTAAAGATGTTTTCAATAAAAAATATACATTTTTAATTTTATCTTCAGTATTATTGTTCTTTTTTTCCTCAAATAATTTCTTAATTAACAATTGTATTAAGATTTTATAAATAATGTTAATAATTTTTAAGATTGCTGGAAATGTTACGTTTTAAAATTAGCAATTAATTCATTTTGAATAAAAATTTCCGTACTTGAATTAGTTTTCAGTATTATTTGCTTTACATTTTTTTTTATAAAACTAAAAAATGGAGTTCTTTTTTAATTAAAATTAACAACCATTTAGCCTTAACATTTAATGTTTTTTTTTGTTAAAAAAAATAATATTGTAGTAACCTTTAAAATCTGTAGAATGTATACTTTTCTTTTTTATTATTTAAAATTTTTTTCTAATCTATAATTTATTTATTAATTTCCCGAAGAAATATTTCTAAAAGTAATATTGCAAGAATACAACAAAGGCGACAATCTATAAGTATTTTTTTAAAAATATATATTTTCTTTATAAATACATTTATTTTTTTATAGTTTTTGAGAGATATCATTTTTAAGTTAAAATAACAAGAATAAAATGATCACTGAAAAAAAAAAAAAAGAGTCAAAATTTTAGCATCATTTGAAGTTTAATACTAGAAAAAGCAAAATTACTTTAAATCTTAATGAGTTAAAAATAATTATAGTGAGTAAAATACATTTTTTTTGAAAAGTAATAATATTAAATAAAAATAATTAAAATCACAAAATGTTTAAAATTTTTGCATATTGCACCCTCGTAATCGGAAAATTGATTTTAATTAATATTGCAAACGTAATTTCAACCTTGAATTATTATTGAAAAGAATTTTTAAAATAAAATATAAAAAAAGTTAAATGATTACAAAAATTTAAAAGGGAAACCAATATTTTAATGAGTGTTTTGATAAATTTAGACTTATTTATTAACCATTGCTGCCAACTTTTACGACTTTTTGAGGAAAGATTTTTCTTAGAGGGTACAAAATTAGTTCATTAATATTTGATTCTTGTTTCAATGAGCTGTATTTCAAGTAAAATTGACATCTGCGGCGTATAAGCAATGCATATGAAATTCAATCATGCATATGAAATTGCAAATATTTTATGTGATAAAATTTCAAAGTGCCGGCGAAATTTCAATTATATATTTTTAACTGTATCAAGGCCGTCTGTGCTCTGGAAAAGAGAAAAAAAAAAAACTGGTTAAAATCATTTCATAACTAGTTTGTTTCGGTTAAAATAAAGTACCTGTGCTTCTAATACTTATTAATATGAATTATAAACTACATTAAAATATAAGTTTACACAAGACTGTTTCCTTGGTTAGAAAATAATTATTAATTAGTCTTAATATTCTCGCACATTTATTTCCTGTGGAAACAAAAAAGAAATAAAATGGTTGCTTCTCCTATTGGTTGCTTCCCTAACAAAATTTTTTTTCCCTCACTTTACCGGGGTACTAACAGCCTGCTTAGTACCCGGTTTTTCGCTGATATCAGCGAAAAATGTCACGCAAAAGGTTCCTCGAAGAAAAAAAAAAAAAAAAAAAAAAAAAAAAAAAAAAGAACGTAAGTGATTGTAGATTTAATTATCAGAAATTTTAGTGGTTCTACAAAATAATTAAATTTGTAGCAAAATTTATGTTATAAAATATATTTCTTGTTTTTAGAAACCATTTCAATATGTTTCTGTTCACTAGAATAACTTTTTATCTAAAAAAAATTATAATAATAATTGTAGAACTCTCATATTTCTTTGGTGAGATATTTAAATTTAAGTGATTCAAATTTAGTGGATGTAAGTGTTTTTAACAATATCCCAAAAAAATCAAGTGAATTCCCCATTGTTTTCACGAATGCTTGCCACGGGAGACAAAAATTGCAAAAAGTTAAATTCAAAATTTAATTTAGAAAGGTTAAAATTCGCAATTCAATTAACATATTTATTTCAGTTTGCTGTTAAAAGATTTCTGTTAATTTAATACGAATAATTTGAAACGCAAGTCATAGTGGTAGTTACTATTGAACAATTAAAGGATAATAAAGAAATAAAGATGGCCTGAGTTTCTACTTTTCCTTTTGTTTTCAGTCACCTGTGGTATCCCTGCGAATAATTAGCCATCACTTAAATTTATTTGCAGATATGCTAACTAGCTCCGCTTTCTAAAAACTACTTTCTAGTGGTAACGAAAATGAAATAATTTTTACTTTAGTATTTTTCATTTTAAGTCATTTTTCCACCACTACAATATCAAAAATTCAAAGTATCATATAAAATGCAACTCGGCTGAATTAATAGTGTTGTTGCAATTTTAAAATGTAGGCGTAATTTTACTTCTTCCACAAGTTCAACGATTTAATTCGCTACCAATTTATTAAATCTTCTGCAGAAAGCGGAGCAGTTGGCATCTCTGTTTGTTATCCTAAAGGCAGCACTCATACTGTTGCAACACTTAGTGGCAGGGATGCCACTGGCGACTATAAGAATGTAAAAAGTGGTAGAAATGCAATTCACTTTTATTTAATTATTATTTCTGCAATTGTTCAAACGTAACTAGTGCCATGACTTACATTCCAAATTATTCATATTTAATGCAAAAATATTCTTTTCCAATATTATATCAAAATATTATATTCCAATATTTCAAGAGGAATAGGACTCCCAGTTCGAACTTTATGACTTTCAAAAATTAACTGGAAATTTTTTTTAATAAAAAGTTGCTATTTTTAATTTCTTTCAATAAAATTTTGAATTTTATTAACTGCCTCTTTTTGAATTATTAGTTGCCCGTGTCAATACTGTAAAAATGAAGCAAAATGTACCATTAAAAAAAAAAAAAAAGTAGTCGTGAAACTCAAACTAAGAGTTGATAATTTCCAACGGGACTACTACTTTAGTTTAAAGTTAAGTCTACTTAAGTTTTTTTGATCAAAATATCGCTACTTATACTGATAATGCATATACTAATCACAGAAATATCCTACATTGTGTAAAAAAGACCTAAAAATTATTAACTTTAACGATTTTTATGTAATAATCAAAAGTAAATTCTAAAATGAAAATAAATTTAATAAATCTATTTTTTTTAAATAATTTTTTTCTTATCTCATTTAAGAGTTTTCTTTGACTCTAAGCTACATATTTAAGCAAGAACCCATACCATTTTTTAAAGCTTTGGTCGGTCTCAGAAGTACATTATACTTCTAAGCATTTTAAATTAGTGATATTTTTGTTTTTATTTAATTCGTGAAACCTATACTATTTTTCTAGAACCATGTATCAAGATTTTGGATAGAGGATTTTAGGATTAATAGGATTTCTTGTTTACTAGTCTACCTGATTTTTCTACATTTTAGAAATAAAGCACAAAAGTGAGTAAAAACAATACAATAATTTACTATCAATCAATACATGTTTTCGTAATACCGGATAAGCTTTACAATGTATATATATATATATATATAAGTTCAAAATGAAGATAAAACAAAAGTAAATTACAGACAAAAGAAGGGGGAAAAAGAAAAATAATAATAATAAAATAACAAACAACTTGGGAAAGAAAAAGAATTAATTAATTAAAAAAGAAAAAAAAAAAAAAGGATAAAGTTTTTTTAAAAATCCGGAAAATAAAAGATATAATCTTTTCATCAGCCCACACGATTATATCCGTAATATATATATATATATATATATATATATATATATATATATATATATATATATATATATATATATATATATATATATGATTATTTATTTTGTGTTTCATACTGTATTTCATAACCATAACCACATTATTAAAATGCTAATTATAATATTTTTCACTCACTTATTTTGATTTACCAAAATTATTACTTATTTACCAAAATTAATACTTATTTACCAAAATTAATACAAAAAAATGAAAAAAACAAGAAAAGAATCATGAGTGATAATTCTGCATCAAAAGATTCACGTTTTTCAAAGTCTTAAATTTAAAATTCGGCAACCGAGTCAAACAGAACACATTTCTATGAATAAAATGAAACAAAAAATATTCAAAAATATTAATTAGTTAACTAATTTCGGACATATATTCTCGGTAGGTTATATAACATGGAGGAAATAAAATCTCTATTTTGTCTCACGAGGAACATCAATTGCTGGGGGCATTTTTAATAAGTTCTAATTACTTAGAAAAATGTTCTGCTTCGGTTCTTTACTATTGGGGTATATCTTCGTCAAAAAGCGCCCAAGTTTTGGTATGCGGAGGAGGTGATAGAGGGTAAGGTGGGGCAACTGATTACGACACGGAACAGTTTTTACTAATCTTATATAAACGTTCTTATATAAGTTCAGAAAAAGAAGAGAGAACGAGCTGAATTATACTGCCCTGCGTTGTTTTGTCAAGGTCATTAGTTTTGTTTATTAGAATTAAAAATGAGTGAAGAACTAGGCAGAGAATGTTACTTATTAATATTTTTTTCTTCTTAAATTTGAATCAATGTCCTTCAAAGTATAGTTTTCTGAAGGCCAACAGGTTCTGTAGTATCATGTAAAAATGTTTTCAACAAACTTTTTGTTGTCTGCAATAACCTTTATCATAATTCATAACGTCTAACTTCATGAAATAAACAGGGGCCCTCGTCCCTTGCGTTGCCAATCGTTATTGTTTCAGAATTATTTTTATTTCAGGGCAGCTACTTGTCCGAAAAAGATAAAATACTGGTAGTAAGGATATTTTATTTCTTCTTATTTGAGGGAAATAAACTATCCCTAACTATCGCTCTCTTTCTTTTTCTTACAACAACTTACAGATTATGAACTTTATCAGGAGTAAATTAACTTTAAAACTATTAATAACTAGTGATAGTTACGAATAGTTTTATTTCTATTGAATAAAAAGAAAAAAAAAATTAATGCTTTGACTACCAGTATTTATGTTATCCATCCGGATAGTAGACCTGTTATTTCGCGAAGCAGATTGTTCTCCCAAAATTTGAAGTTATTCAATTAGATGTTACTACTGGAATAGTTAACGTACACCCACTTTCTTCTTTCGTTTTTTAACCTTACTCCGACTGGACACATATGTTCCATAGTGAAAAGATATAGTATTACTTTACGATTAGAAAAATTTTTTACTAGGGAGTTTTAGATTTTAAATGGTTAACAATCATTAGTTATGATTTCAAATTTTATTAATAATTTTATTAGTATATTAAAAGTGGTCTTAAAATGTGTATGTTTTATATTTAATTTTATAAGTGTGTCTATTTAATGTCCTGTGGATCTCTATAACTTTAAAAATATATTTTTTAATCTTTTCCATTTTAAATGTCGATGTAACAGTTTTTTCGTGATTCCTTACGAAGTCATTAGAGTTTTTAATTTGTAAAAATATTTATATACATAGAAACAAATATTTTGGTGTTGATACGACAGTTGAAACTCGTTTTTAAATTATTTTTCATAAATATTTTTTATTTTATTTTTTTTAATATAAAAAATTTATTCACAAATATTAACTTAATTAATATGGCTTAGTCCATATGTTCCCCTTTTAAACTCATATGTGTGGTTCTTTTTTTTTTCAGAAAGAAAACAAAATAAATTACTTTCACAGGTGTTTCACAAAAATTCTCGATAACAACAATAACAATAATAATATATTTTGTAAGAACCGTACGAGATGTTTGATATTAATTAAAGTAAACTCTAGAAACATCAGTTGCAAATTTTAAAAACAAAACGTGAGTTCACATTTGTTAATTTCAAACATAAAGTGTTTATCACAACTTAGTGTCCCCCCCCCCCCAATAAGGCGCTAACACTAATGCCAATGTTAAAAAATAAATTTTTAGAGTATCAGGTATGCAAAACTGTAATTCTTTTAAAATAAAAATTTGATTCTGTAATTGGTTTTTGGTATTATTTTATTCAAGGAATGGCGGTTTCCAAAAAGTTGACATGGACTCAACGCATCAGCTATGGAGTGGGCCATTCCCTCAACGACCTCTGTTCCACCATGTGGTTCAGCTATCTAATTATCTACCTGCAGTTGGTGCTGGGCTTCAACTCAAACTACGCTGGTCTGATTCTCCTGATAGGTCAGACAGTGGACGCCATAGCAACTCCTCTATTGGGATACGAAGCGAGTCATCCTAGACAAAGCAAAATATGCAAGAAGTACGGAAGAAGGAAATTCATGCATCTATTTGGTAATGTATCCAAATGTATCTGGCAATTTGATTTCTACAATGTATCTTGCAATTTGATTGGTAATGTATTCAAAGTATCTTGCAATTCGATTGGTAATGTATCCAATATATCTTGCAATTCGATTGGTAATGTATCCAAAGTGTCTCGCCATTTGATTGGAAATGCATCAAATGTATCTTGCAATTTGAATGGCAAAATGTATCAAATGTGTGATGCAATTTGAATGGTAAAACGTATCTAATGTATAATGCAATCTGGTTGGTAATATATCACGCGTATTGTGCAACTGGTTGATAAGGTATTTATTGTAGCGTAAATTTAATGGATAATGCATTCAGTAAATATCAAGCCAGTAATATATCTGGTTGGTAATATGCCAAACGTATCGTGCATCTGAATGATAAGATATTTATTCCATCGTGCGTCTAACGGATAAGGTATCCAGTAAATACGAGTATACCAGTAATATATCTGGTTGGTAATATATCACGCGTATTGTGCAACTGGTTGATAAGGTATTTATTGTATCGTAAATTTAATGGATAATGCATTCAGTAAATATCAAGCCAGTAATATATCTGGTTGGTAATATGCCAAACGTATCGTGCATCTGAATGATAAGATATTTATTCCATTGTGCGTCTAACGGATAAGGTATCCAGTAAATACGAGTACACCAGTAATATATCTGGTTGGTAATATATCAAACGTATCGTGCATCTGAATGATAAGATATTTATTCCATCGTGCGTCTAACGGATAAGGTATCCAGTAAATACGAGTATACCAGTAATATATCTGGTTGGTATAATATATCAAACGTATCGTGCATCTGAATGATAAGATATTTATTCCATCGTGCGTCTAACGGATAAGGTATCCAGTAAATACGAGTATACCAGTAATATATCTGGTTGGTAATATATCAAACGTATCGTGCATCTGAATGATAAGATATTTATTCCATCGTGCGTCTAACGGATAAGGTATCCAGTATAGGATAAAAGAAGGAAATTTTGCAGCTGGCCAGTTGCAATGTCTATTTTTTAAAATATGAAGCCACTTTTTAAAATTTATAATGTTAAACGATGAAAATTGTTTTGTTAATATTTTATAATGTAAACCATTTCTTTTAAATGCATTTCTAAAAATATGGTAACCAATAAACACTGCAAGGTTTATAATTGAAATGATGAAAACTTCTAAGAAACAAGCGACAATAAAGTAATTTTTAGAGTATTATGAAATATTCATGATGAATCCAAATTTATTTAAAATGATAATAATAATAAAATGTATATGAGATGCATTTTAGACGGAAAAAGTAGCGATTTCCAGGCATCACCATTTGTTATGTTTACTCTCCCTGTGGTCAAGCAGTGACCGTTAATTTTGCCAGTACCCAGTGGTACGGGCAAAATCCCAGTGGTGCTGGCAAGTCTTCATTCATTCGATTAATAATGTTTCAAATGCATTGTTTCTTGAAATTGATAATTCAAGAATTAAAGATAAACCATTGTTTTTAAAAGTATCTTAAAAAGCTTACAAAATATGAAAATTAAGAGTTTTATTTATTTATATTTATGAAAAATTCTCTAAAGTTTACGCTGGGTGCATCAAGCAAGAAACTTTCAAACGACGTGACATTTTAAAGCTAGAATATATGCTAAAACGAAAAATTATCTCTCATATTAGCTTTTCTGATTTTTTTTTTTTTTAAATAAAAATTTTCACCACTAGCACAAAAACCTGAATATTTAAGTTTTTTAGAATTTTTAACAGATATTGAATTATCATAATAATATTTTTTTAAAATCAAAATTCGTTGATTTTAATTCTTTAAATTAATTAACAAATTATTAATAAAAAAATACCAAAAAAATTTCTACTAATATTATGTAGCAAAAATAACAAGACTGCAAACTATTTGGTTATGATTTATGTTTATACAGTTGTTTTTAGATGTGGAATTTTTCGTAGAACTTTGTTGTTCATTTTCGTGAACTTTATCTTCGATTTCATTGCGATTTTCCTACCAAACGATTTTCCGGACAATAAAAATGTACCAGCAGCAATGGAATACTGCGACAACATCGTTAGATTTTCATATATAGTTAGATATTTAAGCGATGCCGTTAATTACATATTATCAATTCGTAAGGTATGGAACACTCTTGATAAATACGGTTTAATTTTTTTAAAAAATTCCACTGTAATTAAATTTAATTAATTTGTGCATAAGTGAAGAGGATAGTTTCTTCATTTAGGCATTACTTCTATGATGCTAAATAACGTTGAGATAAAATCAATTCGCAAGGTAAGGAACACTCTTTTTCACTTCTATTTAAAATACTTTTGATTTCAATACCAACCCTTTTATTTATTTATTTTGTGATTTATCACTTTCTCATAATAAAGCCTACAATTTTTAATTTTTGCTTTTCTTCAGGCACGATATGTGTTGTGGTTAGTTTTCCTTTCATCTTCGGCTCTTGTCCCGAATGCAACAAGGCCAGTCCGTTTGCCATGACCATTCTGCTCATTCCTTTGGTGATCATCTTCCAGGTGGGATGGGCAGCTGTCCAGGTGTCCCACATGTCACTTATACCTGCCATCACTCCTCATGAAAGCGAAAGAGACTTTCTCAATGTTCTCAGGTGAATGAATGTTCTCTTAAATGCTCTCGGATTTAAATAATAAGTAAATAAATAGTGGGCAAAATAAATCAGGCATGCAAAAAAGAATAATAAAAATTTGCATTGGAACATGGGGCCTGAGACGCCATCAAAATATGTTTTAAATTATACGTCATATACAAGAGTAATAAACAAAAATCATTCTGTATTTCCACTCATGTTACATATTTACAAACATGTAATATGCTGAAACCAATTAATATAATTTTGAGTATGTAAATGTTTGACTCAAGTTACATATTTACATGCTTAAACTGATGACTGAAAGGTCCGAAATTGGTTTCAGACGCATTTGCATGCATATATTCAAATCTCGTTTAATGTGTAATGCACAATGCGAGCAGGGCGGAAACACTTAACTGTTTTGGTTTGATGTTTATGTTAAGCTCATCAGTAAGGTGATATCCGAAGCAGATAAAGAGGTTTAACCGGTTCTATAACGTAACAAATTTTTTCTTTGTGTATTTATGAGGAAGTATATGAGGATATATTATGAGGAAACTTCTTCGCACACTTCAGAACTGGTTTTTGTTAAAGCTCGGTTAGCAGTTAATTTAGCTGCGTCACATAATGGAAATTTGGCTGGTTGTCCATTAAATATATTTCTGCACGCCTATCATTCTTAAAGATATTTCGAACAACAAAGTATTCTAATCAAGATGACCAGCGTCCTCAGGAAACTAAGATAACTGATAGCACTATGTTTAAAAGAACAATCGAAAACTATCCCCTGTACCTTCCCGATTGATTAAAAAAATTATTTCTCTTAGAGAATCTCTGTGAGAGATGTCTGTTTTCAGAATATTAAACTGGAAAGTTAAAGCAGTTGAGTTGTCAAATAACCTTTAAAAAATTTCACTACCATCTTCTTAGTTGTCGGGAGAACACTAGTCAGCTTAATCATATTAAACAACAAAAGCTAAAATCTATATTATTTAATCTAGATATGCTATCAACACAGCCTCTGACATAGGAACGTATGTGATAGTTTGGGCAGTGTTTGATCTAACGAGACAGCCGATTGGGGATGTGAAAGCTATTAACAACAATTACGCTGAAAAATTTCTGGTAAGTCATCAGATGTTATTATATATGAAACTAATAAAAACAACTTTAACTTCAGGTTATACTTTATTCAGGGTTTTAAACTTTTTATGCTTTTTAGGGAAATTTTTTCTAGTGATAGATAAAATTTCCCTAAAAAGCATAAAAAGGTCATGTTCATGTTTTAATGCATATATATTTTTTATAAAGTTTATTTTTTTTTATAACCGTCGTTTAACAGCCGACCCAATTTCGGGTTTACGACTACATATGTTCAAGTCCATAGTCTTGTAATTTTGAACCAATCCAGAAGACGAAGAAACTCCTGAATCAGTAACCCCCAAAGGTATGATTTTTTAAGGGAACATGGAGGACTTTGAGACTAGACAGATTTAGCATGCACCAGTCACCATTTACTACACGGGGAGCTTTCGGACGGCCAGTATCGAACCCATGACCTCTTGGACATGGTCCCAGTGCCTTATCAACCGGGCTGTCCCAGCCCCTAAAGTTTAGTTTAGTAGTAAAGAATTTTGCAACACGTAAAATCTAATTTATATGAAACCCCAACAAGTCAAAGCCTTCTCGTCTAAGGCTTTTATTATGTTGGCAAAATTGCCAAATATTCTCAACGTTTTAGTTTTTAAATGTCATCACTACCCTTACACGACTCCCACATATCTTAAAGTTTTGTTAAAAATGCTCATTGAGATCAAGTTGGAAGTTCTAATATTTCGATTTTAATTTCAATAAAGTTAACAAAATTCAGTAGATAAAAATTTAATTACAGGGCTCAACCTGATCTTAATTTTTTTAAATAATTTTTATAAATGCACCTAGAAGTCAAGTAGGAAGTGTTTACCCTATGATATTAATATCAATTTTAAAGTTAGCTACTTAAAGGAAGATTTGAATACAGGACACTTACGGACCTTTTTTAAAAAAAAATTTGCCATAGAGTCAGGTTAAAAGTTTTAACAGTATGGTGTTAATTTCAATATTATTGTTAGAACCGTGGTGGACCAGGGGATAGAGCGATCGCCTTCCAATGAGGTGAACCGGGTTCGAATTTCAGCGATGGCTGGTCGATACGAATTCCGCATTCGGCTCGCACAGACCACCGTGCTGATTTAAAATATCCTCAGTGGTGGACGGATCATGGGTTAGAGTCCCTTCGCCGTTAGGCTAACCATGGGTGGTTTTGCTCTCCATGTAAAGCTAAAGCGGGTTAATTCCATAAAAAAAAAGTCCTTCACGAATACGAATTTCTCCCTATACTTGATCCAGGAGTTCCCTTGTTTTCTGCATTGGGCTCAAAATTACAAGTCTACGAAGTTGAACGTTAGTAATCATAAATCAAAAATTAGGTCGGCTGTTCAACGACGGTTATGAAATATTATTATTAAAAACTTTGTAGAAGAAAACTTTATTACAGGGCTCAACCAAATCTGTAATTGAAAAAAAAAAAAAAAAAAAAAAAAAACACTATGAAGTCAAGTATGAAAATTTTACCCTATGATAATGTCAATATTATAGTTAGCAACTTAGTCAGGTTGAAAGTTTTTATCATATGATGTTAATTTTAATATTATTGTTAACAACTTAGTAAACGAAAACTTGATTACAGGGCTCTCAAGGGCCGTAATTTTTTTTTTTTTTTTTCAAAAATTTGTCAAAGAGTTAGCTTGAAAGTTTTTATCATATGATGTTAATTTTAATATTATTGTGAACAACTTAGTACAAGAAAATTTGATTACAGAAACCCCGCGAACCTTAAAATTCTTTAAAAAAAAACATTCTATGAATTCAGGTAAGAAGTTCTAATTCTTTACTGTGAATTTCAGTATTAAAGTAAATGTGTCCGGGCATACCTAAAGCTTTTTTTTATTTATTTATTTATTTTTTTAAAAAAGGTTTGTAAGGACAAGGAGTTTTTAAACTAATACTTTGTTTTCAGGTCATCGTCTTGATCGTCGTCGGAGTTGGTTCCTTTTTCTCCATTATGTTTCACATAGGTGTGAAGGAAGTGCCATCTCAGTCGGCACTCTCATCAGGGGATGATGATGATGACAGTATAGAGCGACAGAAGGAAGAAGAATTCAGAAAGAACATCCATCTCTCATGGAGAGGATGGATCAGAGAAAAGCATTTTTATCAGGTAATGTAAGAGAAATTTAATTTTTTCCTCACTCTATAAATGGCACCGTTTCTAAGAGGCATGAACTTTTAAATTGTGCCATGTGAGATCTTCCAAAGCATTTGCTGCTAAAAGATCGTTAACATAGAGTTAGTATATATTATTATCGTCGTTGAATAGCCGATCTAATTTTGGGTTTACGACTACTGATGATCCATTCCGTAACCTTGAAATTGGTTGGGCTTTGAAATCGTTGAGGACTTTTTGATGGAGATAACCCGTGTTTATGTTTCATGGGGAGGAAAACCACGAATACCTCCCTCGCTTAGCCTGACGGCAAACGGATTCTAATTCATGATACGTCTACTACTGAGGATATTTGACGTCAGCACTGTGGTCGGTGCGCGCCGGGTGCGAAATTCGAAACGATAAGTCCTCGTTGGGATTCGAACCTGGTTCACCTCATTCGAAGGCGAGCGCTTTATCCCCTTAGCCACCATAGCACATATATCTAGTATAATAATATAATATAACAGTCGTTGAACAGCTGGTTCAGCTTTTTGGGCCTGCGATTTCTAATGTTCAACTCCATAGCCTTGTGAATTTGAACCCGGTTCAGAAGACAAGGGAACTCTTGGATCAAGAAGTGAGAGAAATTTGATTTCGTGGATGTCTTTTTGATAGAACTAACCCGCATTTGCGTTACATAGAGAGGGAAACTACGAAAACCTCTCACGGTTAGCCTAACGGCAAAGGGACTCTAACCCATGATCCGTCTACCACTGAGGATATTTTACGTGAGCACTGTGGTCGGTGCGAGGCGGATGCGGAATTCGTATCGACAAGTCATTACTGGGATTCGATCCCGATTCACTTCATTGGAAGGTGGACGCTCTATCCCGTGGGCCATTACGGCTCAAAATTAAAATGTTACATCTAGACACCGTCGAGGACTTTTTGATGGAACTAACCCAAATTTGCGTTACATGGTGAGGAAAACCACGAAAGCCTTCCATGGTTAGCCTGACGGCAAAGGGACTCTAACCCATGATCCGTCTACCACTGAGGATATTTTACGTGAGCACTGTGGTCGGTGCGAGGCGGATGCGGAATTCGTATCGACAAGTCATTACTGGGATTCGATCCCGATTCACTTCATTGGAAGGTGGACGCTCTATCCCGTGGGCCATTACGGCTCAAAATTAAAATGTTACATCTAGACACCGTCGAGGACTTTTTGATGGAACTAACCCAAATTTGCGTTACATGGTGAGGAAAACCACGAAAGCCTTCCATGGTTAGCCTGACGGCAAAGGGACTCTAACCCATGATCCGTCTACCACTGAGGATATTTTACGTGAGCACTGTGGTCGGTGCGAGGCGGATGCGGAATTCGTATCGACAAGTCATTACTGGGATTCGATCCCGATTCACTTCATTGGAAGGTGGACGCTCTATCCCGTGGGCCATTACGGCTCAAAATTAAAATGTTACATCTAGACACCGTCGAGGACTTTTTGATGGAACTAACCCAAATTTGCGTTACATGGTGAGGAAAACCACGAAAGCCTTCCATGGTTAGCCTGACGGCAAAGGGACTCTAACCCATGATCCGTCTACCACTGAGGATATTTTACGTGAGCACTGTGGTCGGTGCGAGGCGGATGCGGAATTCGTATCGACAAGTCATTACTGGGATTCGATCCCGATTCACTTCATTGGAAGGTGGACGCTCTATCCCGTGGGCCATTACGGCTCAAAATTAAAATGTTACATCTAGACACCGTCGAGGACTTTTTGATGGAACTAACCCAAATTTGCGTTACATGGTGAGGAAAACCACGAAAGCCTTCCATGGTTAGCCTGACGGCAAAGGGACTCTAACCCATGATCCGTCTACCACTGAGGATATTTTACGTGAGCACTGTGGTCGGTGCGAGGCGGATGCGGAATTCGTATCGACAAGTCATTACTGGGATTCGATCCCGATTCACTTCATTGGAAGGTGGACGCTCTATCCCGTGGGCCATTACGGCTCAAAATTAAAATGTTACATCTAGACACCGTCGAGGACTTTTTGATGGAACTAACCCAAATTTGCGTTACATGGTGAGGAAAACCACGAAAGCCTTCCATGGTTAGCCTGACGGCAAAGGGACTCTAACCCATGATCCGTCTACCACTGAGGATATTTTACGTGAGCACTGTGGTCGGTGCGAGGCGGATGCGGAATTCGTATCGACAAGTCATTACTGGGATTCGATCCCGATTCACTTCATTGGAAGGTGGACGCTCTATCCCGTGGGCCATTACGGCTCAAAATTAAAATGTTACATCTAGACACCGTCGAGGACTTTTTGATGGAACTAACCCAAATTTGCGTTACATGGTGAGGAAAACCACGAAAGCCTTCCATGGTTAGCCTGACGGCAAGGGGACTCTAACCCATGATCCGTCTACCACTGAGGATATTTAATGAGTGCTTTGTAGGTAATGTCCAAATCATCTACAAGTTTGCTGATTATCTAGGAAATTTGAGAAATGAAACAATTTTTGACATACATTATCTAGACATACATTATCTGCACATCATCTAGATGGTATGCGGTATAACTGATTTCGACACTTTAGTAGGAACAATGTCGATTAAACTGTGGAAAAAATATTTCATTTTCGGCATCTACGACTGTCTAATGCAAAATATTTTTTTTGATCGATCCTATTCCATTCAATAATATATTTAAGTTTTAAATGCATTATGTTCTTGAGGAACAAATTGATTTTGATTACCTTTGTAAATAACTACTATTAAAATAATTTTGTTGTTTTTTTTATAAGAAAAAAAGTATGTTTATAAGATTTATTGGTATATTAAATAATTAGTTTCAAAAATTTTAATTTTAAGAAGCAACCTTTCCTAAGAAAAAATTTAGATTGAAAAAAAAAAAAAACGTATTCAATCAATGCATTATGTTTTTCATTTAGGAACGTTTTGATTTTGACTATCCTTTAAAAGCAAATGTTAAAATAATTTAGTTTTTCTTTTTTGAAAAAAAGTGTGTTAACAAGATTTATTGGTAAATTATACATTCAGTTTAAAAAAATTTTAATACCACAAAGCGACTTTTCCTAAGAAAAAATTAAAATTGAAATAAATCGTATTCAGTGCCTTATGCGTTTCTTTCAAAAACATTTTGATTTTGTTTAAAAAAAAACTTTTGTTAAAATAGATTTATTGTTATCCTCTAGAAAAAAAAAGTGTGTCTACAAGATTTATTAGTAAATTATGTAATTTAAAAATGTTTAATAATTTAAATATTTCTAATTCTTAATTCTACGAATTACAACACTTTCCCTAAGAAAAAATTCAGGTCGAAAAAAATATCGTATTCAGTCAATGCATTATGTTTTTCTTTCAATAACATTTTTATTTTGTTTATCTTTGAAATAACTAAAATAATGTATTGTGAATTTTTGAAAAGTAAAAAAAGTGTATTTAGATGATTTATTGATAAATTATATAATGAGTTTAAAAATTTTTTTCATTCCACTTGGTAACTTTTCTTAAGTAATAAACCAGTTTGAGAAAAAATGTAGTATTCTTCATCAATCGAAGAACTATCTAAAAAAAGATACTTTTGAAGGTCATATTTACAAAAATGTATTTGTTTGACGTTTATTGCAGTCACGCAAAAAACTAGAGACCGACAATTCAACTGTTTACTAGTGACTAGAATTTTAAATTAAAGCATACAGATGGTTCGATATACTGGTTTTTAGTGAAACTCTTTTGCGTCATCGTATAATAAATGATTACGCAAAGTAATTTAACTTTGTTTTTTTCTTTTTCATTTTTTAGATTTGTTAGAAAAACTTTTTCAATCAAAAAATACTTCGTTTTTTTTTTAAGCCACAAAAATTCAAATTTATGGAAATAGTTATTTTAATACGGTGTTTAAAGATTACCTAAACGCCTAAAGGGGGAGGGGTTTGTGATCAGCATAGAGGGGGGGGGGGAGAGGTATGAGCAACGCTGGCGTAAGTCATTAAAATCTCATTCTTTTAATTTTCTTAAAAAGAATTTTTTTTTTAAATTAACAAACAAATTAGGAAAAAAGGTATACGCTTAAAAAAAAGTTTCAAAATCAAAACTTTAAAAGAAAAAGGTTCAAAGAGAAAAGTTCAGAGATCAAGGGTTTTGATCGCAATGCGGAAACACATCAGTTGCAGAATGATTCAGTGTCGAATGGGTGCATCAAATAAATATAGATGAACCATATTTAATAACAAACATATTTAATAAACAATAAGATAATATGGTACGAAATGGGACTGTCCAATAAACCACCCAGTTCAATCCATTGCCTGCCACACATGTGTTTACATAATTATTGTGAGTGATTACAACGACCTCTGTTGGTCAGGCAGAAATTCGTAACAATACCTAAAGAATACTAATTTGCTTTAAGGTAACTAAAACAAAAATGATCTTGAATTGTACTGGAAAAATAATCAAGAATTAGTAAAAACTAACATGAATGAAAAATAACTAACATGTAGGAATTAAAGAAAGATTTAAAAAAGGAAATAGGAATGAAGCATTGGCTTGCAGCAACGATTGGAAATTTCTTCATGAAAATTAAGAGCCATTATTTTGAAAATCAGACAAAAATCTGAAGTTGTATTTTTTTTAATTGACTTGATTCTTTTTCTTTTTGAAGTAGGTTATGAAAACTGAATATTAGGCAAGTTTGAACTTCTAAAAATGTCCCTCCTCTGTAAATAATTTCAAAGTTCAAGGTCGTTTTAGAAGCGAAAGCCCCATTGTTACTGTCTCAAAAAGGAGGAATGTGATTTTTAAAACAGTATTTATATGCAACTTTGGTAATTTTTTTAATGAAAATAGAGAAAACTTTCATTAATTTTTCTTTTACATGCGTTAGCAGATACATTTACCTACGAATAGGTATAATAAATTTTTCTGAACGACAATGCCGTTATGAGAAAAGCTAAATAAAAAAATTGCAGATTTTGCGTTTTTCGAAAGTTTGAATGGCTATATCTACTACAGTCTCTGGGCAAATTATTAGACGCACTTTAAGATTCTATATAAAATCTTAATTATCAGATGATACTATACAGCATTATTGTTTTGACGTGGCTGAAACCGGTTTGTACTTGTTGTATCAATGGGTTAACATTGTAATGCAATACGTTAAAAAATAATACATTAATGCGAATAGGAATATACAAAAAATCTCATAAATAAAAATCCATTACATTTGTGTTTAAATATAAATGTATTGCGCATTAGCTCGTGCAAAACATGTCATTATTAAAGCTCTACAGTGCGTCGAATAAATTGGTCTATTATTATAATATACTTATATAATATCAGATGTAATAAATAATCTATATTTATATAATATATCGTCTAATTTACCCAATCGTGAAATTTATACTATTATCTATCGTCTAATTTAACCAATTGATGCCCGAACGTAAACAAGTGCAAATCGGTTGCAGTAACGCAAAAACAATAAAGCTGTAAAGTATCACCTGATAATTAAGATTTTACATAGAATCTTATCGTGCGTCTAATAATTTGGCGAAGGACTGTGTGTAAACAACTTGTTGGGACGTCTCTGGCCTGTATTTAGCTGTCGTTCTAATGGAAGAATAATTGGTACTTATGTTACGCTCTTAACTTCATGCTGTAAATTTGAAAAAAATATCGTATTTCAAATTAATTTTCCTTCCTCTCCGTTCGTTTATTTTTTTTAATTACAAATATATGAAATATTTAAATTTTAATATAAATGATACTTATGATAAGAAATGTATTCCATTAAGCATATCTCAAACATTTATATAATATATCGTCTAATTTATCCAATCGTGAAATTTATACTATTATCTATCCTCTAATTTTACCAATTGATGCCCGAACGTAAACAAGTGCAAACCGGTTGCAGTAGCGCAAAAACAATAAAGCTGTAAAGTATCACCTGATAATTAAGACTTCACATAGAATCTTATCTTGCGTCTAATAAATTGGCCATTGACTGTAAAAGCAGCGATAGCTCAAGAAAGCGCTGGATCACAGAATTTGTCCTAATAGTGAACCTTAATATTCAATAAAGAAATCACTGGGGTGCTGTTTACATAGATTTTCAGGTCAGAAAAACGACAAAAACTGAATTTTTCACTAAATTTAACAAAGCATTACTCAAAAAAAAAAAAAAAAAAAAAAAGAATGCCTCCGGGATACGAGTGCTTGCCCAGAACTAGGCAGCGATATAGTAATAACATAACAAAACAAAATTCTGGTGCTTTCTTTGGATAAACCCTTTAAAACATACTGATGTTTCTTTTTTAATCGCTTCCCTTACCAATCTTTTTGAAAAAATAAAAAACCGCAAAAAATCGACATAATTTTTTATTTTATTGATAAATAGAAGGAACTAAAACAAAACATAAAGCACAAGTTCTAAGTTGAAATTTTAATTTTTTTCATGTGTAAAAATTTTTTAATTTACCATTAGTTTACTAGCCCAAATTATCTCGGGCAAATGAAAAAGTTAAAAATTAGTCTTTGTATGCGTTCTCTCACATCTTCATAATCTGAAAAATCATCTGCATTACTTTCGCTCGCGAACGCCATTTTTTTTTACTCTCTTTTCTATGTAAATTCCTCAACCATCGTATATACAATTGCACAAAACAACGTCTGCGATCCCACAAATAGCAAAACCCCCAAGCAAATATTGGCTAACTTCCAATCACAGCAGATTATTATTATTTTTTTTCCGCTTTCGGCCGAATAAAAACGTGATAAAACAAAACGTATTGACGAATTCTGCTATGCCCGAATTTACTCGGGTAAATTAATATTTGCAATATATACATACCCGAGTTAACTCGGGATAATAAAGGAAGCGGTTAAAGAAATGATCTTGAACAACTTTGAACTTTCAAATTTTCTGCAGAGGAGGGAAAATTGTTGTAGGGGCTTAAATTTGTATTTAATTTTAATACCCTTCTTCAATATATATATAAAATAAAACCAATCAAAAAATACAACTATCACACATTGTCTGAAGTTCAAAACAATGGCTCTTGACATTCATATGGGCTCCTGAGGCCATTGACGTCCCTCTAGTGTTGGAAATTTCAAAAAGATAATAGAGTTGTCATGATATGAAATTTTTTACAGTGGTAGAAAAGCATAGACATTTCATGTCATTCGTAACCACTTAAAATTATTTTTTGAGTAATGGAAATAAATAAGGCTGTAAGAAACTTAGGAAACGCTTTTGTGTCACTCAAGTGATAGCTAAACCTAAGCAATTTCCGGTGCACTTGAAAAAACTTAGTTACCACTTTTTGATTTATTTTTCTACGTTCTAGGACCTCCCTGAGTAACGCAGGCATGTTAGTACATGCATAAAATATAATATGAGTGTGGCTCTTTGAGAACAAAATCCGTAGTTTTGTACCTTGGTCATAAAATTCATCTGATCTAAATACAATGTTTGTTTTTTAAGTAAGAGCCATTTTAAAATAACAACTAAAAATTTTCATAGCCAGTTCATAGTGAGGAGGCGTCTCTAGCGGCGCATGATGACATTTCCGGATTGCATGGATTTCTATGGTATTCTCAATCATTTTTATGTGGTATACCCTCCCTCCGAATTCGTTAACGCCATGATGAGTCACCTTGTATATTAGTTTTGCTCAATAAAAGTAAAATAAACATTTATTTAGTAAAATTAAATCTATAAAAGTAAAATTTTATTCTATAAATATATTGTTTACTTACATTTATTTAATAATAAATTGCCCTCTTCGGCTGTTTTTTCATAAAATTCAACTTATTCAAAACAATTTGAAATTTTTCATGTACACTTTAAATGCTTTTGTTTCTGGAATTACAGCATAATTATATCCCGTTGTGTAGCCAATGATTGTCCCTTTGTATTGTCAAAAATTCTCATCCAATATTTCATTTACAGGTTAGCTTATTGTACATGTTGACAAGATTGTTTCAAAACATGGGAATGGTTTTCATGCCTCTTTACTTACAAGAGTCACTCAAGGCTAACAGTGTAAGTTATTTATTTCATTGTACGTTTGTTATTAACGCTGTGTTTTGCCCTCCAAATGAAAGTCCCGCGAACTTTCTATGATTTTCGGGAAAATTTCTTCGCGTGGTGTGTTTTAATGTAACTAGTTTTGTAAATTCGATTTAAATTTATTTTCAACACCACTGCAACGCTTGCTTTTGTTTTTAAATGTCTACCACTTTGTAAAATTATTTCAAATAATTAGAAGTATTAGTTGTTAATAATAACTTTTTTCTTCCCCCCTTATTGTTTTAAATTCGGTCTTTGGATTGGATTCACCAACTATTTAGAAAAAAAGGCTCGGTCATAGGAGTTTGCATATATCGGTGGACTAGAATTGAACGAACAAAATATAGCAACAATTGTTACAGCTTGTCGCTATTTTAATTTGTCAGATAATTATAAATTAGTAAATTAGATAATGATTGAAAAGTAAATTTGTATAAATAAAAAATTAATACGTAAAGTGGTAGTACAATACAAACATAATTTCATTTTAAAATTAAAGCGTGTTGAATATCGAATATTTTCATTTAAAACATAGATTTTTTAACATAAATTCAGTGTTGTAACTGAGTCAAAAAAGTAAAAGGTTGGTATAATTTCATTTTATTAATATCTCAATTTAACAATCTATTTGCTGCCGCACCATCTATAGAATTTTTTTTAAAAATAAACACACATAGACCATAAATTAAAGTTACATACAGTGTCAGTTCACGAAGAATTCTCATAGCTTCATTCTGTTCTAGAGTCAAAAAGAGAGATACGACATTTTACATTTATTTTTGATATATTATGGTATATTTTGGATATAAAAATTATAGAGTTGTTGTTTTTTTTAAAATTAAAGTAGAAGTTAGAATTTTGCTAGATTTAATTAAAATTAAAACTTTTGCCTGATAGCTTAAGTCCCTGTGGCAGAATTGCGGCGACTTGGCGACATTGTCGCAGAACGCTACAAAGTTTTTTCAGAAAGATTTTTTATTTGGGATGGTTAGCGTTAAAATTCCAATGCTCGGTTATTACTATTGATATTTTCATGATTTTTTTTAAAAATACTGATATTATTACAACTTTAAGTGAATTGGCTACGGTTATTAATTTTATAAAGGTGGTTTCGACTTGTGAATGCTGGTGTAACGTACTACATAACTATTAACTTTTATGCAGTCTATTATACATATTTTATTTCAAATTTTAAAGTGGTACTGAGATATATGCTTTCTTTTTATTTTATATGCTTTCTTTATATTTTTTACTTTATATTTAATTCAAAATGATTTCAACCACTAGTACATATAAATATGTATTATTATATGTGCATTATGATAACTGTTAAACATATAAAAATATTTTTGCTTATTTCTGTAACTAAGTTTTCATTTCTGCCACTGGTAAAAAAAAAGACTAGGAAAGTGTAAAAAGTTGGCAGAAATGGTATCGTTGAAGATGGAATTATAAAGAAAAAAAAAAAAAGAAAATATTTTAGTGAATTTACACTTGACTATCGGACTAAGAACGAGAATAGGAAGCCAGAAATACTAACTTGCTATGAACAGCAAATAAATATTTTCTAGTGATAGTTTATTAATGTGTGATTCTTGGTTTAATAAATTCTAGTTAGTAGGTAGAGAAACGCTTGATAGATCTTTCAATATTGTTGTTGTTGAATCTGATGCTAGAGGTTGATCTGTGTATTATCGATCGGTTAATTTTCAAGGAAACGGTCTTTACTTTACTTTATTTAAAACAACTGGCCACCTGGGCCGCGCAGTGGCACCTATCCCATTCATCATGAAAATTACAAAAAATGAGTTAAAAACATTTTGAATATAAGCAGTCGTTGTGGTAGCCTTAAAGAAAACGGTCTTACTTTCTTTATTTATACAAATTGGGCACCTGGGCCGCGCAGAAGACCCGAAAACGGTCTTTTCTTTATTTAAATAAACTGGGCACCTGGGCCGCGAAGCGGTCCCTATCCCATTCATCATAAAATTACAAACAGTCAGATAAAAAACATTGATTTGGCAGACATTGTGGTAGCCATAAAAAAAATCAAGCCGTTTGCTTGTGAAATAAAACAATGAAAAAATTCAATATCACAAATTGACGATTTTAAATATATTGATTGTAGATTAAAAATAAAAATTAAACATGATTTGATTTGTACAATGATTTTTGAAAAATGAAAGACATAATTGATGAAAATAGATAAATCATACTTTGATACATGATAAAATAGCATATTTGTAGAAAATGCTGTAAATATATTTTATCAGAGAAATATTGCTCATTAACTACAATAGAATTTGCAAAAGAATTTAACGTGCATAAATTGACAAATATATATGTTTAAATTGGCTATATCAGAAAATAAATTGGAATATAATTTAACTTAAGTAAAACTCTGCTTTGAAAAGTTCAGTGAATTTAACTTGAGAGTCGTCTTAAAAATAAAAACAGAACTCACTAAGACTGAGATGTTTCCCCGATGATCCGCCTCAGAAGGTGGAGCACTTCTTCATTTTTGAGCAATTCCTGTAATTCTTTGATTAATGACACTAATCGGTGAGCAAGTTTAGGCGTCGAATTTGATGTTGCTCGAGGGCTCCTTCTGCTGGGTCGGGTCTCGCACCCAGTATAGTTAGCTGTGTGGTTTTTGGTACAATTACAGCATTTTGGAGGTGTTGTTCTGTCTTTGTCGCATTCATGAGACCTGTGGTTTTCAGCGCATTTTACACACCTTGCAGGTGCATTGCAGTGGCTTTGAGTATGTCCATAATTTTGGCAGTTGTAACATTGTATAGATCCACGACCTCCTCGATATCGTTCGATTTTGATCGGGATCTGCTGTATGTTGTTGACTTCGAATACTCTATGGTGATTCGCCTTTGATGTTAGGATTATGAGAAAAAGTGGTAGGAGCCGATAGGCCTCTCCCATTCTCTTCTTAAACTGCACTATTTTAAAGGTTTCAATATTGTTTTTCTGAAATTCTGTATTGATGACATCTGTATTAAAGTCCACAGGCAGGCCCCGGACCAAAACCTTAATAAATCTGGCTTGCGGTGTTATTTCAGGTTTGCTGGGCAGATCTCGTACTTTGTCGGTATCCTCCTTAGGTTTTGTTGTCGGCAAGATAGTGGCGTCATATGTTGAGTTATGTTGGCTAGAAGAAGGACAGCTGTTTGTAGACATAAGTGTAGAATTACCTTCAATTATTTTCACTGCATTTTGCTTTTTCTTCTTTTTTCTTTTCTTTGCTGGTGGCTCTGAATTATTGTTAATATTGATGTCTGTGTCAGTTTCTGTATTCAGTGTTGTATTCAGGTTTTCATCTTTATTTTCCGTGGTTATGTCTTCAGTGTTTGGATTAATTTCAGTAATTATTGATTCGACTTGAATGGATTTTTCATTCATCTTGTTTTCTTCTACTTGAAAATTTTTCCTCTTCCATTTAACGTGATAAGCTGCATTTGTCAATTTTAGGAAGTACGAGTATTCATAGTCTCCAGGGTAACTCGATCTTATTTGAATGAGCAGTTTGCTAAATAATTTATCTAAATGAATCAGCTCCTCTGTATCAAACTGGGTGTAAAACTCTACAAGATCGTCAATATGTTCAAGTTCAATTGATGGAAAATATTTTTTTGAAATCCCACTAGTAGCAATGATTTCTTCTAATGACGTGGATTCTTTGCAATGCGACGGTGAATTACGACCAGAGAGTGAGACCTTTCCACCACGAGCTGTTTTATGATACGGCATGACTTGAAAAAACAAAATGGCGGGCTCAAAATCTAGACATCAAAATGGTGAGTTGGCAGTATTGTCTCTCCCGACTCAGAAACCTGACGAGATCAAAATCAGTATCACTCACCTTGTGTAACGTTCAGGATAATCAGCATCAATTCAGTATGACTAGCATATCAAGGGAGAAGAGGACATCAGTAGAGCATCCCAGACCAGCATGACATCAATGAGTCGAGACTTCAATCCCATCGGATTCTCAAATCCATATTTCAGACCGACATCTGGACTACCGAAGGATCAATATCAATTGACGAAGAGTCTCTCCACTTTTCTCTCACCCGAAAACGGTCATAAAAGTGCCTATTATTTTGGCTTTTGTAAATAGTATTTTCTAGTGGTAGCGAAATTTAAGTTACTTTTAGTTTAGTATTTTTCATTATAAGTAATTTTTTCACCACTAAATATCAAAACTTATAAGTATGATATAAAATGCAACGTTAAAGCATCAAACTACTGGTTATTTTATTAAAAAGTAGTAACGAATTTTACTATATAATTTGCTACCGCTTTATTAAAACTATTCCAGAAATTTGAACACTCCAGTCCGTCGAGAAGGAAGGGGTTAAGAAATTTGTTGAGGCTATTATTTATTTTGATGATTGTGATATGAGGCGTCGGAAGTAAAAAGAGCGGTTATTATGTCTGATTTTTATATCTTCTTTGCAGTTTTCGAAGTTGAATATTTGGTGGAAGTTAGCTGTATTGCATTTTATGGCCTCGTAGAAGTTATGGTAGAATGGTAGAAATCACATAAATCTCGGTGCGCTGCCGCGAAGCGGCATTAACCGTTTCGAAGGCCGTGGTAAATATACTTACCACCCCTTTTAATTTAGGTTTCCATTTGTTAATAACTTCAGCTTTCTTGAAGTGCTTTTGAATAAAATTGGTAGCCATTTGTTAGTTTATAAAAACGTATAAAAGTTATAAAATACATAATTCCTTTTGAAGTTTGTAGCATTTATAAAATTTATTTTATAAATAAAGAAAAATAAAAGTCAATAAGTTCCTAATACGTCATGTTAAATATATTTACTACCAAAAAAATGTCATTTTTTAAACTAAATGAGTTTTTTTTCTTATATCAATTACTGTTCTTAAAACAATTTCAATTCCAAAAATACTTTAATTTACCTTTACTAGAAATAAATGGCCCATTAAAGGGTTAACCGATTCATCTGTAGTAAAAACTCGATGATGAGGAGTAGTGAGGAGGAATGGAGATGTGAGGAAGAGGGGGTGCTCAGCACCAATCGTAGAAGTTATCTTTCTTTCTTTCTTTATTTATCAGAAGTTGGGTGCCTGGGCCGCGCAGCGGCCCCCAACCCATTCATCATGAAATATTTACAGGTTGAATTAAAAACATTTTGAATTATGCAGCATTAAGGTGGCAAAAACAAGAGACCAAGCATATTTGCTTGATAAATTCGTAGAAGTTATATACAAATCAGACTACTAAATATTTTGCAAAATATTTTAAAAAGTGGTAGACAATTAAAAACTAAAACTTTCAGAAGTTTTGATAGTTTTACTTATATTTTAAAAGCTTCCCCAAAAGAGAGCTGGAACAAAGAGGCCCTTCGTATGAACTTTTGAATAATTTGCGAGTAGAATGAAAAAAAAAAAAAAAAAAAAACTTTAAATCAAATTTACAAAATATAGAGTCATACATTAAAACCATAACTTAGGACACTGGAAGACATTTTTCCAAAAAGTGTCGAAAGTTTGCAGCCTTGATAACTGTTAAGTTTTGCCCATTAAAATGTGTATGAGTATAGGGCTGCCAACTACTACGCTTTTTGTAAAATATTTTGTGGAATGGTAGATAGTTAAAAACGAAAGTTTTCAGAATTTTTGGTAATATTGTCAAAATTTTAATTACCACAAGAAGATATTTTTTCAAAATCAGTAGAAAGTTGGCAGCCTTGGTGATTGTAAAGTTTTGTTGATTAAAATGTGTATAAGTACTCATACTAATATGTGGTAGTTATCTTAGCATTTGCTCCGCGAGGGGCTCTAACTTTAGTTCGCTCACCAGAAGTTGACACTTGTCTCCACCTCCTCGGACGCAGAGTTCATTTCAGCCCTGGAGTAGGAAGAGAAATATCTTCGCTTTTGAAATTGAGACAACCCTAAATGTGAGCCAAACACAAACAGTGAATTCTTTTCCTGTCACTTACTTCGCTTTATCATCTGCTATTATACCTTTCGTTTCTATAGCTAATTAAATATATTTTAAATTTAGTAACTGCTGTTTTCCCAGCAAAATGTCTCAAAAAGGACAAACTATTCAATCAAAAGAGAGAAATATCATTAAAAAAAAATGGAGCGGAATATCATCAAAATTATGAAATATTTAATGTTAAGAAAATGCACATAAAGTTTGCGAAATAAATATCTTCGCCATGCGATCGCCAAATAGAAACCTTGTTCAGAATTGCTTTCAACCTTCTCCCAATAATAGCGAAATAATATCGTCGCATACCACGTGATGAAAGCGGAGCCAAGTGCCAACTTCTGGTGAACGAGCTATAAATCATCTGAGTGGGAATGTACAATAAATCGCCGAAGCGCAATTGAATGGTGAAAATGTGTATGAGTATAGGGCAGCCAAGCTACGCTTTCTGTAAAATATTTTGAAGAGCGGTAGACAGTTAAAAACGAAAGTTTTCAGAATTTTTGGTAATTTTGCCAAAATTTTGAAACAGAAAGCTGGAACAATGTGGTGTTTTATATGAACTCTTTAAATAATTTATATTTATAATTTATATTTATAATTTATATTTTAAATTTAAAAAAATGATTAAAGCATAAACTTAATTACCAATGAAAGAAATTTTTCTAAAAAGCGTAGAAAGCAGGATGGCAGCAGTATGGAAAAATTGACAAAGTGACGAAAAATATTTAATGAGTTTTCCGTTGATTTTAAAATCTTCATTCAGTTGTAAAAGAAATATTTAATTTACAAATATATTTTGTCGATGGTAGTTATCTAAAAGTTTTTGTTGCTCCGATCTTTTTTATTTTTTTGGAATATGGCTACCAGGAAGAGACAGTGCTTTCTCTACTTATATTATAATACCATAAAACGTACTAATATCACGTTAACCCCAAAACAGACTTCCCCAAGTTGTTTGTACAGATAATATAATGAGGGTCGTGGTGGCTCAGGGGATAGAGCGTTCGCCTCCCAATGAAGTGAATCGGGTTGGAATCCCAGCGTTAGCTGGTCTATACGAATGCCGCACCCAGTTCACACTGATCACAGTGCTGACGTAAAATATCCTCAGTGATGGACGGATCATGGGTTAGAGTCCCTTTGCCGTCAGACTAACCATGGGAGGTTTTCGTGATTTTCCTCTCCATGCAATGCAAATGTGGGTTAGCTTCTTCAAAAAGTCATCCACGAAGGCAAATGTTTTCCCAGATCCCGGAGTCCACTTGTTTTCTGGATTTAGTTCGAAATTACAAAGCTACGATGTTGAAAATTAGCAGTCGTAAACCCCCAAAAATACATCAGCTGTTTAACGACTGTTATAAAATAAATTAAAATAATGAGGGTTCAACTTATAAGTATTTGTTATGAAAAATTGAAATTATGATGTTAATTTGTATCGTTTCAGGATTTTATCGCTAAGATTCCACTAGTGATGAATATAAGTGGATTTGTAGTCTCCTGTACACTTCCTAAGTTTTTTAGAGTCTTGAGTAAAAAAGTAAGTTGTTACAAAGTTTTAAACGTTTTTAAATTTCATATAAAACAGTATTATTGAAAATTATAATTTAAATCGTTAGCGTCTTATGACATCGTTTCAGGAAATGCTTTTTTGAAAAAGATGAAATTATATCTTCAAACAATAAAATGAAGATTTCCGGACAAAAAATTCTTTAAAAATCAACTATGAACAAATATTGATGGTATTTGTCGCACTTTTTAAACCTTATAAATACCTAGTGATTTAAAATTATTGAGATTAAAAAGCAAATGGCAAAAGAAATTTTTTAAAAAAAATTTAAGTCTTTATAATGAGAAAGAAATGTTTAAGAAAAATCTGCAGATATTTGAAAGAAAATGATATTTTCTCTCAAAAATTCTTATGATAATTGCTTGTTTAGCTGATATTTCGGAGAAACAAAATATTAATATCTACTGTGAAATACAGAGGTTGGACAAAAATATGGCAATTCATCTATTTTAAATGTATGTAAACAATCTTACTTTTAGAATCAAATGTTTTTGTAAAACAGTTGGCATAATACCCAAGTCAAAATTTTTGATGGTTTTCTGGACCAACATAATTGATGATTAGAGCCCGGATTTTGATGACCTAAAAAATCTCAATTAATCTCAAAAATCTCAATCCCTTAAAAAGTGAAAAAAATGCCCATTAAAAGAGCAAAAAATGCCCTTAAAAATGCAAAAAATGCCCTTAAAATTCGAAAATTGCACTAAAAACGCCTTATGACATGACTTAAATAAAGTAAAAATATTGAACTAAAACAATTTTTTACTCTTTAAAATTATTATGAGTCATTTCAAAAAATATAAAGCAATGCAATACTTGTTCCACGTTCATCAAAGTTTGAAAAATATGTTTTATATCCTAAAATAACAAAAAAAAGGAAAATATATTGACTCCAAAACATTTTCCTTTTGTATAGAAACTTTAATGAATATAACAACTTCCATCTCATAATATTACTAAATATCAGAATTACATTGGATTATTAAATTTTTTTTTTAATATTTTGAAATGTAAACGAGCGTTTCTTGTCTGAAAGTTAATTTTTATACCTGAAGAAGCTTCTTTCAACGTCTACTGATGTTATTGGTGCGTACTTGAAAAAGACGGTCTCACTTACTGACAATTCTTCTTCAATTTGAAAAGATGTTGCTTCACCTGCTAATATCCTAGAGATTTTCTTCATTGTTTGGAAGCCAGTGTAATAATGAAAAATGATAAAAAATAATAAAAATTGAAAAAAATTAACAAAAAATTTAAAAAATGCTTTAAAATGCAAAATATGCCCCAAAATTTAAAGAAAAATGCCCTATAAATCTAAAAAAATGCTCTTAAGGACAAAAAATGTCCAAAAATGCAAAAAATGCAAAAAAATGCAAATGTCATCAAAATCCGGGCCTTATTGATGATTGATGGACCAACATAATCTTGATGGTAACCATTCAATACCAACAATGGTAACCAACAATTTCAATAATTCCATCAGGAACCATTATATTTTTCGATAGTAACCAACACAAGTAACTATCAACCCAATGGACTGATTTACGATTACAATTCGGACTGATTTACGATAGTCCAACATAAGAATAACAACTTGTTTTGATGGTTTGTTTATGCTGAACCAACAGAAATTTCCATCATAGTTTCTTAGAAATCAAATCTTGGAATTGTGTCATGAACCACCATCACCTCAGTGTAGGAATTCGGTCTGATTTATGATGGGCCAACATAAAAAAAAATCCAAATGTGTTTGATGGTATATCCCTGCTGAACCCACAAGAATTCCCATTAACCCCCAAACATGTTTAATTGGAACCATCACGGATCATCATGAATTGCCGATTCGTGAGACTGAAATTCTCTTGCTGGTTAACCATCATAGTATTAAAGTAACATTTTCCATCATGAAATGATGGAAGTTTGTCAGCATATCAAACACCGTGAGCACAGAATGGAAAATGTTGGATGACGGTGACCATCAAATGATGTTGAATCATTAAATGAGGTTGGATCATCATGAATCGTACTGAAACCAACATAAACCATCAAAAATTTTCGATGGGACCATCAGGAATTTTGTCTTGGGTTTTTAGAAATGATCATTTTTCCCCATATGCAAAAATAAAATCGATCAAAATGAAGAAAGGAAGTTTCCAACCTTTTTCTGGCTTTAATACTAGCCATTTAGAAATTATTTTATTGAGTTCAGATATTCATATAAGAACGCTATTAAAAAAATATTTTTAACTTCCTGCTTTCATTTTTATTGATGCAAATTTTGCTTGAGTGAAAAAGACAACATTTCTAAAAGCTTCAACCACGATCTTTCAAATTGTGTAAACAGTTTTGCCGCATAAAACCTTTCTAAACAATTGCTTTTAAAAGAAGGATGACTTACTTAGGATTAGTAAAGAAGTGTTTTCATATTTTTATCCAACCTCTGTATTAGTATGGTTTAAAACTTTATTTCTTAATATTTTATACTTGGATTAATATGTTTAATTTAAAATATTTTTAAACAGCAATATAAATATACATTTATAATTGATAAATGTCCGAAAAAATTATATGAAAAAATTATAAAACATGGAAAGGTAAATTCAGCTTGGAAGCACCCACCAGATCATGTATGCCGCCAAATGCCCCGGATTATCCATGCAGTGCACTTGTCCTAGGTTTGCTCAAACAGCTTTGTCAAGACTTAGGACCGGCCATAAAGTGTTTGACCTTCAGAGCGAAAAAAAAACCTATGCATATTGTCATTGCTCGGCCATCGATTCTCCATCTCATCTTTTGGATTGCATTGGTACATCTGTGAGGCAACTGATGAGTGATGGAGAGACTGTCTATGACTTGCGACATTATCTTCTGGACTTGGTCTAGGGCTCTAGAACAAGGAGATAAGCGACAACAACAACATAAAACATGGAAAAAATTATAGAACAATAAGAAAGGGGGGAAAAATAATAATAAATTTTCGAAAAAAATATCCGAAGAAAAGAAAAAACAATTAATAAAAATCCGGAAAATAAAAGATATAATCTTTTCATCAGCTCACACGATTATATCCGCAAAAATAAGTGCTTTCTAATTTTGTATCAATATAACCAAAGCAAAATATATCAATACAATAGTGTGAGGAGCACTAAAATGTTTTTTTTTTTGTTGAAACAAATATAATAGAACACATTAAGTAAAAATATCACGTAAAAACGAAAAATAAAATGTAAAGAAAAAACAGGACAAAACATAAAACGAAATCTATAAAACGAGTCAAATGAAGTTACAATTCAAATGAAGTTACATGAACCGGAAATTTTTCAAGAATGATTTAAAATATTTTCGTAACAAGATTGCCAGATTACAAAATATGAAAACAGAAGCGCAAATTGAGGTAAAAGCGTAAATAGAGGGGTTTTGTTTTTATTGGGGCAAATTTTCCATCTTTTATCACTACACGCTTTATAAGACTGTAAAATTTCGGGTATTGAATGTTATTCAATGCCTTCAATTACTTCGTGGGGGTTCCTTGGTCGAACGTTATTGGGAGGCACGAGGCCGAATGAGACAATGACTTTTTTTTTTTTTTTTTTTTTTTTTTTTTTTTTTTTTTTGTTCACGTTTCCCCCCCCCCCCCTTTATGTCAAGTTCTCTGCGATTGGAAAAAAAATGTAATTCAAAAAATCTTTTGGTTTAAATAAGAAAAACAAAGTTTTTTCAAAAAATCTTTGCTTTTCTTAATTTTCTTCGTTTTTTTCTTTTTGTATATATATATATATATATATATATATATCCTGTCCTAATGAGGTGCTGATACCACTTTGCAGGTGACATTCTTGGCTGGAACTGTGCTTGCAGTTGGTGGATGTGCTTGGATTTCCGTAGGTGAGGGGGACAGTTTCTGCAGTCAGGGGATATATGGTGTAGGAGTGATGCTCGGGGCTGCCGCTTCGATGCTCATTGTTAGTTCTCTTTCTTTCACGCACGATCTCATAGGCACCAGCTCAGTAAGTACACACGAAATGCACTGTAAATTTTCAAATTTAAAGCAATGTTTCTTATTCCTTTAGGTTTTACACGTTCCTAATTAAATTTAGCAAATTAAATATGGACTTGGCAAAAATTGCGTCGTGAAGAAAGTTTGACATACCACAAAATGCGCCTTTTTTGATGTAAAACAATGAACCAGAAGTTTTCTTTATTTAAACTTTTATATTTTATTTGCTAAATTTGAGACTGAATAATGATTGAAAGTTTTCCAGGAACACTTGCGAGTTTTACTAAAAATTTTTGGTGGAGGCCAGGGCCAATGCCAGTCTGCTGAGTCAACGAAGAAGAAGAAATGTTGATGAGATTATTTACCTTCCAGTTCTATAAAATTTAAAGCGACATCTTTAAAAATGAAATTTCTACTAGTATTATGGTACAAAATTATAAATGTGGCAGGTCCACGAGATCCATGTTATCCCAATGTGTTTATTATAAAGAAAATAGTTGAAGAAATTAAAAACTATTGGAAATATTTTTGTAGTGCGGAAGCCAATATCAACTATTTTTCAGCATTAAAAACACTTAAGTTCCACATACTGATTTTTTTCCCAGGTAGTGGTGGCAACCCCTCATAGAGTATTATTTGTGAAATCTCCTTGAATTTTCTTAAAGATGTCGGGGAGATTGCTTCAAATGCCAGATTATATCACAATTACAACTTTGAAATTGGACATTTTCACTTCAAGAAGAAGAAAAGAACGGACACCCACACATATGATCTATGACGTCAGCCGATCGTTTTTCAGCAAAATGGCGTGTTAAGGTTAAGCTAAGATTCTATCTAAAAGTTAGAATGCTAAGTATCGTGAAGTTAATTAAATAGAGCGCCGTATCGCTCATGTAATTTGTTGAAATATAATTCTTTCACGTCTACGTCTTTTACTTAACTGAGATTTATTATTTGTTTTTGTACCTTATTGTAAACGTGATATATTTTTGTTTTGTGTACCTGGCAATTTTGATGCATATTTAGTTTGTTTATGTTCCACGTGGCTTTGTGCCTGTATTTGTGTCAAATAAGAAATATAGAGTGAAAGAATTGAAATCTTTGTGAAAGAATATAGAATGCGTCACTTAAGAGAATTGATAGGCTTGGCTTATTCGAAATTGAATGGAAAAAACAGTTGCTAACGTGAACAAATGCCACAGGATTGAGATACCCACACTACGTCACTTGCAGGCATTCCATTGTAAACTGTTTTCAGTAATAATGTTTTTTTCTTCCTTTTCTCGTAGGAGAGTGGAGCTTTTGTATACGGCTGTATGAGCTTTTGGGATAAAATCGCCAATGGCATTGCTGGAATGTTGGTCCAATATATACACTCGTAAGTTTCTACTTGATGATTTAATCCAATAGATGCAAACTTGGAAGTGACATAGGACACTTCATACGGATTTAAAATTGTATAGCAATCCATGAATGGAAATGTAATATCACATGTCCTTAGGGGCGCTTCCAGTAAATTAATGTTGGTGATTAACTCGCCAAGTGAATTAATTATTGTAGAACAGCGATTTTAAAATTTTTTTGAAAGTAATTTTGATCAACAGTTTTTAAATTTAAAGTTAACACAAATTTAAAATATTTTCTTTATATAATATAAGAAGAGAGTGAAATGATAACACATAGCCAATCACAGAACACTTGCGGTTAGTAACGCGCAAAACAGTCAATTAAAATTGAGAACGCATGTGTGTGAAAATAAAATTTTTTTTTATAATGCTGCTTGCTAAAATGTTACAACTAAACTTACCATCTAAAGCTGAGTAGCAATATTTATTTTATTTTGAGTATGTCTAATAATGATGTCAGAGTTTTCCATTGTTGTCCGTGCATTTCTATTGGCCTAAAAATCAAGAAATAAGATCCAGTTTTTCCTCATTTATTTCTAATTGTTTTGGCTATCATCAGCATAAAATTAACAAAAGTCGTAAAGGTATTGTTTTCTTTTAAATATTTTTGTATCTCTAATTTAAAGTTATTTTCCAGTATTGCTATTATTAGCGAAAATTTTAAATTATTGTTCTGCCTCCGGGCCGGGTAAGGTTGACTCTGTCTTTCATCCCTTCGGTGGGTCGATAAAAGGAGTACCAAGCATGCTTGGGAACTAAACACTGGGGGCTCCGCGTTGGACTGATCACCCAACCGGAACATCTGTTTTTGCGTTCCAGAGCCCAAAGGTCAAGAAAACTGAGATGGGCAAAGTAGGCCTTGGCTCTCTATGGGCTGTCGAGCAACTAAGTTTCAGTTCAGTTTAGAAATTTCGTTATTACCACTAATGCAAACAATTCAGAAGTTTTGCATTCAGTGCTATAACGGATTGGCGAAAAGAATTAAATTGATTAAAGATACCCTACATTTTAACTGAGGTCACTCGATAACCAATAGGATTTCGCAAACTTAGTGTCATATTCTATTTTTTTACTTAATTTAAAGATTTTATATTTATAATATAAGTGGTAGATTATATTATTAACTATTACAGATAATATTTCTACTGTAATTTTTCTTTATTCAAGGGTTTCACAGGCAGGGGCTCCGCAAACTTATATTTTTGGGAGGGGGGATTCCCATTTTACTGAATGAAATTTCGAATTTGACCGAATCATAAATAACTGTGTACTTCATTAGCTTCAATAAAAAACTATTTTGTTGCTAATATTTTCACTATATTTTAATTTTTTTCCACCAATATTTCACCACCAATGATGATTCACCACTTGAAACGCAATGAGACGCATTTTGTCAACTGGTAAGCCAATAAACTGTTCTAAAGGACTGAGGATTGATTCCCAGAACTTGAAGCCTTTTTGACTTCAGATTGATGATCAGTTTGTCTGGGAAGTAAAGACTGCCTATGCACAATGCGGACTACATAGACATAATCGGCACTTGTCATATTGTAGAGCCCTAACCTCCATGGACAATGGGCTGTTGAGGAAATGTCTCACTTTTATTCTAGTCAATAAAAAATATATAATGGAATCATTTGATAAATAAATGCAATAAATAAATAAATAATTGACATCTAACATGAAAGTTTACTTTTTCACTATCGCACGAATCGATTATCTAATAATTTAATAATAGGTTATTAATCGATTCTCCGGTTAGAAATAAAAAAGTTATCCTGAGAAAATCATATTTTAAAATGAAAATATAGTTTTAGTCGTTAAACATTTAGAAAAAATAAATTAATTATTAATAAAAAATTTGCGGCACTTACTAAAAATTCATTTATTTGTTGAATTGAAAAAAAAAATAAAAAATAAACCAGCATATAAATAGATGAATTAAAAGTGATTAGTTTAAAATTACTATTAATAATTTGCAGTTCGAATTCATCTTTGCGTTTTTTTCTCGACTTTTTAAGGGATTTTGTAAGAGCCTCCCACCAATTTAATGGACACGTAATTTCTATCTGCACATAAGAACTTAAATTAACAAGAAGGTTCCTCTTACAGCTCTATTGCTCGATAAGTCCCAAAATTTTGATACACCTCCCATCGAGCTATCTTCGCACTCTTTTCTCCAAGTTTTATTTAATATCCCCATTTTTATGCCTTGATATTTTCTATAGTTTATTTTCATTATATTAAAGGCCACGCCCACTTCTATTTATGGCTCGGAACTTTATAATTTAATTACTCCAAATAAATTAGAGATTTAGAAGCATTGATCACACATACGGATAGTTGACTGAATGTAAACAATAGCAGGCTTCCTAAAGCCGGAAGAAATTTAGAAAACTCCCTCTGTATCACTCCGCTTATGTTATGCTTACGAGGCGATGTGTGAACAGGCTTAATATTGTGGGAAGTTTTATTATTGTGATTTGTGTTTAAAATCGCGCGTAAAATTTTTTACCATACATAAGAGTTTTTTGTAATTTATAAATTCAAACAGGTCGTGAACCTAAAACAAATTTAACAAAATTAATGTCACACCATAAATAAAAAGTAAGGTTAGCAATGCTTTGAGTGTTATATCTTATTTGGCCATCCATTCCAAGCAGAAATTAATATGATGTTAGGTTTGACAAAAAATAAAATATAAATTAAACCGTAAAGATAATATTTGTTTGAGAGTTAAATATAAGTTTAAGAGACACGAAATAAAAGTAATATATGTATGTATGTAAAACCAATATATATGTAAGTATGATATAAAATGATTAAAAGTTGAATTAGCTATCATTAATCAATGCAGTTGTTCATTCGCATTATATTTTTACTTTCAATTTACAAGTTTAAATTGTGTGTGTTTTTGTCTGATGCAGTGAAACATGCCAAAACTGTGATTGGTTCTACAAGGATGTAATGTCCTACGGAGTTGGTGGTACTGCTATTCTTGCAAGTTTGGTGCTGGCCACGTTGCTTCCCGCTAATCTAGGAAAAAGAACATCTTCATACAATGGTAAGTAGGCTACTAATAGTTATAAATCGATCTAATAATTTAGTGCCATTAATTTTTTTATTTATTCTCTCCATATCATATGGAGATAAAGTGTATAAGATAAGTAGAACCCCGACCAACACCAGGGGGGTTATACGGAAATTAAGAGTTAAAATATAACATTAAATATTTGTTGATAACAGCATAAATAGTAAGAACATGTAATATTGCCAAATATTACATCTTCTTACTATATTGTTCTTACTATTACAATATTGTCAAATCACAGTGATGATGTTCAGCAATTGAAGACAATAAAACTAAACAATCAAATCAAATACGTACAATACCTCAAAAGTATGTAAGATGTCGAGTTCGAGTCCAAGTTATACACTATGAGTAAAAGTTTCAAAGTATCTATGTCAATGTATCAGTAGAGAGGTCAGGTCACTTTCTGTTATACAAATTAATCAGTGAGAACAGGTTCGCTTAAGTAGCATAGCAGCAGTGAAGAGTAGAAGATAGAGTGTATAGAAAGAAATGATTGTTCTCCTTCGTATCCCTATGATTTTGATTCGAACTCAGAAGCCAAAGCAACACTTTTGTCAAACATTATAGGTTTTCCACGGTCTAGATAAAAATGAGAAAATTTTGTTACTGACCACTGACCAGTTGTAGCATTTTTTATACAGGCTACTTTTACGAAAAGTGAAAATTTCACATGATTGGAAAGAATTTTTGATATTAGATGTCATTTTTTTTAAGCATTCTACATTACAAGGCTCATTTCTAGAATGAAGAATAATTTTAAGAAACAACCGTGAAATAAACATAAATATTGTAAATAATCATAATTAGTCCATGTTTATTATACATATTACAAGTAATCATAATTATTCCGTGTTTATTATACATATTATAAACATTCCTAATTATTCCATGTTTATTATACATATTACAAATAATCATAATTATTCCATGCTTATTTTACATATTATAAGTAATCATAGTTATTCCACGTTTATAATACATATTATAAATAATCATAATTATTCCATGTTAATTAAAAAAATAATGATAATATTAAAATGCACATGGGTGCATTTTCGACGAAAAAAGTGGCTATCGGGTGATTATTGGTAGACAAATTTTATATTCGCCATTTGTTAAATTCAATCGCCATTTGGCCGGTGGTGACCATTAATTTTGTCCTATACCAGCTAGCCATTACAATTGCTATAGCACGCGGTATTTCTTCTTTTCCGGGGTAGCAATTTTGATGACTAGTATAGTGAAAAGAAATTCTGAGGATACTAATTGTATCCAAGAATGTTGAATATTTCAAAGAAATAAATCCGGATGTAAAAATTAACTGAATGGTGATGTCAAGAATATTTCTTTTTTCTAAATTTTAAATGAACTGGAACAAAAATTTTGGGAAGAGTAGAGTCCCTATATATAACGTAATCAGATAGTTACAACGCACAGATTCAAAATATCCCGAAAAAGAAATATTGGGGAATCTTTTACCATGTCTGGTGAAGCTTAACACATTTTTTCACATTCTTTCCGCTCAAGAGAATGAGTGGGAAGTCAGGTCCATCCGTAGAAAAAGCATTGCACAGATCCATTGACTTTAAAAAAATTTATGTTGTTTACTTTAACTCCATTTCAGTGTATCTTAATGCCAATCACAAACAATTCTAGATACCAGTTTATAGTCTGAATACTGAAATACTAGTGTTCGAGTTTCGTTGGAATTGTGGGGGTCTCCATGGCTGAGGGGTATCACCTGTTAAACGCTGTGAGAAGCACGGAGGTGGCGGGTTCAAATCCCGCCGGAACCCTGACCGTATTCTTTGTTATGTACTTCTCTAAATTGTTCCATCTGTTCTTCTATACTTGAGAAGAGTTTATAAGCCTGAATTAACCAAACAATCCTGCAAATGTAAATAATTTCAATAAAGCCCGAATCATGCGAATGCGCTTACATTTCTATTCCGGTTGCACGACTTTTAAATTATTCTTTGTTTGTTAATTATATATTTATTTCACTATTTATTAATGTAGCAGTAATCAAATTCTACGAATTATCTAAAACTAAACTCAGTGGCGCGACAGCTTAAATAGGACCAAAGCCTACTCTGCATATCTCCGTTTTCTGGAACTTTTGGGCTCTGGGGTGCAAGAGCAGATGTTCCAGTTGGGTAGTTAGCCCAACGCGGAATCTCCAGTGTTTAGTTCTCAAGCATGCTTGGTACTCATAACGAATAATCATTAATTTTAAATTGTGTATTTAATTGAGTGTGTTGCAAAATGTTAATATTTGCTTTTCATTTTAGATGGTAAAATAATTTCATACATATTTTGAAACTGCTAAATTTTAACATCTACATCTAAATAATTTTCATTTGCATAACATATCTTTAAGTTTTATGAAAAAAATTTCTGACTGCATCTAGCTATGTTTCGTTCCCCCCTCCCTACCAAGAAACGGAGACACAAACTATTCCAAAGTTGCTAAAATTAGAACTGATTCAGCTTTTTAAATGGAATAATAAAACTTTAATTTATTTGTAAAATTTCTTCTAGAATTGATTTCATAAGGAAAAAAAAATTAACTGTTTATTTTGAATAAAGTAATATAAATAACTCGATAAAGAAAGCCAAGTTTAGCATTCAGATTTTCCGAAAGCTAATTATTTTATAAAGTATGGGATTATTTAGCGTAGTGTTTGAATATAATAGATACTTTGAATTTTTAAGATTAATTTTAAAATATAAAAATAAAGTATACATGCTTATAGTTTTGAAACTCAGTTGGCTAAAGTCCCCCTGTCGGTTACAACATATTAAGTTTGAGTTAAGTTTTGTTTCTGTTGAGTAAATTCTGTCTTTCCGCCAATCATTGACTGTCACTCGAAACTCCCGACACTCTAATTACGTTAGATATGGGGCCTCTAAACTTCGTTAATCCATTTTATTTGCCTTAAATGTTGTTTAGTGATTTGAATGTAAAAATATTTTTATTATTATTTAGCGATACATTAGTTTTGAATAACTTTTTCTTTTTCAGAAATAATCGATGCGACTCCAGAGAAAGAAAAAATTAACTACCGTTCAATTGACAAGTGCACAGAAATTACTCCAATTTTGCAAGAACGGTGAAACCATTCTTAGGAATTTCAAAAGTACTTGAAAACAAAGAAATGGAACTAACAACGAGGGATTCGCAGTCAAAAAACTCTTAAGAATTCCCAAAATGCGAATTAAAATTGTTTTATTTTTGTTTTAGTAGTTTTGTATACATAAAAATTGATTGTTTGATTCATTTTGTATTTTATTGAAAATGATCATTGAAACCAAAACAGGAGTCTGCGAGATAACATTAAAATAGAAGTAATAATAATATCAGAAAAACCAGAAATCATCCCCCCCCCTCCTATAAAAATTTTTTAAATTACAAATTTAAGACTTTCCTTTGATGCAGAATTTTTATTAACACTAGAAAGACTAAAACTTAGTATATACCTACATTGCCAAAAAGCAGTCAAAGACATTGTGAAGGAAAAGCTAATGTGTAAAGAAATTTGTTTAGTTAATTTTTAATATTTTTTTTATATTATTTACAGTTATATAACTAGTTATTAGTAAATATTAACAATAAAAAAAATTTATTTCACTTGGAAAAAAAAAATTTATGCATTATTATTTGTACATTTTTCGTAAATGAAAAAGCAGTTAAAAAGCGATCAAAATGACTTTCTCGGGCAATCTAGTGTTAAACATGTTTTTCATACTTTTTTTCTCGCTATTTTGTATTAATTTAGGTAGAAGTAAGTGAAAAATATTATATTTGATATTTTAATTAATTTTGGTTATGAAATAGAGTATGAAACACCGGTGTTTTTTTCTGCGTTAAAGGTAAAATCTTTCTAACTCATGGCTAACATCCAATCAATAATTTTTCAAATTTGCTCTTATTTGCAATTATTTGGATCTAAGAGAGAGCAGTTATTTAATTTTGGAATTTTTTCGATTTACAAAATTAATTATTGATAAATTTTTGAGGATTCATTTATTTTCTTTTTCATAAAATAAATGAATGAAAAAGAAATTTTTTCAAACTGCTTTTTTTTTTTAAAATTTCATATTCTAGTACAAATATAATTTAAATGATTTAACAAAATTTTTTTAATAACTGTTAGATTGTTTTTTATAATTAGAAAGTACCAAAATATATTTGTGCTTGTGGTTAGAGCGTCAGAAAAAATATATAGAGGAGACATGGGTGTCCCATCTGCGTCAAGGGGTTAATTACATATAAAGAAATGCTCCAATGTGTAGTTGAACCGTGCTGTGAAAATGTGTTTACATAGTAAGTCTGCATTATGTAAAATATTTAAAACGACGTACGAACTATTTAAAAAAAAAACAAGTGCTGTCCTTTGTTTATGGATATATTTAATAAAGTTTATTGATTCATAATTGTTAAGAATTTAATTTTCTAAAGCATTGATGCTAAAAATTTTATATTTTTAATGTTTAAACTGCTTAAATAAAATTGTTATGTATAAAAATATAGTTTCGTTTATTTTTTAATCGTTAGTTTTTATACTCACGAATTACTTAAGAGAAAAATTTTTTTGTTGCATTTGGACTAATATTTGGTCTTAAGTATTTCGGGTGAGAGGATTTAAAATCTGAAATAATAAGTTTAGTTCCGAAAGCTACAGAATTTTTTTCAAATTGATATTTTTATTTTACTTTATTTTTTCCTGAATGAACAAGCTCATAAGGAACGTTTAAATTTCTATACTTACATATGTAGTTGTCACCTCATTTGAAAATAACATTTAAGGCAAAACAAATATATATATATATGAGAGACCTTAACGTATATCATAAACTGAAATGTATTATCGCTTTCTTCCTACCGTTCCCTACGTAGAAGAGAGGTGGGGACACTTAGTATTTACTAGAGGGAATTTTTCAAGAAATCCTGGTTATGAATACCTTATTAAATTGCATAAATACTATACCTTATAGACAGAAACTAAATGGATATTTGAAATCAGCGACAAGAAAATGTCTTAGATTCGATCAAAATTCTCAAGCAACAAATATTTTTTGTTCCCCAAAGTCATTGAAACAGAAGTAAATTTACAGATTAAAAAAAAAAAAAAAAAATACATGAAATTTGTAAGTTCAAGGTTACCAACAGATTTATTTTAAGGGGGTGCTACCAGATATTCAATACTTTAATTACATATCTACATTACATAATTTTATTTTATAACTGTCATTGAGCAGCCGACCCAATTTTCAGGTTTACGACTACTAATGTTCAACTCCGTATACTTGTAAATTTTGAACCCAATCCAGAAGACAAGGGTACTCCTGGATCAAGTACCGGGTGAAATTTGCTTTCGTGGAGGACTTTTTGATGGAACTAACCCGCATTTGCTTCACATGGTGAGGAAGACAACGAGAACCTCATATGGTAAGCCTGATGACAAGGGGACTTTAACCCATGATCCGTCTACCACTGAGGATATTTCACGTCAGCACTGTGGTCGGTGCAAGTCGAATGCAGAATTTGTATCAACCAGCCATCGCCGGGATCGAACCCGGTTCACCTTTCAGGAAGGCGAACGCTCCAACCACTGAGCCATCGCCGCTCGCTTTACACAATTGAAATAATTTCATATAAATAAATTATTATAATTTTTTTAATTCATCGAAAAAATATTTTTACTTGTTTTTTTTTGTACAATATATTATATGTTATAAAATATTTTTATTTGTTTTTTTTGTTGAGCCGAAAATTATTTTTTCACCTCACTAAAAAAAAATTACATTCAAAAATTAAACTTAATTTAATAAACCAAAAATTTTTAGCAAAACCTTTACATCGTTACGAAAGTTGAAATTTTAATTCATTAAAAGTCTAAAAAATTTTTTTTAAACAATCAAAAAACATTTATTAATTATTAAATTAAATTTTAAAATTCAAATTATTCTCTTTGTTTTTGAATTGCAGTTAGACTTAATCTGGCACGTAATCATCATTTATGGTTGTGTGACTTAAATCATTATTAATGTTATTTATTGTGATTAATAATTATTTATTAATTAATAATTTATTAGATAACTTCAGAGAGCACAAGGAAAAAAATTGTTGCATAATTGTGGGTAACAATAAGGCTTAGCTTCGAACCAAAGAGAGAGGCTAACAGTGGGAAGCTATTTTTTCTCGTGTGAAATGCATTCGTTCATTTAGTCATTTTTCATCGAGTTGATTTGTTGTTATATTCACAGAATTCAGAAATTCTCTCATTTATAGTAGATGTTCAAGTTTATAATAAATTCTTTACAGTTGATAATAGTTTGAAAAATCAACCTAACTTTCCCAACAAAAATAATGGTTTGAAAAATCTGATCAATATTGGTTAATAAGATTATAGAATTTCTTTTTATTAATCAATCTCAATTCCAACAATATTTTAACGTAATATTACTAGAAATAATTTTTTTTCAAAAGTCGATTCCTACTTAGGTCAACAAAGACATGCTTGCTTGCTTTCGTATGCCTGTTAAGGCAGAGGGGTGCGATTGTTCTTGTTTTCCAGTGGCGCCATCTATGGGCAAAAATTCGACTTCTGTCACACCCATTACGTCACGCCCGTTTATAGGACCCATTCATACATCCATTCATTCATCAACAGATCGTAATTTTGACCTGAACAGAGAACGATCAATCTCCAATTCAGTACCCCCAGAGGTTTTAATTTGTTATGGGAACATGGAGGACTTTGCGACTCGGCAGATTTAACGTGCATCAGTCACCATTTTACTACACGAGGATCCGGTGGGGTTTAAACCCACGAACTCTCGCGGGCATGGGCCCAGCGCCCTACCGACCTGGCTAGCAAAGACATATTTTATTTTAGTTACTTTTTATTAAATAATTAAAATTTTTCTCCCATATGAAACTAAAATTAATTAATTTAATTTAATGAATGAATTAATATTTGAAAAAACTGTATTAACATCAAGTGTCATCCACTATAAGTTTAAAAAAAAAATATATTTGAACTTGAATGGATGAATAAAAACGATATTTTATTAACGATTGAAAATTTGAAGATTAAAGAAAAAAAGTATTTGGTATCAGACAAATATAAAAATATAAATTTGGTGACGTGGACCACACGTGCTACCATGTAATGCTCTTTATTGAATTTATCTGACATAACGAATACAAAGTAATTAAATACTTTTTATTTTATTTTTATTTCCAATGAGCTGCACAATCAGTCTTCCCGATGAGCAGACCTAGTGTGTTCTCCACAAGTGGTATTCACTCTTTCAGGACCACCACAATGGGTGAGATAGCGTTGGTCATGTTAATTTGGACGTCTTGTTTCTGCTACACTAGATGGCAGCACCGAGACTCTATTTGGATGCTAAAGTGCACTAGGAATTTAATTTTGTCGGAAATGCCAAGAGCCAATAAGGCACTCTAGGGATCTTTTACATGCCACATAATCATACTACATGGCCGCTGAGGATTTTCTGCATGTTAAATACTTAAATGTGCGCAATAAGCATTTTTTTGCTCAAATAGAGCTATAAGTTAGAAATTATCACTGATGTTATCTTTAACCCTTTGATTACGGCTGGTACAATAAGTGGATCAGAGTGGTACATAAGGGATTTTTCATCACCGTAAGCAAAAGGTTGAAATATCTGAAAAACTGAATCGCTTATCGTAAAATTTAAAACAATGACTAACGCTTAACCAAACGAAATTCCATTTTGTTTTTCGCTCATCCCTATTTAAAAAAATGAATTAATATTTGAAAAAACTATATTAACATCAAACGTCATTCACTACAAGTTCAAACAAAATATATATATTTGAACTTGAATGGATGAATAAAAATTATTTTATTGATGATTGAAAACTTGAACAAGATACAGGGAGAGTGTGAACTAATGGTAGGACTTAAAAAATTGCTCCATAAAGGGTTTAAGCGCAAATAGGCACATTTAAAAAACACGATCTGATTAGCGAATTTTTATTTCAGAAATATGCTTTCTAAAAATAATATTTTTTAAATATGTACGATAATTTATGATATCTTTTATGTGTAAAGTATAATTTATTTTTAAATTGAATAACTAGTTATAAACTTGTAAGATTCAATAATGTATCAATAACTAATTTAGAACCTATCTGCGTCAAAGTTAAGCTTAAAATCTTATATTATTCTCCATTTTTCATACATCAAAAATATAAAATAATTTTCATGCGGTTAGCACGGTTTCAATGTTATCGCGTGATAGATGCGGCGGCCCTGAATACCAGTTGAATGCTTCAATTAGTAAACATATGCGTGATTAATTTACATTGCGGTTTATTCGAAGTTAACTATTTGTTTGAACTTTTAGATATCCCACTAAAGGGTTCCAGTATTATGAAGATATATTGATAGTGCAACTATCGACTTCACGCGATGTCATCCTGTGCGATATTGTTTCGAAGTTTGCTAAAAAATAACAAAACGCGATGTCGGTGAGTGATAGTTGTGCTTAAAGGGTCATAATTTATTCTTTTAAAATTCAAATCGATGCAAATGTAGTCAAATTATATTAATCGTATAAACTAAAATGAATATATGAGCTACGATTTTTAAGTTGACTAAAAGGGAGAAAATAATTTTATAGTTAAACAAAACAACGTTAAGAAGAATCAATTTTAGAAAATTGTGTGGGAGATATTCCGAGATGATAGAAGTTCATTACAAAAGGGATGCGTTTGTCGTTTTTTATTTTAAGTTGATAAAAATAAAATTATTTTCTCTTTATTAGCCCATCTAAAAAAGGCTGTATTGATACTTTAATTTCATTTCGCTATTCTAGTTTTGTGTCTGCTAGTTTGTTGAGTCGGTTGAAATTTTAATTTTTTAAAAATTTTTCTTATATCTCACGTTGGCTATTGGGCTTAACAAATAAAAAATAAATACAGAAAAATGCGCAAAAAACTCTTTAACCCCTTAACGATCGGTTAATTTTCAAGAAAACGGTCATAAAAGTGCATATTTATACACGTATATTATACACGTATTTGATTAGTATGTGCTGACATCTAGTTTAAAATAAACTAACTATCTACAATTACCTTAAAAATATCTTGGTACTGCCACCATGTGAGAAAAATGAAAATTAAATGTTTTCCGGGCAAAAGAAATGAATTAGTTTTATTCTTATTGGCGCGTTACTACTGAACACTCCTGCCCGGGGATATCACGGGAGCGAGAAATAGAGGACGAAACCTCACCCCGTCATTTTCACGGGAGCGAGAAGGAAGGGGTTAAAAAAATTAAATAGAGCTGCAAGTATTACTGATATTATCCATTAAACATTTCTAAACAAAAACTGGATCGTCTACAGTTTAATTTAGAACAATGATTAATAGTAAATAAGTGTTAAAAATTTATTTTCCAAACGTCTCTTCGTAACAAACTAAAAAATTTTCTTGATAGGAAGCTGAAATTGCTCTTAAGACCTTTGACGCAGATGGATCACCGTTGCCCTTTTATATATTTGTTCTGATGCTCTAATTACGAACAAAAATATATTTTGGTAATTTTTAATTCCAAAAAACAGTCTAATAATTACTAAAAAAATTTTTTAGATTGTCGGATATTTGTACTAAAATATAAAATCCATATAAAGTAGTTTGAAAACTTTTTTTTTCATTCCTATTCAAAAATGTATCAATAATTGATTTTGTAAATTAAAGAAATTTCAATGATGAATAACGGTTTCTCTTAGATTTAAACAACTGTAAATAAGTGTTAATTTGAAGAATTATTGTTTGGAAGTGAGCCGCGTAAGAGGAAGATTTCACCCTTAACTTGGAGAAAAAGACACCGATGTTTCATGCTGCATTTAATAATCGTAAATTATTAATGTCTTTTAATAATTTGGACTTAAATAGATACAGAATAATGAAAAAAGTATTAAAAATAGGTATAATAAAAATTCAGCTTAACCCCTTCCTTCTCGCTCCCGTGAAAATGACGGGGTGAGGTTTTGCGCTCTATTTCTCGCTCCCGTGATATTGACGGGCTGGATTGTTCAGTTGTAACGCGCCAATAAGAATAAAAATAATTCATTTCTTTTGCTCGGAAAACATTTTATTCCTCATTTTACGCACCAGATGGCAGTGCCAGGATATTTTTAAGGTAATTGTAGATAGTTTATTTTAAACTAGTTGCAGCACTAATCAAATACGCTATACAAATAAAAAAGCCAAAAAATAGGCACTTTTATGACCGTTTTTTTTGAAAATCAACCGATCGTTAAGGGGTTAAGAGGGTTGAGGCTATTGTTCAAATAGTATGTACAAATGGTTCTGGATAACTTGTTTTGTTACGTTATTCTTTTTGCATTCTGTACGTATTATGTCTCATTTCATAACTTAAAATATCGTCTGCACTATTTAATTAGCATATTTGAAGCCACCTCCTATAAAATTAAGATTGAGTCTTAAAACGTAAAGACATCCGATTATTAGATCAAAAGTTATTCAGAGTGGTCTGTTTTTATATTTTGCGCACTGTATATCAGTAATGCTAATCTACGGGACTTCTCAGAGGATATTTAACTACTAAATAAAAAAGTTACTCGAAATGTCTACACTAGCCTGCCTCTCTCCTACATCTCTCCTACATGTGAAGATAATACAAAATGTCAATATGAAGAAAATCCACAATTTTGTGAAAATGAAAAGCGTTTTTCTTCAAATTTATTAAAGTTTGAAAAGTAACGCCAACGATGGATAGTCATGGCTCGATGGATGGAAAATAAATGAAAAGTGAGAGTTATTCATTCATTTTTTATAATTTTAAACTTAGTTGAAAAATATTGGCCAATTGGTGAGTTTTCAATATGTTTAATATACATTTCAAGTATTTAAGTGATTTGTCCGCTGAAGAAAAAGACAATTCCTTATGGCAGGATAATTCCTTATCCTTAGTATACATAGTTTAAAACTCCAGCTTTGCTTTGAATTTCAGGCATTCATATTCCAGTGTAGCCATATTACAGAAAAGAAATCAAAAGCTGCTAGAACTAGTTCGAGAAAACAAAATATTTAAAAAAATTATAAATGAGCCAAAATATTTGTAAAATATCCGTCTTAAAACTGACCAACTCAATCCCTAAAATGGACGTGAAATTAAAATTTAGAAAATGCACGATAACTTCAGAAAAAAATTATCGCCATATTTTGTGCTAAATTGTTTCCTTGAATTGTGTTTTCCGAGGTAAAAGAGCAGCCTTAAAACAACTTGCTGAAGAGAAATTCAACAAAACAGTATTACTTGAAACACTGAGAGGTTAATAAAGTTTAAAAATTTTATTTTGAGTTGAAAGCCGTCCTTGGGGAAGCATGGATCGTTGCTCTTAAATATTAGATGAAAAATAATAATGTTAAAAAGGGGTGAATCTTTATTAGTTGCATAGCGATGCATATTTCTCCTAATATCCCATTAAATTATTCCTTTTTTGCACTGCACTGATATTAGTAACACGAAGAACAAAATATTTTATGACATGCGGCATAATGAACTTTTAATGCTAATCTTTTTGTTTATTGTTAGTCGTTGTAGAATTTTTAATGTCATAGAGACACTTTTCTTGTTTGTCATTAACAAACATTCAGATAGTAGTGACAGTTAAAAAGGAAGTGATTGCCTATTTTTTTTTTTTTTAAAGAAAAAGATCTTTAATTTTATGTGGGTCATTCAGAAATCATCTAATATAATAATAATAATAATAACAACATCAACGATAATAATTGTATTATTTATTATTACTTCTTGTTTGCTCTTGAATGAAATTACGTCAATTTTAATTTATATAAATCTTTTTTTTATTGTTATTATTATTTCCATGTTTTTATAGTTGTGATTTCATTCAACAAATTATTATGCTTAATGGCCGTACATTAAATATTAAGGCTAATGGCTGTGGAAATAACTCAAATGTGCCTATAGTACGGATTAAAGTAAATTCATTAAAATGGAGTTATCATTCGCTTAAAATTAAATAGAGTAGTCAATTCCTACTCATTTTATGGAGATAAAGTAATCAGGATGTTGTCTAAATTCGATTGTTTTTGCTTATTTATAATAATGACTTCCGATTGATTGAGTGGTTCCATTTGAGAAGGTTGGTTGGCTGAACCATTCTGTAAAATAATTCTTCCGTCATTGACCCTTAAATCTTTTGTACAAAAGAATTAAACATTTGTTACATCCTGTCAATGAAAAACTAGAATGCTTAAAAATACAAGACTCATATATTAAAATTTGTTATTTATTATATGATTGAGTTTTAGTAAAACATAGTCACGTATTAATATTGCAAACTATGACTTAAGCAAATTCAAGGCAATATTTTTTTAGATATTTTTTTAGTTTTTGTGTTCCCTTGATGTACAATTTTTTTTAAGAAATAAATTTTAAAATGTGTGCGAAGATGTTTGCTTTTCAAATAGCGTTCAACTTCTAGTCCATTCATCTTCATCTATATTTCATTCTGATACCAGATAAAAAACAATTTAAACCTTTCTGTACTTGTTCAGAAGTAAATAAATAGATATTAAAAAAAACAACAACTATCCCCTTCCCTTTTACTTAGTGTGGCGAATAAAGCATAACTAAACTAAACTCAGTGGCGTGACAGCCCATAGAGGCCTAGGCCTACTGCGCCTATCTCAGTTCTCTTGACCTTTGGGCTCTGGGGTGCAAGAGCAGATGTTCCGATTGGGTCATAGGGTGGTCAATCCAACTCGGAACCCCCAGTGTTTAGTTCCCAAGCATGCTTGGTACTCATTTTATCGACCCACTGAAGGGATGAAAGGCTGAGTAAACCTTGCCCGGCCCGAGGATTGAACCAAGGACATGTGGCACGACAGCGCGAAGAGCTGAATAAAGCGTAAGAATGTGTAAATCTTGACTTTTACACATGTGGTTGTGAAAACTATTGGTTACGTTCACTTATTAGCAAATTACGAGATATACTTGTCCAAATACTAATATTAGCAACAAATTTTAATTTCAGTTTATTTTGTTTTATTTTAGCGCCCCGTCCAGCTCACTTGCGTTCCCCGTTGTCCGTTCTCGGAGGTCCAATCCAGACCACGGATGGTGGCATCTGGCCGCATTTGACCGACCACCACTCTAACACTTTTAAAAATACTATGGCCATATCAGATAAGATCGAACGTCAGGGGTGCATTAGCGAAGCCGCCCGCACCCTAAACCTCGTGGAAGCCCACCAAAAGGATCAACAGCCACATCATCACAATCTAATTCATCATCATCATGAACTATCTATTGTACGCTTTGATTTTTTAATAAGGCTTTCAAAAATGAATTTTTTATGTGTATTTCAAGAGCGTTTTTTTGTGATTTTTTCGAAATTTTTGCACTTTGAAGTAAATCGCATTCAAACAAAAAGTTCTTGATTTGCAGTTTTATTAGCATCATAAATTTCAGACTAATCCCTTCAAAATAAACCACCTCTCTTTGTTTTTAATCTATCACGATCTTTTCTACTTTTAAAAAACTAATTTAAGAATTCTTTTATCATCCTCTCCACCCCCCCACCCCCGAAATTTTTAAATTGTGACATCCGTGAATCTTTAGAAGATATTAACTTCGAATTTTAGTAACAATTTACATTTAAAGTGAACTCTCCCATTTCATTTGGGACCCAAAAGAAGAGAAGTAAATAATTCGACGGTTTTTAATAAACTTTTAAGCGTGCAGAAAATAAAAAATATGCACCAACCATTTCTACTGCAGAAGCCAGAGTCAAAGAAAGGTAAGATCATTAACGCTGGGCGATATCAGAATTATTAACCGGTCTTAATCGGAATTATATATCATCAGAAAATATCTATATTTCACGATACAATTAATTTTGGAGCCGCGGTGGCTTAGGGATAGAGCTTTCGGCTTCCAATGAGATAAACTGGGTTCGAATCCCAGCTATGGCTGGCCGATACGAATTCCTAACTTGTGATAAAAAAAGAGCTAATTCAGTGAAATACTTTGTAGCAGGGTATTTATAGCACAGTGATATTAAGTCGCTTAAAAATATTTTAAACATATTAGTGCCATTAGTAATTGTTTTCGATAATTACGATTAGAATTGTGACCAATCGCAATTCAAGGATAGCTACAGTGAAAACAAAAAATATTTAAAGCTGCACGCTCGGTGCAAAGTCAGCCGTAAATTTTAAACAATGATAAAATGGTATATCTATAGTAAAGTATTGATGCTTTATTCGCTAGAAATTTTTTTTTAAAATTTTTAATTTCAAGTACTTGTTACCGGAATTACGTAACCGTTTATACATATCACTTAATAAATAATGAGCCTTTTTTTAAACTGAACAGTGCCAAGTAAAGCACCATAGACTACGAAGAAAAAAAAGGGATCTTAAATATCTTCTCTCCGTGACATATAGTCAATTTGAAATAAATAATGCATCCTTTGCTATAAAAACACGCTAAATATATAATAAAAATATGTGTAATAAATATCTTTAACTCAGTCAAAATGGCTTAAAGACAAATCTTAAAATCAATATAAGCCATTATTTTTCGATCAAAATTCATCTTAAAGTACTTTCTTGCGGATCAATTAATTAATCAATCAATCAATCCAAAAACATTTTCATTTTCTCCTGTAATTCAGGGCTTTCAAAAGACTTTAATAAAATATGCAGCGCTTCATTTACAGTTTTGGGAAGTTTCTTTTTCATCGTTTATCGATTCCTGTTGCTTACATAATCAATGTTACTATGGCTGTGAGAGAACAACATTAAAAATTTCTTTTTGACTTGATAAATATTATTTTTCTCGGTGGCATTAATGTTGCTTTTTTTTTCTTTACGTTCGTAAATAAAGGAGGTTTGAAAATATTAATACCTTATTAAATATCACGTAGCAACACTTTTGATAGTTTCAAACCTTAAACGTTTTTTTCTGTTGTCGTAACTTTATAAGCTAGTGACTTTTTTTGTTATTAACAACTGTTGCACTGAAGATGACAGTGCTATTTGCTGTGTGAATAGAAATGGGTTATGTGTGAATGCAATGAAAGCGTGCTAATTTTCAATGTGTGAGTGCTATGTAAGTGTGCTAATTTTCTATCTATAGGCTGTTGTTGGAAAAGATGGCCCTCGTGCAGAAGGGATAGCGTGTAAAAACAATATTCGCGTAAGTTATCGGCTTGTGCTTTTTAATTCTTCTTTTTTTAATCCATATGTGGTACATTTTGATAAGTTGTACATACATGCCATGTAAAATTAAATACTTTAAAATTATGTGAAAAATTGTATATCTTAAAATTTAAATTCTTTTCGACTATTATTGTTTTGGATCATCTGGTTTGCGCTTTTTAATTATTCTTTTTTCAATTCTTCTTTTTTTAATCCATACGTGGCACATTTTGAAAAGTTGTACATGTCATGTAAAATTAAATACTTTAAAATTATGTAAAAAATTGTACTTTCAGTGGCAAGACATTATCTACTCCATATTAACACGTTGAATGCCGCGCAAATTTTACGTGGCTTGCCCGACTGCCCAAACGGCAAATAACTGCCAACTAAATTTGCAAATATTAGACAGATTTTGCTAGTTTTTTTTAAAGGTTTGGCATGACTTATCTGATAATAGTGCTGAATTATATAAATCTACGAATTGTTTGGAAATAGTGGTGGATAAAAATCTACTAAATTAAATTTATTAAACCAAGAATCACAATTAATAATCTACCACTTGACAATATCTATTCGCTGTCCGGAGCAAGTTGGCATCTCTGTGTATATAAATAAAACTATTTTTGTGTGTTCTAAATTGCATTAACTTCTTCAAACCATTTTAGTAGCGATAATATTATAGAAAATTTAAACATTTACTCGAATTATGTGTTGCTAATAATATTGGCTTCACCGGTCACCGGTGACCTCCACGGCGCTACGAACAAACTCAGTGCCGATCACCGGTGACCTTGCCATATCTTATCTTTTTGAGTCATATCAGATCCAAAGAATAAGAGCAGAGCTCATCACAACTAGTACTAAGTAAACAGAACAATTCTAAGTCATTGTTCTTTTTTTTATTTTATGTTCATCAGGATTGCTTCCGGAGAGCAACCTGTGATAAGCCGCGGAGAAATCAGATATCCAGGAAATAGGGCATTCCCCCCCCTTTCATATTTGCTCAGGCAATTTTTTCTCAAAATCTCACGCAGATGAAGGTGCAAAAGCGCAGTTACAGATTGTATATAGATATAACAGTTATATAGGTATAGCAAACATGCTACAGGTGACAAAAATTGCAAAAAGTGGTAAAAATTCAATTCCTTTTTATTTATTTAACTGTTCAATTGTCTCTGTCACCATTATTATATTGCAAATTATTTATATTTAAAATGAAAACATTCTATCAACTTGCTTTTAAAAGTACAGGTATAGGTCAAAATAATAGGAACATCTGTGATAGTGATAATATGACAGGTGTTCCTATTATTTTGTCCTATACCTGTAAATTAAAAAAGAAAAAGTGCTTGACAATGTTTCTAATTTTAATATCTCGTAGTAGATATTAACACATTGCTGACCGGCAACTTTTCTGTTGAACGGATGTGGAAGTAAAACAATATAAATAAACTTTAAAATTGCTTATTTACTTTTTAACTTTTAATATTTTTTTTTCGTATTATAAAAAGTATAACAATCACTAACACGTAATGATACACCACAAGTTTTGCAAATATATCAGGTTTATAATAAATTGGTAGAGATTTAAATAGTAAAACTTGAAAAGTAAGGAAAATTACGCCCACTTTTTAAAATAGTCACCACGAGATTACTGCTAAAATGATTGCTAAGACTCGTGATCGGTCACCAACGCTTGGCCACGAAAATACAGCAATGTGTTAAATATTACTAGTTTATTAGTCATCATTTTTTGCAATTTTAGTCTCCTACGACATTCCTGGTATAGGTAGTCATTGTAAGGTTAGGAATCAATGTCAGAAAACTCAGACAGCACAAATTTTGAATGAAAAAATAAATGAACAAACAAAATATTTCTGAAAGTTTTCATTGCACCCTATAAAATTAAACTAATTTTGAAAAAGAAAATTTTCGTAGGAAGGCAATACCTTATTCTCTCGACGAATAAAATGAATGTGTATATACTAACTTTTGTAATTAACTTTTAGCAGTTTTCAATGACGAAATCTAAAGGTTGAAACATATCGGACTAGCACCTGTTAAGAATTTATGATATTTTTGAAACACTTATTATTATTTTTAAATAAAAAATCGTTTTTTTATGAATCCAGATCACTCTGTTTTTCTTTTTAGATGAATCCTGATTGGCTGGGATATTACACACTAAAAGCTGAAGGGCCCTGGCTTACGTTTTCACTGCTTGGTGGTTCTGGTATGTTTTGATTCTACGCAATACTATATAGTTTAAATCTATTTTTTAAACAATCCTAAATCTATATTTAGTTTCTTACCATCGCTTACAAACACATGGAATTCATACTCATGCATACTGTACAGTCATCATAAGATGAAAAAAATAGTATTACCTTCAATAGATTTTGAATTATTTTATATCCGTCATTGAACAGTCAACCCAATGTTTGGTTTTACGACTGCTAATGCTCAACTCCGTAGCCATGTAATTTTGAACCCAATCCAAAAGACAAGGGAACTCTTGGATCAAGTATCGGGAGAAATTTACCTTCGTGGAGGACTTTTGATGCTACTAACCTGCATTTGCATTGCATGGTGAGAAAACCCAGAAAACCTTCCATGGTTAGCCCGACGGCAAGGGGACTCTAGTTCCTGATCCGTCTACCACTGTGAATATTTTACGTCAGCATTGCGGTCGGTGAAAGCCGAGTGCAGAATCGAACCCGGGTCACCTCGTTGGAAGGCGAGCGCTCTATACCGTGAGCCACCACGGTACATTTTTTTGAACTATTGATAGGAAATTCATTCTGTTACCTTGTGGTAATCTCCCCAAGTAACTCCTTAATGTACAGTGCACAAAATAAAAAAGGGTCACTCTAAATAACTGTTGATCTAATGATCCGATCTTCACGTTTTAGGACTTAAACGTTTGAGAGGGTGACCTCATCTAATTAGCATATTTGAGGTCACCTTCTCGAACCATTAAGATTTAGTCATAGAACGTGAAATTCCGATCTTCAGATCAAAAATTATTTGGTGTAATCAGTTTTATTTTTTGGCGCACTTTATGTATCTGAGTCACCTAAGGTGAAGTATATTCCATTTTACTTAAAAACAACGCATTTTTTATTGAGACACATACCTTTATTTACCATAAAAGGCGGGAGTTTTCATCCCTATTACACGAACAAGATAGGTGGCATTTTCTAAACTTGTTTTTATAATTTTGATTTTAAGCATATGGTGATTGAGCAGAACACACGAATCAGAAGACGTGAAGTTATTCCTTTAGCAAGAATCATAAACAGAATCATCAATGTCTTATAAACAACATTAGTGACATTTTACTTTTACAGACAAATTTGATATTAAATGAGATTCTTTGCAATAAAGAACTGATACTCCAGTTTGTTATTGTATCTTATTTAGTATCAGTTTTTCGTAGTCCACGGCACTTTACATAGTGTAAGCCTTACAACGACTCAGATTTTCGAAATTCTAATGTTATTTTTAGGGTGTTATACTTTTCGCCAAACTTCCTTAGAACATATATCTAAAAGGGTTACAACAAGCACCGTCAAGAAGGATTTATTACAATTGTAGTGGTAAATTTACAAGCGATTTAGACATTCATCTCTAAATTTTCTACCACTTTTTTTTTAAATTTTTGGTACTTTTTGTAGCCTATTTGCAACTTTTGTTTTTTAAGAGTAAAAATTGGCCGGAAAGTAACTTCATTATAAACTGTATTCAAGAAGATTAAAATATTTAAGACTATAAGTTTTTTTTTAAAAAAAACAGATATACCATGTATATACGATATTTTGTTTTAACCCACGAAAAAAATATATAGTGATGAATTACTTATAATTAAGAATAATAAGAACTTGTTTTACTCCTCCCGAATCTAGTTAAAAATGAAACGATTTTACAACTAGTTTTTCAACTTAAAAATCTGATTACTGATCGTTAAAATCTGATTACTAGATCAAAGGTGTAACGTTTTTTTATTTGGTGTACTGTACAAAAGAAGAGTGCTTTAAAAATTTTGAAAAAAAAAATATGCAAAAGTAATGTATTAATGTTCTATTAAAATTAATTTGCCTACTATCATATATAAATAATTTAAACATATTAAAAGAGTTAAAAATAATACAAATGAGCAGGTTCTTTAGTGAAGGGAAACGCTTTATAGAAAATCTGTTTGGTTTATTTCACAAAAGTCTGAATTTTTAGAGGACGATACTATTGTAATAAAGCCGTTGCAATGAGAACTAAAGAATATAGAGGCAATTTTACAGGATAAGCTGAATAACTTTTATTGGTATTACACGAGACAAGTTTTTAACTTTCAAGTGACTCTCAGCCAGAAATTAATTCTGGATTAAAAACTTAAAAACAATCGGTTTAATGAAGTAATTTAATGTTTATAGTTATTAATTAATTTGTTATTAATAAGTAAATAAAATAACATTTATAATTAAAATTATTAATTTAATATTAAGTGCAGAATCTTTAATAAATATCACTTTAATAACAAGCCATAGCCTTCATTTCAGATGTTCTCTTTATCATTCTCTCTATCATTTATTTTATCGTTTTCTTAATCATTCTCCTTATCGCCATTTATTATTCTCTTATGGGTCACTGCTTACATGTTTGTTGACTGTTGAATTTGTGTTGAAATTGAATTGTTTCTATTACATGATTAGGTTCGTCCTTTTGCTTATGTGTGTTGCTTTTGTACCCCTCCTGACTCTCTGCCTTATTCGATGCGTCAAAAACCGGAAGAGTGATTCAGGAAAGACTCTGGGGAGAATCTGGCTCACACTTTCACCCGCCATACTCACTAGTAAGTACTGTTTCATAAGGCTAATTTTTTGAAAGCTCTCTCGTCACTTGAAATAATGATTTGTATGCTATTTTTTCTGAAGTAACTGTTATAAGTATATAACACTTATTCAATACTGTAAAGTTTTACCTGCTTTTAGTGAGATATTGCATACAGGTTTATTAAGTCATCTCCAATGATCTGGTGAGTTATAACAGAAAATTATGTGTTACTTATTTTTCCTTTCAAATTCAAGTCATAACACGGTGCTCGACAAAATAAGTGTTTAAGATAAAGTTTTGTGCACATTCACTACATGCGATTCGCATATGCGATAGTACGTCACTGTTATTTGTGCGTGCGATACATGTGGTTTCTAAACATTCGCGCCCATGTCTTAGGCGCGAGTGAGAGTCTGTATGCGTTATGTTCCGAGCCATCTCTTCATTTTCGTCGCTCTAAACTTTCCCTAGATTATTATTTCAAAATCAAATCAAACCCACGTCATCCATTGTATTCAATTGTCATCAATCCGCAATTTACCACTCATTTCACTTCACGTTCATCACACATCCCTTCATTTGGGTTAAGAATCATAAAAATTTTAAATGATTTTAACATTTTCAATTTCGCAGCTTTTACTAATATAGAGACTATCCCACCTTGGGTTGATCTCTCGATGTGTGTCTTAGATAGTTTTAATAATTTCAAGAAATCTGACACCAACTCTAGTGTTTTTAGCCAAAAATTTTATGAGCATCGTAATAACTATAATGATTTTAAACCAATTTTTACTGACGGTTCAAAACATGATAGCCATGTTGGCTGTGGTGCGGTTATTGAAAATTTTACTAAATCTGAACAATTGCCCCAAGACGCATCAATTTTTACTGCAGAATGCTACGCTATTTTGCTATCTCTTAATTTTATATCTGACCAAACTTACCGCAAGTGGATAATTTATACTGACTCGCGCAGTTTTATATCAAGTATTCCTCACATCGGGCGAAACCCCATGATTTGCAAAATTCAAAATTGCCTTACAGAATTGTGTGATGAAGGGTTCCACATCTACTTTTGTTGGATACCATCACATGTTGGCATAAGCGGAAACGACCTTGCAGATATTACGGCTAAAACAACTTAAAATGTAAGCAATAACCTTATAACATCTCTTGATTTTAAACGAATATGTAAATCTACAGTACAACAGGCTTGGAAAGAACATTGGAATAAACAAATTAATAACAAACTGCACGAAATATATCCTAATCTTGACAACTTTAAAACAATAGATATTGATCTAAAATTCCAGTTTATTATCAATAGACTGCGCATTGGTCATTCTCGTTTTACTCACGTGCATTTGCTAAAATATGAGCCTGCACCTAGTTGTTCTCTATGTCATGTTGACATTACTATTAAACATATTTTAACCGACTGCGAAAAATTCAAACATTTGAGGAAAAAACTTTTTGACAGCTTTTTTCCCAGTCTTCAATCTTTGCTTGGTGACACCGTACATAACAACCTCTTAAGGTTTATCAAGACTATAGGACTATATTCTCTGATTTAAAATAATACAGTAGTTTGACCTAGAAACCGACTTTTAACCTAGTGCCTGGCGCAGGATAGCCATTTCTGGCTCTTGTGCCAATAAAATCCAACCAACCAACCATGTCTTAGGCAATGCCATGCGGTATAAAAAAATTCCTGAAAAATTTGCCAAGTGCACAGTCGAAACTTTTCTTTAATAAAGACGAGCTCTAGGAAGGATGATTGCTTATCAAAGCTATAAACCTTTTTGCGGCACATTTGGAAGTCAGTGAAAAAAAGCAACGATGCAGCCCACTCTAGAGAGCAAATAACGATCACCACCAACAAAAATGTGATACGTGCGACTGAAATCTTGAATTTAGATTGTCGTTTGAATGTTCATTTATTGATGCTAGCAACTAACACTAAAAAAAAAAAAGAACTATTTGCAAACTTTCGACAAACAATAAACAGATGAGAAAAGTATGTTAGAAATTCGTGTCTAAAGTATTAATGGACGTCAAAATTCGCGCCTAGTAGGAACGTGCCAGGAACTTGTGCCAAAATTTCCCTTATATTTTTTAAACAACAACTTTACAGATATTCATTAAGATCCTGAAGCAAAGAAGCTAAGTCTCGAGTAGCACACCATGGCATCTCACTCCACGAGAGCTAGAATGAATAAATCAAATATCAAGATTATGCTCATTGGCTTTTTTTTTTTTTGACATCACTACGAGATTTCACCACAGAAACTGCACGGAAGTGCTCACTAAACTCAGAGAATGATTCTCAACTCAGAGAATTCCCAACCATTTTTTTAGTTCTAACAAGGACGCACAGACATTTTGCTTCCACACTTGACAATTTCTGTGAAGAAGCATCGAAATTGATAAGGTTCAAAAATGGCTTGCACCAAATATTCCAGAAAATGCCAATTAAAAATCCTTCGATGCCTGAAATCCAATAATCCTTCGATGCCTGAAAACTAGCTGAAAACAATGCATAGACACGGGGGTAGCCCATTTAGAAATCTTTTGAAGCGTTGTACTTTTAAAATTAATTTAATATTTTCAATCGGGACAAAGGTAATTGAATTAGACTTAGTAACGTTTCTTCTATGGTTTATAATACATTTATGACGTAATACAACGTTTTCTTCTTGTCTTTTAGCCCGGGATACAGCAGGAATTATTCAACCAAACGTGAACGTTATGTTCTACAGTCGTCCTCCCACACGCCAGGATCCTCCTTCAGCTATCCTAGCTCGAGCTTTGTCACCGATGATCCTGAAAGACCGTTTGACCACACCAATCATGCCTCTGAATCCTGCCTACAAGCCTTCTCAGCAGGTCAAAGTCACCACAAGTCCTGCCACAACATCGACGGGGGCACTCAATAGTGAAAATGAGCTCACCTTACCTCCTGGTTATATTATAAACAGAGAGACTAAATACATGTGAATTACGGACTAAATAAAACAAAGCATCTATCATACCTGTTAACCTTTCCAGATTTTCTGGACAGCTTTATTTTTATATTTAATGTGGATGTAAAATGTAGATATCGATACTTTATTCATGTTTAAATGTATGCGATTTAAAATGATTATCATAACGTTAAAATAATTTAATGATATGTATGGTAGGGTTACTGGCTCTGTGAAATTGTTTTTCAGTGTTGGATAAATTTTAATAAAACATCAGTTTTAAATTAGCAGTTCTCTACCCCGAAGAACAAACATTTTTCTTTTCTTTAAAAGCGTAAAAGTTTGCATGCATGATATATGCAGTTGACATAGACATGATGGACATTTCCATTCCTTTTTGAAGTTAGAAAGTTTGTGTCGAAAAAATTGGAGAAGCTTCAGAAGATTGCGAATTTGTGCTAAATAACACCGATTACTGTGTCTTGTTATACATGTGATTTAAATTATTTATGTGTATTCGAAATTCTTTAAAATAAAATTTATAAAACCAGAAATCACAACTTTTGCTATACCTGTAATACTAAATACGGAAATTTCGTAGCAGTTGTAGGGTATGGAATTATGACGTACATGAGTTAAGTTACACAGTAAATATTATCCCATTCAATGTGCATTTTTAATATTGTAATCAATTAAGTTTAAAAAAACAAACATTTTAATTCTCGTTTTTACTGCTAATTTTGCGTTTATTTCTTTTCATGCAAAATATAATTAAAAGCATTACATTATCTAGTAAATGTTAACTCATAAAATATTTTTTAACTTTAAAGAATTTATTAATGTTAGATTTTTCTTCCTTTCCGTAGACTTGAGGGTGAAATCGAATTGAAATTATCGAATTGGAGTAATGTTTGGCGCCGTATTTGAAGTAAGATCTTTGTAATGGAGAGAAGGATATTACAGGCTTATTGAAAAAAAAAGACAGCTCTTCAGAAACTGCCAACTTTATTTGATCGGCGCATGTAGTGAGCTTAGTTATTGCGTTGCAAAAAGACGTAGGCAGTTTGCGAAGAGCTGGATTTTCTAAGTGGCCTACAACATATGTAATTTATATAAATACAACTTCGTTACAGATCATTATTGTGCTGATGTGATATAATCGCATTGCAAAGAGAGGTAGGTAGGAGTATAGGAGCATATAGCATGTATAGGAGTATGCAGTAGGAGTATAGCACATATAGTATGTATAGGAGTATATAGTAAGAGTATAGGAGCATATAGTATGTATAGGAGTATGTAGTATGTATAGGAGTATGTAGTAAGAGTATAGGAGCATATAGTATGTATAGGAGTATGTAGTAACAGTATAGGAGCACATAGTATGTATAGGAGTATGTAGTATGTATAGGAGTATGTAGTAAGTAAAAGAGTATGTAGTAGGAGTATAGGAGCATATAGTATGTATAGGAGTATGCAGTAGGAGTATAGGACATATAGTATGTATAGGAGTATGTAGTAAGAGTATAGGAGCATATAGTATGTATAGGAGTATGAAGTAAGAGTATAGGAGCATATAGCATGTATAGGAGTATGTAGTAGGAGTATAGGAGCATATAGCATGTATAGGAGTATGTAGTAGGAGTATAGGAGCATATAGCATTTATAGGAGAATGCAGTAGCAGTATAGGAGCATATAGTATGTATAGGAGTATGTAGAAAGAGTATAGGAACATATAGTATGCATAGGAGTATGTAGTATGTATAGGAGTAAGTAGTAGGAGTATAGGTGCATATAGTATGTATATGAGTATGTAGTAAGAATATAGGAGCATATAGTATGTATAGGAGTATGTAGTAAGAGTATAGGAGCATATAGTATGTTTAGGAGTATGTAGTTGGAGTATAGGAGCATATAGTATGTATAGGAGAATGTAGTAGGAGTATAGGAGCATATAGTATGTATAGCAGTATGTAGTAGGAGTATAGGAGCATATAGCATGTATAGGAGAATGCAGTAGGAGTACAGGAGCATATAGTATGCATAGGAGTATGTAGTAGGAGTATAGGAGCATATAGGATTTATAGGAGTATGAAGAAAGATTATAGGAGCATATAGTATGTATAGGAGTATGTAGTAGGAGTATAGGAGCATACAGCATGTATAGGAGTATGTAGTAGGAGTATAGGAGCATATAGCATTTATAGGAGAATGCAGTAGCAGTATAGGAGCATATAGTATGTATAGGAGTATGTAGAAAGAGTATAGGAACATATAGTATGCATAGGAGTATGTAGTATGTATAGGAGTATGTAGTAGGAGTATAGGTGCATATAGTATGTATAGGAGTATGTAGTAGGAGCATAGGAGCATATAGTATGTATATGAGTATGTAGTAAGTGTATAGGAGCATATAGTATGAATAGGAGTATGTAGTAAGAGTATAGGAGAATATAGTATGTATAGGAGTATGTAGAAGGGCTATAGGAGCATATAGTATGTATAGGAGTAAGTAGTAGGAGTATAGGAGTAAAGGAGCATATAGTATTTATAGGAGTATGTAGTAAGAGTATAGGAACATATAGTATGCGCAGGAGTATGTAGTATGTACAGGAGTATGTAGTAGAAGAATAGGAGCATATAGCATGTATAGGAGTATGCAGTAGGAGTATAGGAGCATATAGTATGTATAGGAGTATGTAGTAAGAGTATAGGAGCATATAGTATGTATAGGAGTATGTAGTAGGGCTATAGGAGCACATAGTATGTATAGGAGTAAGTAGTAGGAGAATAGGAGCATATAGTATTTATAGGAGTATGTAGTAAGAGTATAGGAGCATATAGTATGTATAGGAATATGTAGTAAGAGTATAGGAGCATATAGTATGTATAGGAGTATTTAGTAACAGTATAGGAGCACATAGTATGTATAGGAGTATGTAGTATGTATAGGAGTATGTAGTATGTATAGGAGTATGAAGTATGTAAAGGAGTATGTAGTAGGAGTATAGGAGCATATAGTATGTATAGGAGTATGTAGTAGGAGTATAGGAGCATATAGTATGTATAGGAGTATGTAGTAAAAGTATAGGAGCATATAGTATGTATAGGAGTATGTAGTAGGAGTATAGGAGCATATAGTATTTATAGGACTATGTTGTAAGAGTATAGGAGCATATAGTATGTATAGGGATATGTAGTAGGAGTATAGGAGCATATAGTATGTATAGGAGTATGTAGCAGGAGTATAGGAGTATGTAGTAGGAGTATAGGAGCATATAGTATGTATAGGAGTATGTAGTAGGAGTGTAGGAGCATATAATATGTATAGGAGTATGTAGTAAGAATATAGGAGCATAGAGTATTTATAGGAGTATGTAGTAAGAGTATAGGAGCATATAGTATGTATAGGAGTATGTAGTAAGAGTATAGGAGCATATATTATGTATAGGAGTATGTAGTAGGAGTATAGGAGTATGTTATAAGAGTATAGGAGCATATAGTATGTATAGGAGTATGTAGTAGGAGTATAGGAGCATATAGTATGTATAGGAGTATGAAGTAAGGGTATAGGAGCATGTATGTATAGGAGTATGTATAGGAGTACCTTGGGACCGAGTTTGAAAATTATATCTTAATATTAAAGGGAGCTAGGAGGTCTCGAAGCCTGAGCCTTACTCTCGACATTTCGACTTTTTTAAAAAAAAATTTATTATTATTCCAAAAAGTGCTCTTTAACAAAGAAAGATGCTCGAATTTATACAAGGAACAACTTATGCATGATAGACTACCTAAAATGTTGCAAAAGGAGTCGAAAAATAACAAATAGCCATATTTTCCTATATTTTTCCAGTTTTTTCCCATTTTCCTAATTAAGAAAAAAATCTCCAACATTCAAGACCCTCCGGAATATCGAAAAAGATATCTAAAAAATAATATAATGTAAAATAAACAAAAGAAAGAAAAAAAAGAAATTTTTTTGAAAAAGTGTCCGCAGCTGGGAATCGAACCCCCGATCCCTCCCTCCTGCCTCGACTTGCCCGTCAGGTGTCCTGCCACCAGACCAAGGCGGTACGGAAAGAAAGAAACAATTTCGCTTCAAAAGCCCTTTCTCGGTTACCTATGCAACAGACCATTAGGGCCCCACTAGGGCCCTCCTAATAAACATATAAAAAATTCCTTCGCTTGGCATGATTAGACCATAGAGGCCTACCTTGGTACCGAGTTAGAAAATTATAACTTAATATTAAAGGGAGCTAGGAGGTCTCGAAGCCTCAGCCTTACTCTCGACATTTCAACTTTTTTAAAAAAAATTTATTATTATTCCAAAGAGTGCTCTTTAACAAAGAAAGATGCTGGATTTTATACACAGAACACCTCATGCATGATAGACTGCCTAAAATATTGCATTAGGAGTCGAAAAGTAACAAATAAATTGATTTTCCTAGATTTTTCCAGTTTTTTCCCATTTTTCTAATGAAAAAAAATCTCCAACATGCAAGACCCTCGGGAATATCGAAAAACACTTCTAAAAAATAATATAATGAAAAATAAACAAAAGAAAGGAAAATAATAAATTTTTTTGAAAAAGTGTCCGCAGCAGGGATTCGAACCCCCGACCCCGCCCTCCAGCCTCCACCCCTGTCAGGTGCCCTACCTTAAGACCAAGGCGGTACGGATAAAAAGAAACAATTTCGCTTCAAAAGCCCTTTCTCGGTTAACTATGCAATAGACCTTTAGGGCCCCACTGGGGCCCTCCTAATTAACATATAAAAATTTCCTTCGGCAGACATGATCTGACCAACGAGGGCTACCATGGGACCGAGTTTGAAAATTATATCTTAATATTAAAGGGAGCTAGGAGGTCTCCAATCCTGAACCTTATTCTCGACATTTCGTCTTTTTTAAATTTTTTTTATTATTATTTCAAAAAGTGTTCTTTAACAAAAGAAGTTGCTCGATTTTATACACAGAACACCTTACGCACTATAAACTACCTAAAATGTTGTAAAAGGAGTCGAAAAGTAACAAATAAACTGATTTTCCTAGATTTTTCCAGTTTTTTCCCATTTTCCTAATTAAAAATAAAATCTCCAGCATGCAAGACCCTCCAGAATATCGAAAAACACAGCTAAAAAATAATATAATGTAAAATAAACAAAATAAAGAAAAAAGGAAATTTTTTTGAAAAAGTGTCGGCAGCTGGGATTTGAACCCCCGACCTCTCCCTCCCGCCTTGACTTGCCAGTCATGTTTCCTACCACCAGACCAAGGCGGTACGGAAAGAAAGAAACAATTTCGCTTCAAAAGCCCTTTCTCGGTTAATTATGCAATAGACCTTTAGGGCCCCACTGGGGCCCTCCTAATTAACATAAAAAAATTTTCTTCGGCAGACATGATTGGACCAACGAGGGCTACCTTGGGACCGAGTTTGAAAATTATATCTTAATATTAAAGGGAGCTAGGAGGTCTCGAAGCCTGAGCCTTACTCTCGACATTTCGACTTTTTAAAAAAAAAATTTATTATTATTCCAAAAAGTGCTCTTTAACAAAGAAAGATGCTCGATTTTATACACAGAACACCATATGCATGATAGACTACCTAAAATATTGCAATAGGAGACGAAAAGTAACAAATAATCTGATTTTCCTAGATTTTTCCAGTTTTTTCCCATTTTCCTAATTAAAAATAAAATCTCCAACATGCAAGACCCTCCAGAATATCGAAAAACACATCTAAAAAATAATATAATGTAAAATAATCAAAAGAAAGAAAAAAGGAAATTTTTTTGACAAAGTGTCCGCAGCTGGGATTTGAACCACCGACCTCTCCCTCCAGCCTTGACTTGCCAGTCATGTTTCCTACCACCAGACCAAGGCGGTACGGAAAGAAAGAAACAATTTCGCTTCAAAAGCCCTTTCTCGGTTAACTATGCAATAGACCTTTAGGGCCCCACTGGGGCCCTCCTATCTAACATATAAAAATTTCCTTCGGCTGACATGATTGGACCAACGAGAGCTACCTTGGGACCGAGTTTGAAAATTATATCTTAATATTAAAGGGAGCTAGGAGGTCTCGAAGCCTGAGACTTACTCTCGACATTTCGACTTTTTAAAAAAAAAATTTATTATTATTCCAAAAAGTGCTCTTTAACAAAGAAAGATGCTCGATTTTATACACAGAACACCTTATGCATGATAGACTACCTAAAATATTGCAATGAGAGTCGAAAAGTAACAAATAAACTGATTTTCCTAGATTTTTCCAGTTTTTTCCCATTTTCCTAATTAAAAATAAAATCTCCAATATGCAAGACCCTCCAGAATATCGAAAAACACATCTAAAAAATAATATAATGTAAAATAATCAAAAGAGAGAAAAAAGGAAATTTTTATGAAAAAGTGTCCGCAGCTGGGATTTAAACCCCCGACCTCTCCCTCCAGCCTTGACTTGCCAGTCATGTTTCCTACCACCAGACCAAGGTGGTACGGAAAGAAAGAAACAATTTCGCTTCAAAAGCCCTTTCTCGGTTAACTATGCAATAGACCTTTAGGACCCCACTGGGGCCCTCCTAATTAACATATAAAAATTTCCTTCGGCAGACATGATTGGACCAACGAGGGCTACCTTGGGACCGAGTTTGAAAATTATATCTTAATATTAAAGGGAGCTAGGAGGTCTCGAAGCCTGAGCCTTACTCTCGACATTTCGACTTTTTAAAAAAAAAATTTATTATTATTCGAAAAAGTGCTCTTTAACAAAGAAAGATGCTCGATTTTATACACAGAACACCATATGCATGATACACTACCTAAAATATTGCAATAGGAGACGAAAAGTAACAAATAAACCGATTTTCCTAGATTTTTCCAGTTTTTTCCCATTTTCCTAATTAAAAATAAAATCTCCAACATGCAAGACCCTCCAGAATATCGAAAAACACATCTAAAAAATAATATAATGTAAAATAATCAAAAGAAAGAAAAAAGGAAATTTTTTTGACAAAGTGCACGCAGCTGGGATTTGAACCCCCGACCTCTCCCTCCAGCCTTGACTTGCCAGTCATGTTTCCTACCACCAGACCAAGGCGGTACGGAAAGAAAGAAACAATTTCGCTTCAAAAGCCCTTTCTCGGTTAACTATGCAATAGACCTTTAGGGCCCCACTGGGGCCCTCCTATCTAACATATAAAAATTTCCTTCGGCAGACATGATTGGACCAACGAGAGCTACCTTGGGACCGCGTTTGAAAATTATATCTTAATATTAAAGGGAGCTAGGAGGTCTCGAAGCCTGAGCCTTACTCTCGACATTTCGACTTTTTAAAAAATTTTTTTATTATTCTTCCAAAAAGTGCTCTTTAACAAAGAAAGATGCTCGATTTTATACACAGAACACCTTATGCACGATAGACTACCTAAAATATTGCAATAGGAGTCGAAAAGTAACAAATAAACTGATTTTCCTAGATTTTTCCAGTTTTTTCCCATTTTCCTAAATAAAAATAAAATCTCCAATATGCAAGACCCTCCAGAATATCGAAAAACACATCTAAAAAATAATATAATGTAAAATAATCAAAAGAAAGAAAAAAGGAAATTTTTATGAAAAAGTGTCCGCAGCTGGGACTTGAACCCCCAACCTCCCCCTACAGCCTTGACTTGCCAGTCATGTTTCCTACCACCAGACCAAGGCGGTACGGAAAGAAAGAAACAATTTCGCTTCAAAAGCCCTTTCTCGGTTAACTATGCAATAGACCTTTAGGGCCCCACTGGGGCCCTTCTAATTAACATATAAAAATTTACTTCAGCAGACATGATTGGACCAACGAGGGATACCTTGGGACCGAGTTTGAAAATTATATCTTAATATTAAAGGGAGCTAGGAGGTCTCGAAGCCTGAGCCTTAGTCTCGACATTTCGACTTTTTTAAAAAAAATTTATTATTATTCCAAAAAGTGCTCTTTAACAAAGAAAGATGCTCGATTTTATACACAGAACACCATATGCATGATAGACTACCTAAAATATTGCAATAGGAGTCGAAAAGTAACAAATAAACTGATTTTCCCAGATTTTTCCAGTTTTTTGCCATTTTCCTAATTAAAAATAAAATCTATAATATGCAAGACCCTCCGGAATATCGAAAAACACATCTAAAAAATAATATAATGTAAAATAATCAAAAGAAAGAAAAAAGGAAATTTTTATGAAAAAGTGTCCGCAGCTGGGATTTGAACCCCCGACCTCTCCCTCTAGCCTTGACTTGCCAGTCATGTTTCCTACCACCAGACCAAGGCGGTACCGAAAGAAAGAAACAATTTCGCTTCAAAAGCCCTTTCTCGGTTAACTGTGCAATAGACCTTTAGGGCCCCACTGGGGCCCTCCTAATTAACATATAAAAATTTTCTTCGGCAGACATGATTGGACCAACGAGGGCTACCTTGGGACCGAGTTTGAAAATTATATCTTAATATTAAAGGGAGCTAGGAGGTCTCGAAGCCTGAGCCTTACTCTCGACATTTCGACTTTTTAAAAAAAAAATTTATTATTATTCCAAAAAGTGCTCTTTAACAAAGAAAGATGCTCGATTTTATACACAGAACACCATATGCATGATAGACTACCTAAAATATTGCAACAGGAGTCGAAAATTAACAAATAAACTGATTTTCCTAGATTTTTCCAGTTTTTTCCCATTTTCCTAATTAAAAAAAATCTCCAACATGCAAGACCCTCCAGAATATCGAAAAACACAGCTAAAAAATAATATAATGTAAAATAAACAAAAGAAAGAAAAAAGGAAATTTTTTTGAAAAAGTGTCCGCAGCTGGGATTTGAAACCCCGACCTCTCCCTCCAGCCTTGACTTGCCAGTCATGTTTCCTACCACCAGACCAAGGCGGTACGGAAAGAAAGAAACAATTTCGCTTCAAAACCCCTTTCTCGGTTAACTATGCAATAGACCTTTAGGGCTCCACTGGGGCCCTCCTAATTAACATATAAAAATTTTCTTCGGCAGACATGATTGGACCAACGAGGGCTACCTTGGGACCGAGTTTGAAAATTATATCTTAATATTAAAGGGAGCTAGGAGGTCTCGAAGCCTGATCCTTACTCTCGACATTTCGACTTTTTAAAAAAAAAATTTATTATTATTCCAAAAAGTGCTCTTTAACAAAGAAAGATGCTCTATTTTATACACAGAACACCTTATGCATGATAGACTACCTAAAATATTGCAATGAGAGTCGAAAAGTAACTAATAAACTGATTTTCCTAGATTTTTCCAGTTTTTTCCCATTTTCCTAATTAAAAATAAAATCTCCAATATGCAAGACCCTCCAGAATATCGAAAAACACATCTAAAAAATAATATAATGTAAAATAATCAAAAGAAAGAAAAAAGGAAATTTTTATGAAAAAATGTCAGCAGCTGGGATTTGAACCCCCAACCTCTCCCTCCAGCCTTGACTTGCCAGTCATGTTTCCTACCACCAGACCAAGGCGGTACGGAAAGAAAGAAACAATTTCGCTTCAAAAGCCCTTTCTCGGTTAACTATGCAATAGACCTTTAGGGCCCCACTGGGGCCCTCCTAATTAACATATAAAAATTTCCTTCGGCAGACATGAATGGACCAACGAGGGCTACCTTGGGACCTAGTTTGAAAATTATATCTTAATATTAAAGGGAGCTAGGAGGCCTCGAAGCCTGAGCCTTACTCTCGACATTTCGACTTTTTAAAAAAAAAATTTATTATTATTCCAAAAAGTGCTCTTTAACAAAGAAAGATGCTCGATTTTATACACAGAACACCTTATGCATGATAGACTACCTAAAATATTGCAATGAGAGTTGAAAAGTAACAAATAAACTGATTTTCCTAGATTTTTCCAGTTTTTTCCCATTTTCTTAATTAAAAATAAAATCTCCAATATGCAAGACCCTCCAGAATATCGAAAAACACATCTAAAAAATAATATAATGTAAAATAATCAAAAGAAAGAAAAAAGGAAATTTTTATGAAAAAGTGTCCGCAGCTGGGATTTGAACCCCCAACCTCTCCCTCCAGCCTTGACTTGCCAGTCATGTTTCCTACCACCAGACCAAGGCGGTACGGAAAGAAAGAAACAATTTCGCTTCAAAAGCCCTTTCTCGGTTAACTATGCAATAGACCTTTAGGGCCGCACTGGGGCCCTCCTAATTAACATATAAAAATTTCCTTCGGCAGACATGATTGGACCAACGAGGGCTACCTTGGGACCGAGTTTGAAAATTATATCTTAATATTAAAGGGAGCTAGGAGGTCTCGAAGCCTGAGCCTTACTCTCGACATTTCGACTTTTAAAGAAAAAATTTATTATTATTCCAAAAAGTGCTCTTTAACAAAGAGAGATGCTCGATTTTATACACAGAACACCATATGCATGATAGACTACCTAAAATATTGCAATAGGAGTCGAAAAGTAGCAAATAAACTGATTTTCCTAGATTTTTCCAGTTTTTTCTCATTTTCCTAATTAAAAAAAAATCTCCAACATGCAAGACCCTCCAGAATATCGAAAAACACAGCTAAAAAATAATATAATGTAAAATAAACAAAATAAAGAAAAAAGGAAATTTTTTTGATTAAGTGTCCGCAGCTGGGATTCGAACCTCCGACAACTCCCTCCAGCCTCCACTTGCCAGTCAGGTCCCCTACCACCAGACCAAGGCGGAACGGAAAGAGAGAAACAATTTCGCTTCAAAAGCCATTTCTCGGTTACCTATGCAATAGACCTTTAGGGCCCCACTGGGGCCCTCCTAATTAACATATAAAAATTTCCTTCGTCAGACATGATTGGACCAACGAGGGCTACCTTGGGACCGAGTTTGAAAATTATATCTTAATATTAAAGGGAGCTAGGAGGTCTCGAAGCCTGAGCCTTACTCTCGACATTTGACTTTTTAAAAAAAAAATTATTATTATTCCAAAAAGTGCTCTTTAACAAAGAAAGATGCTCGATTTTATACACAGAACACCATATGCATGATAGACTACCTAAAATATTGCAATAGGAGTCGAAAAGTAACAAATAAACTGATTTTCCTAGATTTTTCCAGTTTTTTCCCATTTTCCTAATTAAAAATAAAATCTCCAACATGCAAGACCCTCCAGAATATCGAAAAACACATCTAAAAAATAATATAATGTAAAATAAACAAAATAAAGAAAAAAGGAATTTTTTTTGAAAAAGTGTCCGCAGCTGGGATTTGAACCCCCGACCTCTCCTTCCAGCCTTGACTTGCCAGTCATGTTTCCTACCACCAGACCAAGGCGGTACGGAAAGAAAGAAACAATTTCGCTTCAAAAGCCCTTTCTCGGTTAACTATGCAATAGACCTTTAGGGCCCCACTGGGTCCCTCCTAATAAACATATAAAAATTTTCTTCGGCAGACATGATTGGACCAACGAGGGCTACCTTGGGACCGAGTTTGAAAATTATATCTTAACATTAAAGGGAGCTAGGAGGTCTCAAAGCCTGAGCCTTACTCTCGACATTTCGACTTTTTAAAAAAAAAATTTATTATTATTCCAAAAAGTGCTCTTTAACAAAGAAAGATGCTCGATTTTATACACAGAACACCATATGCATGATAGACTACCTAAAATATTGCAATAGGAGTCGAAAAGTAACAAATAAACTGATTTTCCTAGATTTTTCCAGTTTTTTCCCATTTTCCTAATTAAAAATAAAATCTCCAACATGCAAGACCCTCCAGAATATCGAAAAACACATCTAAAAAATAATATAATGTAAAATAAACAAAATAAAGAAAAAAGGAATTTTTTTTGAAAAAGTGTCCGCAGCTGGGATTTGAACCCCCGACCTCTCCTTCCAGCCTTGACTTGCCAGTCATGTTTCCTACCACCAGACCAAGGCGGTACGGAAAGAAAGAAACAATTTCGCTTCAAAAGCCCTTTCTCGGTTAACTATGCAATAGACCTTTAGGGCCCCACTGGAGCCCTCCTAATTAACATATAAAAATTTCCTTCGGCAGACATGATTGGACCAACGAGGGCTACCTTGGGACCGAGTTTGAAAATTATATCTTAATATTAAAGGGAGCTAGGAGGTCTCGAAGCCTGAGCCTTACTCTCGACATTTCGACTTTTTAAAAAAAAAATTTATTATTATTCCAAAAAGTGCTCTTTAACAAAGAAAGATGCTCGATTTTATACACAGAACACCATATGCATGATAGACAACCTAAAATATTGCAATAGGAGTCGAAAAGTAACAAATAAACTGATTTTCCTAGATATTTCCAGTTTTTTCCCATTTTCCTAATTAAAAATAAAATCTCCAATATGCAAGACCCTCCAGAATATCGAAAAACAAATCTAAAAAATAATATAATGTAAAATAATTAAAAGAAAGAAAAAAGGAAATTTTTATGAAAAAGTGTCCGCAGCTGGGATTTGAACCCCCGACCTCTCCCTCCAGCCTTGACTTGCCAGTCATGTTTCCTACCACCAGACCAAGGCGGTACGGAAAGAAAGAAACAATTTCGCTTCAAAAGCCCTTTCTCGGTTAACTATGCAATAGACCTTTAGGGCCCCACTGGGGCCCTCCTAATTAACATATAAAAATTTCCTTAGGCAGACATGATTGGACCAACGAGGGCTACCTTGGGACCGAGTTTGAAAATTATATCTTAATATTAAAGGGAGCTAGGAGGTCTCGAAGCCTGAGCCTTACTCTCGACATTTGACTTTTTAAAAAAAAAATTTATTATTATTCCAAAAAGTGCTCTTTAACAAAGAAAGATGCTCGATTTTATACACAGAACACCATATGCATGATAGACTACCTAAAATATTGCAATAGGAGTCGAAAAGTAACAAATAAACTGATTTTCCTAGATTTTTCCAGTTTTTTCCCATTTTCCTAATTAAAAATAAAATCTCCAACATGCAAGACCCTCCAGAATATCGAAAAACACATCTAAGAAATAATATAATGTAAAATAAACAAAATAAAGAAAAAAGGAATTTTTTTTGAAAAAGTGTCCGCAGCTGGGATTTGAACCCCCGACCTCTCCTTCCAGCCTTGACTTGCCAGTCATGTTTCCTACCACCAGACCAAGGCGGTACGGAAAGAAAGAAACAATTTCGCTTCAAAAGCCCTTTCTCGGTTAACTATGCAATAGACCTTTAGGGCCCCACTGGGTCCCTCCTAATTAACATATAAAAATTTTCTTCGGCAGACATGATTGGACCAAGGAGGGCTACCTTGGGACCGAGTTTGAAAATTATATCTTAACATTAAAGGGAGCTAGGAGGTCTCGAAGCCTGAGCCTTACTCTCGACATTTCGACTTTTTAAAAAAAAAATTATTATTATTCCAAAAAGTGCTCTTTAACAAAGAAAGATGCTCGATTTTATACATAGAACACCATATGCATGATAGACTACCTAAAATATTGCAATAGGAGTCGAAAAGTAACAAATAAACTGATTTTCCTAGATTTTTCCAGTTTTTTCCCATTTTCCTAATTAAAAATAAAATCTCCAACATGCAAGACCCTCCAGAATATCGAAAAACACATCTAAAAAATAATATAATATAAAATAAACAAAATAAAGAAAAAAGGAATTTTTTTTGAAAAAGTGTCCGCAGCTGGGATTTGAACCCCCGACCTCTCCTTCCAGCCTTGACTTGCCAGTCATGTTTCCTACCACCAGACCAAGGCGGTACGGAAAGAAAGAAACAATTTCGCTTCAAAAGCCCTTTCTCGGTTAACTATGCAATAGACCTTTAGGGCCCCACTGGGGCCCTCCTAATTAACATATAAAAATTTCCTTCGGCAGACATGATTGGACCAACGAGGGCTACCTTGGGACCGAGTTTGAAAATTATATCTTAATATTAAAGGGAGCTAGGAGGTCTCGAAGCCTGAGCCTTACTCTCGACATTTCGACTTTTTAAAAAAAAATTTTATTATTATTCCAAAAAGTGCTCTTTAACAAAGAAAGATGCTCGATTTTATACACAGAACACCTTATGCATGATAGACTACGTAAAATATTGCAATAGGAGTCGAAAAGTAACAAACAAACTGATTTTCCTAGATTTTTCCAGTTTTTTCCATTTTCCTAATTAAAATAAAATCTCCAACATGCAAGACCCTCCAGAATATCGAAAAACACATCTAAAAAATAATATAATGTAAAATAATCAAAAGAAAGAAAAAAGGAAATTTTTTTGAAAAAGTGTCCACAGCTGGGATTTGAACCCCCGACCTCTCCCTCCAGCCTTGACTTGACAGTCATGTTTCCTACCACCAGACCAAGGCGGTACGGAAAGAAAGAAACAATTTCGCTTCAAAAGCCCTTTCTCGGTTAACTATGCAATAGACCTTCAGGGCCCCACATGGGCCCTCCTAATTAACATATAAAAATTTCCTTCGGCAGACATGATTGGACCAACGAGGGCTACATTGGGACCGAGTTTGAAAATTATATCTTAATATTAAAGGGAGCTAGGAGGTCTCGAAACCTGATCCTTACTCTCGACATTTCGACTTTTTTAAAAAAAAATTTATTATTATTCCAAAAAGTGCTCTTTAACAAAGAAAGATGCTCGATTTTATACACAGAACACCTTATGCATGATAGACTACCTAAAATATTGCAATAGGAGTCGAAAAGTAACAAATAAACTGATTTTCCTAGATTTTTCCAGTTTTTTCCCATTTTCCTAATTAAAAATAAAATCTCCAATATGCAAGTCCATCCAGAATATAGAAAAACACATCTAAAAAATAATATAATGTAAAATAATCAAAAGAAAGAAAAAAGGAAATTTTTTTGAAAAAGTGTCCACAGCTGGGATTTGAACCCCCGACCACTCCCTCCAGCCTTGACTTGCCAGTCATGTTTCCTACCACCAGACCAAGGCAGTACGGAAAGAAAGAAACAATTTCGCTTCAAAAGCCCTTTCTCGGTTAACTCTGCAATAGACCTTTAGGGCCCCACTGGGGCCCTCCTAATTAACATATAAAATTTTCCTTCGGCAGACATGATTGGACCAACGAGGGCTACCTTGGGACCGAGTTTGAAAATTATATCTTAATATTAAAGGGAGCTAGGAGGTCTCGAAGCCTGAGCCTTACTCTCGACATTTCGACTTTTTTAAAAAAAATTTATTATTATTCCAAAAAGTTCTCTTTAACAAAGAAAGATGCTCGATTTTATACACAGAACACCATATGCATGATAGACTACCTAAAATATTGCAATAGGAGTCGAAAAGTAACAAATAAACTGATTTTCCTAGATTTTTCCAGTTTTTTCCCATTTTCCTAATTAAAAATAAAATCTCCAACATGCAAGACCCTCCAGAATATCGAAAAACACATCTAAAAAATAATATAATGTAAAATAATCAAAAGAAAGAAAAAAGGAAATTTTTTTGAAAAAGTGTCCGCAGCTAGGATTTGAACCCCGACCTCTCCCTCCAGCCTTGACTTGCCAGTCATGTTTCCTACCACCAGACCAAGGCGGTACGGAAAGAAAGAAACAATTTCGCTTCAAAAGCCCTTTCTCGGTTAACTATGCAATAGACCTTCAGGGCCCCACTGGGGCCCTCCTAATTAACATATAAAAATTTCCTTCGGCTGACATGATTGGACCATCGAGGGCTACCTTGGGACCGAGTTTGAAAATTATATCTTAATATTAAAGGGAGCTAGGAGGTCTCGAAGCCTGAGCCTTACTCTCGACATTTCGAATTTTTTTAAAAAAAAATATATTATTATTCCAAAAAGTGCTCTTTAACAAAGAAAGATGCTCGATTTTATACACAGAACACCTTATGCATGATAGACTACCTAAAATATTGCAATAGGAGTCGAAAAGTAACAAATAAACTGATTTTCCTAGATTTTTCCAGTTTTTTCCCATTTTCCTAATTAAAAATAAAATCTCCAATATGCAAGATCCTCCAGAATATCGAAAAACACATCTAAAAAATAATATAATGTAAAATAATCAAAAGAAAGAAAAAAGGAAATTTTTATGAAAAAGTGTCCGCAGCTGGGATTTGAACCCCCGACCTCTCCCTCCAGCCTCCACTTGCCAGTCTTGTTTCCTACCACCAGACCAAGGCGGTACGGAAAGAAAGAAACAATTTCGCTTCAAAAGCCCTTTCTCGGTTAACTATGCAATAGACCTTTAGGGCCCCACTGGGGCCCTCCTAATTAACATATAAAAATTTCCTTCGGCAGACATGATTGGACCAACGAGGGCTACCTTGGGACCGAGTTTGAAAATTATATCTTAATATTAAAGGGAGCTAGGAGGTCTCGAAGCCTGATCCTTACTCTCGACATTTCGACTTTTTTAAAAAAAAATTTATTCTTATTCCAAAAAGTGCTCTTTAACAAAGAAAGATGCTCGATTTTATACACAGAACACCTTATGCATGATAGACTACCTAAAATATTGCAATAGGAGTCGAAAAGTAACAAATAAACTGATTTTCCTAGATTTTTCCAGTTTTTTCCCATTTTCCTAATTAAAAATAAAATCTCCAATATGCAAGTCCATCCAGAATATAGAAAAACACATCTAAAAAATAATATAATGTAAAATAATCAAAAGAAAGAAAAAAGGAAATTTTTTTGAAAAAGTGTCCGCAGCTGGGATTTGAACCCCCAACCTCTCCCTCCAGCCTTGACTTGCCAGTCATGTTTCCTACCACCAGACCAAGGCAGTACGGAAAGAAAGAAACAATTTCGCTTCAAAAGCCCTTTCTCGGTTAACTCTGCAGTAGACCTTTAGGGCCCCACTGGGGCCCTCCTAATTAACATATAAAAATTTCCTTCGGCAGACATGATTGGACCAACAAAGGCTACCTTGGGACCGAGTTTGAAAATTATATCTTAATATTAAAGGGAGCTAGGAGGTCTCGAAGCCTGAGCCTTACTCTCGACATTTCGACTTTTTAAAAAAAAAATTTATTATTATTCCAAAAAGTGCTCTTTAACAAAGAAAGATGTTCGATTTTATACACAGAACACCTTATGCATGATAGACTACCTAAAATATTGCAATAGGAGTCGAAAAGTAACAAATACACTGATTTTCCTAGATTTTTCCAGTTTTTTCCCATTTTCCTAATTAAAAATAAAATCTCCAATATGCAAGTCCCTCCAGAATATAGAAAAACACCTTCTAAAAAATAATATAATGTAAAATAATCAAAAGAAAGAAAAAAGGAAATTTTTTTGAAAAAGTGTCCGCAGCTGGAATTTGAACCCCCGACCTCTCCCTCCAGCCTTGACTTGCCAGTCATGTTTCCTACCACCAGACCAAGGCAGTACGGAAAGAAAGAAACAATTTCGCTTCAAAAGCCCTTTCTCGGTTAACTCTGCATTAGACCTTCTGCAATAGATTTTTATATGTTAATTAGGAGGGCCCCACTGGGGCCCTCCTAATTAACATATAAAAATTTCCTTCGGCAGACATGATTGGACTAACGAGGGCTACCTTGGGACCGAGTTTGAAAATTATATCTTAATATTAAAGGGAGCTAGGAGGTCTCGAAGCCTGAGCCTTACTCTCGACATTTCGACTTTTTAAAAAAAAAATTTATTATTATTCCAAAAAGTGCTCTTTAACAAAGAAAGATGCTCGATTTTATACACAGAACACCTTATGCATGATAGACTACCTAAAATATTGCAATAGGAGTCGAAAAGTAACAAATAAACTGATTTTCCTAGATTTTTCCAGTTTTTTTCCATTTTCCTAATTAAAAATAAAATCTCCAATATGCAAGACCCTCCAGAATATCGAAAAACACATCTAAAAAATAATATAATGTAAAACAATCAAAAGAAAGAAAAAAGGAAATTTTTTTGAAAAAGTGTCCACAGCTGGGATTTGAACCCCCGACCTCTCCCTCCAGCCTTGACTTGCCTGTCATGTTTCCTACCACCAGACCAAGGCGGTACGGAAAGAAAGAAACAATTTCGCTTCAAAAGCCCTTTCTCGGTTAACTCTGCAATAGACCTTTAGGGCCCCACTGGGGCCCTCCTAATTAACATATAAAAATTTCCTTCGGCAGACATGATTGGACCAACAAAGGCTACCTTGGGACCGAGTTTGAAAATTATATCTTAATATTAAAGGGAGCTAGGAGGTCTCGAAGCCTGAGCCTTACTCTCGACATTTCGACTTTTTAAAAAAAAATTTATTATTATTCCAAAAAGTGCTCTTTAACAAAGAAAGATGTTCGATTTTATACACAGAACACCTTATGCATGATAGACTACCTAAAATATTGCAATAGGAGTCGAAAAGTAACAAATACACTGATTTTCCTAGATTTTTCCAGTTTTTTCCCATTTTCCTAATTAAAAATAAAATCTCCAATATGCAAGTCCCTCCAGAATATAGAAAAACACCTTCTAAAAAATAATATAATGTAAAATAATCAAAAGAAAGAAAAAAGGAAATTTTTTTGAAAAAGTGTCCGCAGCTGGAATTTGAACCCCCGACCTCTCCCTCCAGCCTTGACTTGCCAGTCATGTTTCCTACCACCAGACCAAGGCAGTACGGAAAGAAAGAAACAATTTCGCTTCAAAAGCCCTTTCTCGGTTAACTCTGCAATAGACCTTTAGGGCCCCACTGGGGCCCTCCTAATTAACATATAAAAATTTCCTTCGGCAGACATGATTGGACTAACGAGGGCTACCTTGGGACCGAGTTTGAAAATTATATCTTAATATTAAAGGGAGCTAGGAGGTCTCGAAGCCTGAGCCTTACTCTCGATATTTCGACTTTTTAGAAAAAAAATTTATTATTATTCCAAAAAGTTCTCTTTAACAAAGAAAGATGCTCGATTTTATACACAGAACACCATATGCATGATAGACTACCTAAAATATTGCAATAGGAGTCGAAAAGTAACAAATAAACTGATTTTCCTAGATTTTTCCAGTTTTTTCCCATTTTCCTAATTAAAAATAAAATCTCCAACATGCAAGACCCTCCAGAATATCGAAAAACACATCTAAAAAATAATATAATGTAAAATAATCAAAAGAAAGAAAAAAGGAAATTTTTTTGAAAAAGTGTCCGCAGCTGGGATTTGAACCCCCGACCTCTCCCTCCAGCCTTGACTTGCCAGTCATGTTTCCTACCACCAGACCAAGGCGGTACGGAAAGAAAGAAACAATTTTGCTTCAAAAGCCCTTTCTCGGTTAACTATGCATGAGATCTTTAGGGCCCCACTGGGGCCCTCCTAATTAACATATAAAAATTTCCTTCGGCAGACATGATTGGACCAACGAGGGCTACCTTGGGACCGAGTTTGAAAATTATATCTTAATATTAAAGGGAGCTAGGAGGTCTCGAAGCCTGATCCTTACTCTCGACATTTCGACTTTTTTAAAAAAAAATTTATTCTTATTCCAAAAAGTGCTCTTTAACAAAGAAAGATGCTCGATTTTATACACAGAACACCTTATGCATGATAGACTACCTAAAATATTGCAATAGGAGTCGAAAAGTAACAAATAAACTGATTTTCCTAGATTTTTCCAGTTTTTTCCCATTTTCCTAATTAAAAATAAAATCTCCAATATGCAAGTCCATCCAGAATATAGAAAAACACATCTAAAAAATAATATAATGTAAAATAATCAAAAGAAAGAAAAAAGGAAATTTTTTTGAAAAAGTGTCCGCAGCTGGGATTTGAACCCCCGACCTCTCCCTCCAGCCTTGACTTGCCAGTCATGTTTCCTACCACCAGACCAAGGCAGTACGGAAAGAAAGAAACAATTTCGCTTCAAAAGCCCTTTCTCGGTTAACTCTGCATTAGACCTTCTGCAATAGATTTTTATATGTTAATTAGGAGGGCCCCACTGGGGCCCTCTTAATTAACATATAAAAATTTCCTTCGGCAGACATGATTGGACTAACGAGGGCTACCTTGGGACCGAGTTTGAAAATTATATCTTAATATTAAAGGGAGCTAGGAGGTCTCGAAGCCTGAGCCTTACTCTCGACATTTCGACTTTTTTAAAAAAAAATTTATTATTATTCCAAAAAGTGCTCTTTAACAAAGAAAGATGCTCGATTTTATACACAGAACACCTTATGCATGATAGACTACCTAAAATATTGCAATAGGAGTCGAAAAGTAACAAATAAACTGATTTTCCTAGATTTTTCCAGTTTTTTTCCATTTTCCTAATTAAAAATAAAATCTCCAATATGCAAGACCCTCCAGAATATCGAAAAACACATCTAAAAAATAATATAATGTAAAACAATCAAAAGAAAGAAAAAAGGAAATTTTTTTGAAAAAGTGTCCACAGCTGGGATTTGAACCCCCGACCTCTCCCTCCAGCCTTGACTTGCCTGTCATGTTTCCTACCACCAGACCAAGGCGGTACGGAAAGAAAGAAACAATTTCGCTTCAAAAGCCCTTTCTCGGTTAACTCTGCAATAGACCTTTAGGGCCCCACTGGGGCCCTCCTAATTAACATATAAAAATTTCCTTCGGCAGACATGATTGGACTAACGAGGGCTACCTTGGGACCGAGTTTGAAAATTATATCTTAATATTAAAGGGAGCTAGGAGGTCTCGAAGCCTGAGCCTTACTCTCGACATTTCGACTTTTTTAAAAAAAAATTTATTATTATTCCAAAAAGTTCTCTTTAACAAAGAAAGATGCTCGATTTTATACACAGAACACCATATGCATGATAGACTACCTAAAATATTGCAATAGGAGTCGAAAAGTAACAAATAAACTGATTTTCCTAGATTTTTCCAGTTTTTTCCCATTTTCCTAATTAAAAATAAAATCTCCAACATGCAAGACCCTCCAGAATATCGAAAAACACATCTAAAAAATAATATAATGTAAAATAATCAAAAGAAAGAAAAAAGGAAATTTTTTTGAAAAAGTGTCCGCAGCTGGGATTTGAACCCCCGACCTCTCCCTCCAGCCTTGACTTGCCAGTCATGTTTCCTACCACCAGACCAAGGCAGTACGGAAAGAAAGAAACAATTTCGCTTCAAAAGCCCTTTCTCGGTTAACTATGCAATAGATCTTTAGGGCCCCACTGGGGCCCTCCTAATTAACATATAAAAATTTCCTTCGGCAGACATGATTGGACCAACGAGGGCTACCTTGGGACCGAATTTGAAAATTATATCTTAATATTAAAGGGAGCTAGGAGGTCTCGAAGCCTGAGCCTTACTCTCGACATTTCGAATTTTTTTAAAAAAAAATATATTATTATTCCAAAAAGTGCTCTTTAACAAAGAAAGATGCTCGATTTTAACCACAGAACACCTTATGCATGATAGACTACCTAAAATATTGCAGTAGGAGTCGAAAAGTAACAAATAAACTGATTTTCCTAGATTTTTCCAGTTTTTTCCCATTTTCCTAATTAAAAATAAAATCTCCAATATGCAAATCCCTCCAGAATATAGAAAAACACATCTAAAAAATAATATAATGTAAAATAATCAAAAGAAAGAAAAAAGGAAATTTTTTTGAAAAAGTGTCCGCAGCTGGGATTTGAACCCCCGACCTCTCCCTCCAGCCTTGACTTGCCTGTCATGTTTCCTACCACCAGACCAAGGCGGTACGGAAAGAAAGAAACAATTTCGCTTCAAAAGCCCTTTCTCGGTTAACTATTCAATAGATCTTTAGGGCCCCACTGGGGCCCTCCTAATTAACATATAAAAATTTCCTTCGGCAGACATGATTGGAACAACGAGGACTACCTTGGGACCGAATTTGAAAATTATATCTTAATATTAAAGGGAGCTAGGAGGTCTCGAAGCCTGAGCCTTACTCTCGACATTTCGAATTTTTTTAATAAAAAATATATTATTATTCCAAAAAGTGCTCTTTAACAAAGAAAGATGCTCGATTTTATACACAGAACACCTTATGCATGATACACTACCTAAAATATTGCAATAGGAGTCGAAAAGTAACAAATAAACTGATTTTCCTAGATTTTTCCAGTTTTTTCCCATTTTCCTAATTAAAAATAAAATCTCCAATATGCAAGACCCTCCAGAATATCGAAAAACACATCTAAAAAATAATATAATGTAAAATAATCAAAAGAAAGAAAAAAGGAAATTTTTATGAAAAAGTGTCCGCAGCTGGGATTTGAACCCCCGACCTCTCCCTCCAGCCTTGACTTGCCAGTCATGTTTCCTACCACCAGACCAAGGCGGTACAGAAAGAAAGAAACAATTTTGCTTCAAAAGCCCTTTCTCGGTTAACTATGCAATAGACCTTTAGGGCCCCACTGGGGCCCTCCTAATTAACATATAAAAATCTCCTTCGGCAGACATGATTGGACCATCGAGGGCTACCTTGGGACCGAGTTTGAAAATTATATCTTAATATTAAAGGGAGCTAGGAGGTCTCGAAGCCTGATCCTTACTCTCGACATTTCGACTTTTTTAAAAAAAAATTTATTATTATTCCAAAAAGTGCTCTTTAACAAAGAAAGATGCTCGATTTTATACACAGAACACCTTATGCATGATAGACTACCTAAAATATTGCAGTAGGAGTCGAAAAGTAACAAATAAACTGATTTTCCTAGATTTTTCCAGTTTTTTCCCATTTTCCTAATTAAAAATAAAATCTCCAATATGCAAATCCCTCCAGAATATAGAAAAACACTCTTAAAAAATAATATAATGTAAAATAATCAAAAGAAAGAAAAAAGGAAATTTTTTTGAAAAAGTGTCCGCAGCTGGGATTTGAACCCCCGACCTCTCCCTCCAGCCTTGACTTGCCTGTCATGTTTCCTACCACCAGACCAAGGCGGTACGGAAAGAAAGAAACAATTTAGCTTCAAAAGCCCTTTCTCGGTTAACTCTGCAATAGACCTTTAGGGTCCCACTGGGGCCCTCCTAATTAACATATAAAAATTTCCTTCGGCAGACATGATTGGACTAACGAGGGCTACCTTGGGACCGAGTTTGAAAATTATATCTTAATATTAAAGGGAGCTAGGAGGTCTCGAAGCCTGAGCCTTACTCTCGATATTTCGACTTTTTAGAAAAAAAATTTATTATTATTCCAAAAAGTTCTCTTTAACAAAGAAAGATGCTCGATTTTATACACAGAACACCATATGCATGATAGACTACCTAAAATATTGCAATAGGAGTCGAAAAGTAACAAATAAACTGATTTTCCTAGATTTTTCCAGTTTTTTCCCATTTTCCTAATTAAAAATAAAATCTCCAACATGCAAGACCCTCCAGAATATCGAAAAACACATCTAAAAAATAATATAATGTAAAATAATCAAAAGAAAGAAAAAAGGAAATTTTTTTGAAAAAGTGTCCGCAGCTGGGATTTGAACCCCCGACCTCTCCCTCCAGCCTTGACTTGCCAGTCATGTTTCCTACCACCAGACCAAGGCGGTACGGAAAGAAAGAAACAATTTCGCTTCAAAAGCCCTTTCTCGGTTAACTCTGCAATAGACCTTTAGGGCCCCACTGGGGCCCTCCTAATTAACATATAAAAATTTCCTTCGGCAGACATGATTGGACCAACAAAGGCTACCTTGGGACCGAGTTTGAAAATTATATCTTAATATTAAAGGGAGCTAGGAGGTCTCGAAGCCTGAGCCTTACTCTCGACATTTCGACTTTTTAAAAAAAAATTTATTATTATTCCAAAAAGTGCTCTTTAACAAAGAAAGATGTTCGATTTTATACACAGAACACCTTATGCATGATAGACTACCTAAAATATTGCAATAGGAGTCGAAAAGTAACAAATACACTGATTTTCCTAGATTTTTCCAGTTTTTTCCCATTTTCCTAATTAAAAATAAAATCTCCAATATGCAAGTCCCTCCAGAATATAGAAAAACACCTTCTAAAAAATAATATAATGTAAAATAATCAAAAGAAAGAAAAAAGGAAATTTTTTTGAAAAAGTGTCCGCAGCTGGAATTTGAACCCCCGACCTCTCCCTCCAGCCTTGACTTGCCAGTCATGTTTCCTACCACCAGACCAAGGCAGTACGGAAAGAAAGAAACAATTTCGCTTCAAAAGCCCTTTCTCGGTTAACTCTGCAATAGACCTTTAGGGCCCCACTGGGGCCCTCCTAATTAACATATAAAAATTTCCTTCGGCAGACATGATTGGACTAACGAGGGCTACCTTGGGACCGAGTTTGAAAATTATATCTTAATATTAAAGGGAGCTAGGAGGTCTCGAAGCCTGAGCCTTACTCTCGATATTTCGACTTTTTAGAAAAAAAATTTATTATTATTCCAAAAAGTTCTCTTTAACAAAGAAAGATGCTCGATTTTATACACAGAACACCATATGCATGATAGACTACCTAAAATATTGCAATAGGAGTCGAAAAGTAACAAATAAACTGATTTTCCTAGATTTTTCCAGTTTTTTCCCATTTTCCTAATTAAAAATAAAATCTCCAACATGCAAGACCCTCCAGAATATCGAAAAACACATCTAAAAAATAATATAATGTAAAATAATCAAAAGAAAGAAAAAAGGAAATTTTTTTGAAAAAGTGTCCGCAGCTGGGATTTGAACCCCCGACCTCTCCCTCCAGCCTTGACTTGCCAGTCATGTTTCCTACCACCAGACCAAGGCGGTACGGAAAGAAAGAAACAATTTTGCTTCAAAAGCCCTTTCTCGGTTAACTATGCATGAGATCTTTAGGGCCCCACTGGGGCCCTCCTAATTAACATATAAAAATTTCCTTCGGCAGACATGATTGGACCAACGAGGGCTACCTTGGGACCGAGTTTGAAAATTATATCTTAATATTAAAGGGAGCTAGGAGGTCTCGAAGCCTGATCCTTACTCTCGACATTTCGACTTTTTTAAAAAAAAATTTATTCTTATTCCAAAAAGTGCTCTTTAACAAAGAAAGATGCTCGATTTTATACACAGAACACCTTATGCATGATAGACTACCTAAAATATTGCAATAGGAGTCGAAAAGTAACAAATAAACTGATTTTCCTAGATTTTTCCAGTTTTTTCCCATTTTCCTAATTAAAAATAAAATCTCCAATATGCAAGTCCATCCAGAATATAGAAAAACACATCTAAAAAATAATATAATGTAAAATAATCAAAAGAAAGAAAAAAGGAAATTTTTTTGAAAAAGTGTCCGCAGCTGGGATTTGAACCCCCGACCTCTCCCTCCAGCCTTGACTTGCCAGTCATGTTTCCTACCACCAGACCAAGGCAGTACGGAAAGAAAGAAACAATTTCGCTTCAAAAGCCCTTTCTCGGTTAACTCTGCATTAGACCTTCTGCAATAGATTTTTATATGTTAATTAGGAGGGCCCCACTGGGGCCCTCTTAATTAACATATAAAAATTTCCTTCGGCAGACATGATTGGACTAACGAGGGCTACCTTGGGACCGAGTTTGAAAATTATATCTTAATATTAAAGGGAGCTAGGAGGTCTCGAAGCCTGAGCCTTACTCTCGACATTTCGACTTTTTTAAAAAAAAATTTATTATTATTCCAAAAAGTGCTCTTTAACAAAGAAAGATGCTCGATTTTATACACAGAACACCTTATGCATGATAGACTACCTAAAATATTGCAATAGGAGTCGAAAAGTAACAAATAAACTGATTTTCCTAGATTTTTCCAGTTTTTTTCCATTTTCCTAATTAAAAATAAAATCTCCAATATGCAAGACCCTCCAGAATATCGAAAAACACATCTAAAAAATAATATAATGTAAAACAATCAAAAGAAAGAAAAAAGGAAATTTTTTTGAAAAAGTGTCCACAGCTGGGATTTGAACCCCCGACCTCTCCCTCCAGCCTTGACTTGCCTGTCATGTTTCCTACCACCAGACCAAGGCGGTACGGAAAGAAAGAAACAATTTCGCTTCAAAAGCCCTTTCTCGGTTAACTCTGCAATAGACCTTTAGGGCCCCACTGGGGCCCTCCTAATTAACATATAAAAATTTCCTTCGGCAGACATGATTGGACTAACGAGGGCTACCTTGGGACCGAGTTTGAAAATTATATCTTAATATTAAAGGGAGCTAGGAGGTCTCGAAGCCTGAGCCTTACTCTCGACATTTCGACTTTTTTAAAAAAAAATTTATTATTATTCCAAAAAGTTCTCTTTAACAAAGAAAGATGCTCGATTTTATACACAGAACACCATATGCATGATAGACTACCTAAAATATTGCAATAGGAGTCGAAAAGTAACAAATAAACTGATTTTCCTAGATTTTTCCAGTTTTTTCCCATTTTCCTAATTAAAAATAAAATCTCCAACATGCAAGACCCTCCAGAATATCGAAAAACACATCTAAAAAATAATATAATGTAAAATAATCAAAAGAAAGAAAAAAGGAAATTTTTTTGAAAAAGTGTCCGCAGCTGGGATTTGAACCCCCGACCTCTCCCTCCAGCCTTGACTTGCCAGTCATGTTTCCTACCACCAGACCAAGGCAGTACGGAAAGAAAGAAACAATTTCGCTTCAAAAGCCCTTTCTCGGTTAACTATGCAATAGATCTTTAGGGCCCCACTGGGGCCCTCCTAATTAACATATAAAAATTTCCTTCGGCAGACATGATTGGACCAACGAGGGCTACCTTGGGACCGAATTTGAAAATTATATCTTAATATTAAAGGGAGCTAGGAGGTCTCGAAGCCTGAGCCTTACTCTCGACATTTCGAATTTTTTTAAAAAAAAATATATTATTATTCCAAAAAGTGCTCTTTAACAAAGAAAGATGCTCGATTTTAACCACAGAACACCTTATGCATGATAGACTACCTAAAATATTGCAGTAGGAGTCGAAAAGTAACAAATAAACTGATTTTCCTAGATTTTTCCAGTTTTTTCCCATTTTCCTAATTAAAAATAAAATCTCCAATATGCAAATCCCTCCAGAATATAGAAAAACACATCTAAAAAATAATATAATGTAAAATAATCAAAAGAAAGAAAAAAGGAAATTTTTTTGAAAAAGTGTCCGCAGCTGGGATTTGAACCCCCGACCTCTCCCTCCAGCCTTGACTTGCCTGTCATGTTTCCTACCACCAGACCAAGGCGGTACGGAAAGAAAGAAACAATTTCGCTTCAAAAGCCCTTTCTCGGTTAACTATTCAATAGATCTTTAGGGCCCCACTGGGGCCCTCCTAATTAACATATAAAAATTTCCTTCGGCAGACATGATTGGAACAACGAGGACTACCTTGGGACCGAATTTGAAAATTATATCTTAATATTAAAGGGAGCTAGGAGGTCTCGAAGCCTGAGCCTTACTCTCGACATTTCGAATTTTTTTAATAAAAAATATATTATTATTCCAAAAAGTGCTCTTTAACAAAGAAAGATGCTCGATTTTATACACAGAACACCTTATGCATGATACACTACCTAAAATATTGCAATAGGAGTCGAAAAGTAACAAATAAACTGATTTTCCTAGATTTTTCCAGTTTTTTCCCATTTTCCTAATTAAAAATAAAATCTCCAATATGCAAGACCCTCCAGAATATCGAAAAACACATCTAAAAAATAATATAATGTAAAATAATCAAAAGAAAGAAAAAAGGAAATTTTTATGAAAAAGTGTCCGCAGCTGGGATTTGAACCCCCGACCTCTCCCTCCAGCCTTGACTTGCCAGTCATGTTTCCTACCACCAGACCAAGGCGGTACAGAAAGAAAGAAACAATTTTGCTTCAAAAGCCCTTTCTCGGTTAACTATGCAATAGACCTTTAGGGCCCCACTGGGGCCCTCCTAATTAACATATAAAAATCTCCTTCGGCAGACATGATTGGACCATCGAGGGCTACCTTGGGACCGAGTTTGAAAATTATATCTTAATATTAAAGGGAGCTAGGAGGTCTCGAAGCCTGATCCTTACTCTCGACATTTCGACTTTTTTAAAAAAAAATTTATTATTATTCCAAAAAGTGCTCTTTAACAAAGAAAGATGCTCGATTTTATACACAGAACACCTTATGCATGATAGACTACCTAAAATATTGCAGTAGGAGTCGAAAAGTAACAAATAAACTGATTTTCCTAGATTTTTCCAGTTTTTTCCCATTTTCCTAATTAAAAATAAAATCTCCAATATGCAAATCCCTCCAGAATATAGAAAAACACTCTTAAAAAATAATATAATGTAAAATAATCAAAAGAAAGAAAAAAGGAAATTTTTTTGAAAAAGTGTCCGCAGCTGGGATTTGAACCCCCGACCTCTCCCTCCAGCCTTGACTTGCCTGTCATGTTTCCTACCACCAGACCAAGGCGGTACGGAAAGAAAGAAACAATTTAGCTTCAAAAGCCCTTTCTCGGTTAACTCTGCAATAGACCTTTAGGGTCCCACTGGGGCCCTCCTAATTAACATATAAAAATTTCCTTCGGCAGACATGATTGGACTAACGAGGGCTACCTTGGGACCGAGTTTGAAAATTATATCTTAATATTAAAGGGAGCTAGGAGGTCTCGAAGCCTGAGCCTTACTCTCGATATTTCGACTTTTTAGAAAAAAAATTTATTATTATTCCAAAAAGTTCTCTTTAACAAAGAAAGATGCTCGATTTTATACACAGAACACCATATGCATGATAGACTACCTAAAATATTGCAATAGGAGTCGAAAAGTAACAAATAAACTGATTTTCCTAGATTTTTCCAGTTTTTTCCCATTTTCCTAATTAAAAATAAAATCTCCAACATGCAAGACCCTCCAGAATATCGAAAAACACATCTAAAAAATAATATAATGTAAAATAATCAAAAGAAAGAAAAAAGGAAATTTTTTTGAAAAAGTGTCCGCAGCTGGGATTTGAACCCCCGACCTCTCCCTCCAGCCTTGACTTGCCAGTCATGTTTCCTACCACCAGACCAAGGCGGTACGGAAAGAAAGAAACAATTTTGCTTCAAAAGCCCTTTCTCGGTTAACTATGCAATAGATCTTTAGGGCCCCACTGGGGCCCTCCTAATTAACATATAAAAATTTCCTTCGGCAGACATGATTGGACCAACGAGGGCTACCTTGGGACCGAATTTGAAAATTATATCTTAATATTAAAGGGAGCTAGGAGGTCTCGAAGCCTGAGCCTTACTCTCGACATTTCGAATTTTTTTAAAAAAAAATATATTATTATTCCAAAAAGTGCTCTTTAACAAAGAAAGATGCTCGATTTTATACACAGAACACCTTATGCATGATAGACTACCTAAAATATTGCAATAGGAGTCGAAAAGTAACAAATAAACTGATTTTCCTTGATTTTTCCAGTTTTTTCCCATTTTCCTAATTAAAAATAAAATCTCCAATATGCAAGATCCTCCAGAATATCGAAAAACACATCTAAAAAATAATATAATGTAAAATAATCAAAAGAAAGAAAAAAGGAAATTTTTATGAAAAAGTGTCCGCAGCTGGGATTTGAATCCCCGACCTCTCCCTCCAGCCTTGACTTGCCTGTCATGTTTCCTACCACCAGACCAAGGCGGTACGGAAAGAAAGAAACAATTTCGCTTCAAAAGCCCTTTCTCGGTTAACTCTGCAATAGACCTTTAGGGCCCCACTGGGGCCCTCCTAATTAACATATAAAAATTTCCTTCGGCAGACATGATTGGACTAACGAGGGCTACCTTGGGACCGAGTTTGAAAATTATATCTTAATATTAAAGGGAGCTAGGAGGTCTCGAAGCCTGAGCCTTACTCTCGACATTTCGACTTTTTTAAAAAAAAATTTATTATTATTCCAAAAAGTGCTCTTTAACAAAGAAAGATGCTCGATTTTATACACAGAACACCTTATGCATGATAGACTACCTAAAATATTGCAATAGGAGTCGAAAAGTAACAAATAAACTGATTTTCCTAGATTTTTCCAGTTTTTTTCCATTTTCCTAATTAAAAATAAAATCTCCAATATGCAAGACCCTCCAGAATATCGAAAAACACATCTAAAAAATAATATAATGTAAAACAATCAAAAGAAAGAAAAAAGGAAATTTTTTTGAAAAAGTGTCCACAGCTGGGATTTGAACCCCCGACCTCTCCCTCCAGCCTTGACTTGCCTGTCATGTTTCCTACCACCAGACCAAGGCGGTACGGAAAGAAAGAAACAATTTCGCTTCAAAAGCCCTTTCTCGGTTAACTCTGCAATAGACCTTTAGGGCCCCACTGGGGCCCTCCTAATTAACATATAAAAATTTCCTTCGGCAGACATGATTGGACTAACGAGGGCTACCTTGGGACCGAGTTTGAAAATTATATCTTAATATTAAAGGGAGCTAGGAGGTCTCGAAGCCTGAGCCTTACTCTCGACATTTCGACTTTTTTAAAAAAAAATTTATTATTATTCCAAAAAGTTCTCTTTAACAAAGAAAGATGCTCGATTTTATACACAGAACACCATATGCATGATAGACTACCTAAAATATTGCAATAGGAGTCGAAAAGTAACAAATAAACTGATTTTCCTAGATTTTTCCAGTTTTTTCCCATTTTCCTAATTAAAAATAAAATCTCCAACATGCAAGACCCTCCAGAATATCGAAAAACACATCTAAAAAATAATATAATGTAAAATAATCAAAAGAAAGAAAAAAGGAAATTTTTTTGAAAAAGTGTCCGCAGCTGGGATTTGAACCCCCGACCTCTCCCTCCAGCCTTGACTTGCCTGTCATGTTTCCTACCACCAGACCAAGGCGGTACGGAAAGAAAGAAACAATTTCGCTTCAAAAGCCCTTTCTCGGTTAACTATTCAATAGATCTTTAGGGCCCCACTGGGGCCCTCCTAATTAACATATAAAAATTTCCTTCGGCAGACATGATTGGAACAACGAGGGCTACCTTGGGACCGAATTTGAAAATTATATCTTAATATTAAAGGGAGCTAGGAGGTCTCGAAGCCTGAGCCTTACTCTCGACATTTCGAATTTTTTTAATAAAAAATATATTATTATTCCAAAAAGTGCTCTTTAACAAAGAAAGATGCTCGATTTTATACACAGAACACCTTATGCATGATACACTACCTAAAATATTGCAATAGGAGTCGAAAAGTAACAAATAAACTGATTTTCCTAGATTTTTCCAGTTTTTTCCCATTTTCCTAATTAAAAATAAAATCTCCAATATGCAAGACCCTCCAGAATATCGAAAAACACATCTAAAAAATAATATAATGTAAAATAATCAAAAGAAAGAAAAAAGGAAATTTTTATGAAAAAGTGTCCGCAGCTGGGATTTGAACCCCCGACCTCTCCCTCCAGCCTTGACTTGCCAGTCATGTTTCCTACCACCAGACCAAGGCGGTACAGAAAGAAAGAAACAATTTTGCTTCAAAAGCCCTTTCTCGGTTAACTATGCAATAGACCTTTAGGGCCCCACTGGGGCCCTCCTAATTAACATATAAAAATTTCCTTCGGCAGACATGATTGGACCATCGAGGGCTACCTTGGGACCGAGTTTGAAAATTATATCTTAATATTAAAGGGAGCTAGGAGGTCTCGAAGCCTGATCCTTACTCTCGACATTTCGACTTTTTTTAAAAAAAATTTATTATTATTCCAAAAAGTGCTCTTTAACAAAGAAAGATGCTCGATTTTATACACAGAACACCTTATGCATGATAGACTACCTAAAATATTGCAGTAGGAGTCGAAAAGTAACAAATAAACTGATTTTCCTAGATTTTTCCAGTTTTTTCCCATTTTCCTAATTAAAAATAAAATCTCCAATATGCAAATCCCTCCAGAATATAGAAAAACACTCTTAAAAAATAATATAATGTAAAATAATCAAAAGAAAGAAAAAAGGAAATTTTTTTGAAAAAGTGTCCGCAGCTGGGATTTGAACCCCCGACCTCTCCCTCCAGCCTTGACTTGCCTGTCATGTTTCCTACCACCAGACCAAGGCGGTACGGAAAGAAAGAAACAATTTAGCTTCAAAAGCCCTTTCTCGGTTAACTCTGCAATAGACCTTTAGGGTCCCACTGGGGCCCTCCTAATTAACATATAAAAATTTCCTTCGGCAGACATGATTGGACTAACGAGGGCTACCTTGGGACCGAGTTTGAAAATTATATCTTAATATTAAAGGGAGCTAGGAGGTCTCGAAGCCTGAGCCTTACTCTCGATATTTCGACTTTTTAGAAAAAAAATTTATTATTATTCCAAAAAGTTCTCTTTAACAAAGAAAGATGCTCGATTTTATACACAGAACACCATATGCATGATAGACTACCTAAAATATTGCAATAGGAGTCGAAAAGTAACAAATAAACTGATTTTCCTAGATTTTTCCAGTTTTTTCCCATTTTCCTAATTAAAAATAAAATCTCCAACATGCAAGACCCTCCAGAATATCGAAAAACACATCTAAAAAATAATATAATGTAAAATAATCAAAAGAAAGAAAAAAGGAAATTTTTTTGAAAAAGTGTCCGCAGCTGGGATTTGAACCCCCGACCTCTCCCTCCAGCCTTTACTTGCCAGTCATGTTTCCTACCACCAGACCAAGGCGGTACGGAAAGAAAGAAACAATTTTGCTTCAAAAGCCCTTTCTCGGTTAACTATGCAATAGATCTTTAGGGTCCCACTGGGGCCCTCTTAATTAACATATAAAAATTTCCTTCGGCAGACATGATTGGACTAACGAGGGCTACCTTGGGACCGAGTTTGAAAATTATATCTTAATATTAAAGGGAGCTAGGAGGTCTCGAAGCCTGAGCCTTACTCTCGACATTTCGACTTTTTTAAAAAAAAATTTATTATTATTCCAAAAAGTGCTCTTTAACAAAGAAAGATGCTCGATTTTATACACAGAACACCTTATGCATGATAGACTACCTAAAATATTGCAATAGGAGTCGAAAAGTAACAAATAAACTGATTTTCCTAGATTTTTCCAGTTTTTTTCCATTTTCCTAATTAAAAATAAAATCTCCAATATGCAAGACCCTCCAGAATATCGAAAAACACATCTAAAAAATAATATAATGTAAAACAATCAAAAGAAAGAAAAAAGGAAATTTTTTTGAAAAAGTGTCCACAGCTGGGATTTGAACCCCCGACCTCTCCCTCCAGCCTTGACTTGCCTGTCATGTTTCCTACCACCAGACCAAGGCGGTACGGAAAGAAAGAAACAATTTCGCTTCAAAAGCCCTTTCTCGGTTAACTCTGCAATAGACCTTTAGGGCCCCACTGGGGCCCTCCTAATTAACATATAAAAATTTCCTTCGGCAGACATGATTGGACTAACGAGGGCTACCTTGGGACCGAGTTTGAAAATTATATCTTAATATTAAAGGGAGCTAGGAGGTCTCGAAGCCTGAGCCTTACTCTCGACATTTCGACTTTTTTAAAAAAAAATTTATTATTATTCCAAAAAGTTCTCTTTAACAAAGAAAGATGCTCGATTTTATACACAGAACACCATATGCATGATAGACTACCTAAAATATTGCAATAGGAGTCGAAAAGTAACAAATAAACTGATTTTCCTAGATTTTTCCAGTTTTTTCCCATTTTCCTAATTAAAAATAAAATCTCCAACATGCAAGACCCTCCAGAATATCGAAAAACACATCTAAAAAATAATATAATGTAAAATAATCAAAAGAAAGAAAAAAGGAAATTTTTTTGAAAAAGTGTCCGCAGCTGGGATTTGAACCCCCGACCTCTCCCTCCAGCCTTGACTTGCCTGTCATGTTTCCTACCACCAGACCAAGGCGGTACGGAAAGAAAGAAACAATTTCGCTTCAAAAGCCCTTTCTCGGTTAACTATTCAATAGATCTTTAGGGCCCCACTGGGGCCCTCCTAATTAACATATAAAAATTTCCTTCGGCAGACATGATTGGAACAACGAGGGCTACCTTGGGACCGAATTTGAAAATTATATCTTAATATTAAAGGGAGCTAGGAGGTCTCGAAGCCTGAGCCTTACTCTCGACATTTCGAATTTTTTTAATAAAAAATATATTATTATTCCAAAAAGTGCTCTTTAACAAAGAAAGATGCTCGATTTTATACACAGAACACCTTATGCATGATACACTACCTAAAATATTGCAATAGGAGTCGAAAAGTAACAAATAAACTGATTTTCCTAGATTTTTCCAGTTTTTTCCCATTTTCCTAATTAAAAATAAAATCTCCAATATGCAAGACCCTCCAGAATATCGAAAAACACATCTAAAAAATAATATAATGTAAAATAATCAAAAGAAAGAAAAAAGGAAATTTTTATGAAAAAGTGTCCGCAGCTGGGATTTGAACCCCCGACCTCTCCCTCCAGCCTTGACTTGCCAGTCATGTTTCCTACCACCAGACCAAGGCGGTACAGAAAGAAAGAAACAATTTTGCTTCAAAAGCCCTTTCTCGGTTAACTATGCAATAGACCTTTAGGGCCCCACTGGGGCCCTCCTAATTAACATATAAAAATTTCCTTCGGCAGACATGATTGGACCATCGAGGGCTACCTTGGGACCGAGTTTGAAAATTATATCTTAATATTAAAGGGAGCTAGGAGGTCTCGAAGCCTGATCCTTACTCTCGACATTTCGACTTTTTTAAAAAAAAATTTATTATTATTCCAAAAAGTGCTCTTTAACAAAGAAAGATGCTCGATTTTATACACAGAACACCTTATGCATGATAGACTACCTAAAATATTGCAGTAGGAGTCGAAAAGTAACAAATAAACTGATTTTCCTAGATTTTTCCAGTTTTTTCCCATTTTCCTAATTAAAAATAAAATCTCCAATATGCAAATCCCTCCAGAATATAGAAAAACACTCTTAAAAAATAATATAATGTAAAATAATCAAAAGAAAGAAAAAAGGAAATTTTTTTGAAAAAGTGTCCGCAGCTGGGATTTGAACCCCCGACCTCTCCCTCCAGCCTTTACTTGCCAGTCATGTTTCCTACCACCAGACCAAGGCGGTACGGAAAGAAAGAAACAATTTTGCTTCAAAAGCCCTTTCTCGGTTAACTATGCAATAGATCTTTAGGGTCCCACTGGGGCCCTCTTAATTAACATATAAAAATTTCCTTCGGCAGACATGATTGGACTAACGAGGGCTACCTTGGGACCGAGTTTGAAAATTATATCTTAATATTAAAGGGAGCTAGGAGGTCTCGAAGCCTGAGCCTTACTCTCGACATTTCGACTTTTTTAAAAAAAAATTTATTATTATTCCAAAAAGTGCTCTTTAACAAAGAAAGATGCTCGATTTTATACACAGAACACCTTATGCATGATAGACTACCTAAAATATTGCAATAGGAGTCGAAAAGTAACAAATAAACTGATTTTCCTAGATTTTTCCAGTTTTTTTCCATTTTCCTAATTAAAAATAAAATCTCCAATATGCAAGACCCTCCAGAATATCGAAAAACACATCTAAAAAATAATATAATGTAAAACAATCAAAAGAAAGAAAAAAGGAAATTTTTTTGAAAAAGTGTCCACAGCTGGGATTTGAACCCCCGACCTCTCCCTCCAGCCTTGACTTGCCTGTCATGTTTCCTACCACCAGACCAAGGCGGTACGGAAAGAAAGAAACAATTTCGCTTCAAAAGCCCTTTCTCGGTTAACTCTGCAATAGACCTTTAGGGCCCCACTGGGGCCCTCCTAATTAACATATAAAAATTTCCTTCGGCAGACATGATTGGACTAACGAGGGCTACCTTGGGACCGAGTTTGAAAATTATATCTTAATATTAAAGGGAGCTAGGAGGTCTCGAAGCCTGAGCCTTACTCTCGACATTTCGACTTTTTTAAAAAAAAATTTATTATTATTCCAAAAAGTTCTCTTTAACAAAGAAAGATGCTCGATTTTATACACAGAACACCATATGCATGATAGACTACCTAAAATATTGCAATAGGAGTCGAAAAGTAACAAATAAACTGATTTTCCTAGATTTTTCCAGTTTTTTCCCATTTTCCTAATTAAAAATAAAATCTCCAACATGCAAGACCCTCCAGAATATCGAAAAACACATCTAAAAAATAATATAATGTAAAATAATCAAAAGAAAGAAAAAAGGAAATTTTTTTGAAAAAGTGTCCGCAGCTGGGATTTGAACCCCCGACCTCTCCCTCCAGCCTTGACTTGCCTGTCATGTTTCCTACCACCAGACCAAGGCGGTACGGAAAGAAAGAAACAATTTCGCTTCAAAAGCCCTTTCTCGGTTAACTATTCAATAGATCTTTAGGGCCCCACTGGGGCCCTCCTAATTAACATATAAAAATTTCCTTCGGCAGACATGATTGGAACAACGAGGGCTACCTTGGGACCGAATTTGAAAATTATATCTTAATATTAAAGGGAGCTAGGAGGTCTCGAAGCCTGAGCCTTACTCTCGACATTTCGAATTTTTTTAATAAAAAATATATTATTATTCCAAAAAGTGCTCTTTAACAAAGAAAGATGCTCGATTTTATACACAGAACACCTTATGCATGATACACTACCTAAAATATTGCAATAGGAGTCGAAAAGTAACAAATAAACTGATTTTCCTAGATTTTTCCAGTTTTTTCCCATTTTCCTAATTAAAAATAAAATCTCCAATATGCAAGACCCTCCAGAATATCGAAAAACACATCTAAAAAATAATATAATGTAAAATAATCAAAAGAAAGAAAAAAGGAAATTTTTATGAAAAAGTGTCCGCAGCTGGGATTTGAACCCCCGACCTCTCCCTCCAGCCTTGACTTGCCAGTCATGTTTCCTACCACCAGACCAAGGCGGTACAGAAAGAAAGAAACAATTTTGCTTCAAAAGCCCTTTCTCGGTTAACTATGCAATAGACCTTTAGGGCCCCACTGGGGCCCTCCTGATTAACATATAAAAATTTCCTTCGGCAGACATGATTGGACCATCGAGGGCTACCTTGGGACCGAGTTTGAAAATTATATCTTAATATTAAAGGGAGCTAGGAGGTCTCGAAGCCTGATCCTTACTCTCGACATTTCGACTTTTTTAAAAAAAAATTTATTATTATTCCAAAAAGTGCTCTTTAACAAAGAAAGATGCTCGATTTTATACACAGAACACCTTATGCATGATAGACTACCTAAAATATTGCAGTAGGAGTCGAAAAGTAACAAATAAACTGATTTTCCTAGATTTTTCCAGTTTTTTCCCATTTTCCTAATTAAAAATAAAATCTCCAATATGCAAATCCCTCCAGAATATAGAAAAACACTCTTAAAAAATAATATAATGTAAAATAATCAAAAGAAAGAAAAAAGGAAATTTTTTTGAAAAAGTGTCCGCAGCTGGGATTTGAACCCCCGACCTCTCCCTCCAGCCTTGACTTGCCTGTCATGTTTCCTACCACCAGACCAAGGCGGTACGGAAAGAAAGAAACAATTTAGCTTCAAAAGCCCTTTCTCGGTTAACTCTGCAATAGACCTTTAGGGTCCCACTGGGGCCCTCCTAATTAACATATAAAAATTTCCTTCGGCAGACATGATTGGACTAACGAGGGCTACCTTGGGACCGAGTTTGAAAATTATATCTTAATATTAAAGGGAGCTAGGAGGTCTCGAAGCCTGAGCCTTACTCTCGATATTTCGACTTTTTAGAAAAAAAATTTATTATTATTCCAAAAAGTTCTCTTTAACAAAGAAAGATGCTCGATTTTATACACAGAACACCATATGCATGATAGACTACCTAAAATATTGCAATAGGAGTCGAAAAGTAACAAATAAACTGATTTTCCTAGATTTTTCCAGTTTTTTCCCATTTTCCTAATTAAAAATAAAATCTCCAACATGCAAGACCCTCCAGAATATCGAAAAACACATCTAAAAAATAATATAATGTAAAATAATCAAAAGAAAGAAAAAAGGAAATTTTTTTGAAAAAGTGTCCGCAGCTGGGATTTGAACCCCCGACCTCTCCCTCCAGCCTTGACTTGCCAGTCATGTTTCCTACCACCAGACCAAGGCGGTACGGAAAGAAAGAAACAATTTTGCTTCAAAAGCCCTTTCTCGGTTAACTATGCAATAGATCTTTAGGGCCCCACTGGGGCCCTCCTAATTAACATATAAAAATTTCCTTCGGCAGACATGATTGGACCAACGAGGGCTACCTTGGGACCGAATTTGAAAATTATATCTTAATATTAAAGGGAGCTAGGAGGTCTCGAAGCCTGAGCCTTACTCTCGACATTTCGAATTTTTTTAAAAAAAAATATATTATTATTCCAAAAAGTGCTCTTTAACAAAGAAAGATGCTCGATTTTATACACAGAACACCTTATGCATGATAGACTACCTAAAATATTGCAATAGGAGTCGAAAAGTAACAAATAAACTGATTTTCCTTGATTTTTCCAGTTTTTTCCCATTTTCCTAATTAAAAATAAAATCTCCAATATGCAAGATCCTCCAGAATATCGAAAAACACATCTAAAAAATAATATAATGTAAAATAATCAAAAGAAAGAAAAAAGGAAATTTTTATGAAAAAGTGTCCGCAGCTGGGATTTGAATCCCCGACCTCTCCCTCCAGCCTTGACTTGCCTGTCATGTTTCCTACCACCAGACCAAGGCGGTACGGAAAGAAAGAAACAATTTCGCTTCAAAAGCCCTTTCTCGGTTAACTCTGCAATAGACCTTTAGGGCCCCACTGGGGCCCTCCTAATTAACATATAAAAATTTCCTTCGGCAGACATGATTGGACTAACGAGGGCTACCTTGGGACCGAGTTTGAAAATTATATCTTAATATTAAAGGGAGCTAGGAGGTCTCGAAGCCTGAGCCTTACTCTCGATATTTCGACTTTTTAGAAAAAAAATTTATTATTATTCCAAAAAGTTCTCTTTAACAAAGAAAGATGCTCGATTTTATACACAGAACACCATATGCATGATAGACTACCTAAAATATTGCAATAGGAGTCGAAAAGTAACAAATAAACTGATTTTCCTAGATTTTTCCAGTTTTTTCCCATTTTCCTAATTAAAAATAAAATCTCCAACATGCAAGACCCTCCAGAATATCGAAAAACACATCTAAAAAATAATATAATGTAAAATAATCAAAAGAAAGAAAAAAGGAAATTTTTTTGAAAAAGTGTCCGCAGCTGGGATTTGAACCCCCGACCTCTCCCTCCAGCCTTGACTTGCCAGTCATGTTTCCTACCACCAGACCAAGGCGGTACGGAAAGAAAGAAACAATTTTGCTTCAAAAGCCCTTTCTCGGTTAACTATGCAATAGATCTTTAGGGCCCCACTGGGGCCCTCTTAATTAAAATATAAAAATTTCCTTCGGCAGACATGATTGGACCAACGAGGGCTACCTTGGGACCGAATTTGAAAATTATATCTTAATATTAAAGGGAGCTAGGAGGTCTCGAAGCCTGAGCCTTACTCTCGACATTTCGAATTTTTTTAAAAAAAAATATATTATTATTCCAAAAAGTGCTCTTTAACAAAGAAAGATGCTCGATTTTATACACAGAACACCTTATGCATGATAGACTACCTAAAATATTGCAATAGGAGTCGAAAAGTAACAAATAAACTGATTTTCCTAGATTTTTCCAGTTTTTTCCCATTTTCCTAATTAAAAATAAAATCTCCAATATGCAAGATCCTCCAGAATATCGAAAAACACATCTAAAAAATAATATAATGTAAAATAATCAAAAGAAAGAAAAAAGGAAATTTTTATGAAAAAGTGTCCGCAGCTGGGATTTGAACCCCCGACCTCTCCCTCCAGCCTCCACTTGCCAGTCATGTTTCCTACCACCAGACCAAGGCGGTACGGAAAGAAAGAAACAATTTCGCTTCAAAAGCCCTTTCTCGGTTAACTATGCAATAGACCTTTAGGGCCCCACTGGGGCCCTCCTATTTAACATATAAAAATTTCCTTCGGCAGACATGATTGGACCAACGAGGGCTACCTTGGGACCGAGTTTGAAAATTATATCTTAATATTAAAGGGAGCTAGGAGGTCTCGAAGCCTGATCCTTACTCTCGACATTTCGACTTTTTTAAAAAAAAATTTATTCTTATTCCAAAAAGTGCTCTTTAACAAAGAAAGATGCTCGATTTTATACACAGAACACCTTATGCATGATAGACTACCTAAAATATTGCAATAGGAGTCGAAAAGTAACAAATAAACTGATTTTCCTAGATTTTTCCAGTTTTTTCCCATTTTCCTAATTAAAAATAAAATCTCCAATATGCAAGTCCATCCAGAATATAGAAAAACACATCTAAAAAATAATATAATGTAAAATAATCAAAAGAAAGAAAAAAGGAAATTTTTTTGAAAAAGTGTCCGCAGCTGGGATTTGAACCCCCGACCTCTCCCTCCAGCCTTGACTTGCCAGTCATGTTTCCTACCACCAGACCAAGGCAGTACGGAAAGAAAGAAACAATTTCGCTTCAAAAGCCCTTTCTCGGTTAACTCTGCAATAGACCTTTAAGGCCCCACTGGGGCCCTCCTAATTAACATATAAAAATTTCCTTCGGCAGACATGATTGGACCAACAAAGGCTACCTTGGGACCGAGTTTGAAAATTATATCTTAATATTAAAGGGAGCTAGGAGGTCTCGAAGCCTGAGCCTTACTCTCGACATTTCGACTTTTTAAAAAAAAAATTTATTATTATTCCAAAAAGTGCTCTTTAACAAAGAAAGATGTTCGATTTTATACACAGAACACCTTATGCCTGATAGACTTCCTAAAATTTTGCAATAGGAGTCGAAAAGTAACAAATACACTGATTTTCCTAGATTTTTCCAGTTTTTTCCCATTTTCCTAATTAAAAATAAAATCTCCAATATGCAAGTCCCTCCAGAATATAGAAAAACACCTTCTAAAAAATAATATAATGTAAAATAATCAAAAGAAAGAAAAAAGGAAATTTTTTTGAAAAAGTGTCCGCAGCTGGAATTTGAACCCCCGACCTCTCCCTCCAGCCTTGACTTGCCAGTGATGTTTCCTACCACCAGACCAAGGCAGTACGGAAAGAAAGAAACAATTTCGCTTCAAAAGCCCTTTCTCGGTTAACTCTGCAATAGACCTTTAAGGCCCCACTGGGGCCCTCCTAATTAACATATAAAAATTTCCTTCGGCAGACATGATTGGACCAACAAAGGCTACCTTGGGACCGAGTTTGAAAATTATATCTTAATATTAAAGGGAGCTAGGAGGTCTCGAAGCCTGAGCCTTACTCTCGACATTTCGACTTTTTAAAAAAAAAATTTATTATTATTCCAAAAAGTGCTCTTTAACAAAGAAAGATGCTCGATTTTATACACAGAACACCTTATGCATGATAGACTACCTAAAATATTGCAATAGGAGTCGAAAAGTAACAAATAAACTGATTTTCCTAGATTTTTCCAGTTTTTTTCCATTTTCCTAATTAAAAATAAAATCTCCAATATGCAAGACCCTCCAGAATATCGAAAAACACATCTAAAAAATAATATAATGTAAAACAATCAAAAGAAAGAAAAAAGGAAATTTTTTTGAAAAAGTGTCCACAGCTGGGATTTGAACCCCCGACCTCTCCCTCCAGCCTTGACTTGCCTGTCATGTTTCCTACCACCAGACCAAGGCAGTACGGAAAGAAAGAAACAATTTCGCTTCAAAAGCCCTTTCTCGGTTAACTCTGCAATAGACCTTTAAGGCCCCACTGGGGCCCTCCTAATTAACATATAAAAATTTCCTTCGGCAGACATGATTGGACCAACAAAGGCTACCTTGGGACCGAGTTTGAAAATTATATCTTAATATTAAAGGGAGCTAGGAGGTCTCGAAGCCTGAGCCTTACTCTCGACATTTCGACTTTTTAAAAAAAAAATTTATTATTATTCCAAAAAGTGCTCTTTAACAAAGAAAGATGTTCGATTTTATACACAGAACACCTTATGCCTGATAGACTTCCTAAAATTTTGCAATAGGAGTCGAAAAGTAACAAATACACTGATTTTCCTAGATTTTTCCAGTTTTTTCCCATTTTCCTAATTAAAAATAAAATCTCCAATATGCAAGTCCCTCCAGAATATAGAAAAACACCTTCTAAAAAATAATATAATGTAAAATAATCAAAAGAAAGAAAAAAGGAAATTTTTTTGAAAAAGTGTCCGCAGCTGGAATTTGAACCCCCGACCTCTCCCTCCAGCCTTGACTTGCCAGTGATGTTTCCTACCACCAGACCAAGGCAGTACGGAAAGAAAGAAACAATTTCGCTTCAAAAGCCCTTTCTCGGTTAACTCTGCAATAGACCTTTAAGGCCCCACTGGGGCCCTCCTAATTAACATATAAAAATTTCCTTCGGCAGACATGATTGGACCAACAAAGGCTACCTTGGGACCGAGTTTGAAAATTATATCTTAATATTAAAGGGAGCTAGGAGGTCTCGAAGCCTGAGCCTTACTCTCGACATTTCGACTTTTTAAAAAAAAAATTTATTATTATTCCAAAAAGTGCTCTTTAACAAAGAAAGATGCTCGATTTTATACACAGAACACCTTATGCATGATAGACTACCTAAAATATTGCAATAGGAGTCGAAAAGTAACAAATAAACTGATTTTCCTAGATTTTTCCAGTTTTTTTCCATTTTCCTAATTAAAAATAAAATCTCCAATATGCAAGACCCTCCAGAATATCGAAAAACACATCTAAAAAATAATATAATGTAAAACAATCAAAAGAAAGAAAAAAGGAAATTTTTTTGAAAAAGTGTCCACAGCTGGGATTTGAACCCCCGACCTCTCCCTCCAGCCTTGACTTGCCTGTCATGTTTCCTACCACCAGACCAAGGCGGTACGGAAAGAAAGAAACAATTTCGCTTCAAAAGCCCTTTCTCGGTTAACTCTGCAATAGACCTTTAGGGCCCCACTGGGGCCCTCCTAATTAACATATAAAAATTTCCTTCGGCAGACATGATTGGACTAACGAGGGCTACCTTGGGACCGAGTTTGAAAATTATATCTTAATATTAAAGGGAGCTAGGAGGTCTCGAAGCCTGAGCCTTACTCTCGACATTTCGACTTTTTTAAAAAAAAATTTATTATTATTCCAAAAAGTTCTCTTTAACAAAGAAAGATGCTCGATTTTATACACAGAACACCATATGCATGATAGACTACCTAAAATATTGCAATAGGAGTCGAAAAGTAACAAATAAACTGATTTTCCTAGATTATTCCAGTTTTTTCCCATTTTCCTAATTAAAAATAAAATCTCCAACATGCAAGACCCTCCAGAATATCGAAAAACACATCTAAAAAATAATATAATGTAAAATAATCAAAAGAAAGAAAAAAGGAAATTTTTTTGAAAAAGTGTCCGCAGCTGGGATTTGAACCCCCGACCTCTCCCTCCAGCCTTGACTTGCCAGTCATGTTTCCTACCACCAGACCAAGGCGGTACGGAAAGAAAGAAACAATTTTGCTTCAAAAGCCCTTTCTCGGTTAACTATGCAATAGACCTTTAGGGCCCCACTGGGGCCCTCCTAATTAACATATAAAAATTTCCTTCGGCAGACATGATTGGACCATCGAGGGCTACCTTGGGACCGAGTTTGAAAATTATATCTTAATATTAAAGGGAGCTAGGAGGTCTCGAAGCCTGATCCTTACTCTCGACATTTCGACTTTTTTAAAAAAAAATTTATTATTATTCCAAAAAGTGCTCTTTAACAAAGAAAGATGCTCGATTTTATACACAGAACACCTTATGCATGATAGACTACCTAAAATATTGCAGTAGGAGTCGAAAAGTAACAAATAAACTGATTTTCCTAGATTTTTCCAGTTTTTTCCCATTTTCCTAATTAAAAATAAAATCTCCAATATGCAAATCCCTCCAGAATATAGAAAAACACTCTTAAAAAATAATATAATGTAAAATAATCAAAAGAAAGAAAAAAGGAAATTTTTTTGAAAAAGTGTCCGCAGCTGGGATTTGAACCCCCGACCTCTCCCTCCAGCCTTGACTTGCCTGTCATGTTTCCTACCACCAGACCAAGGCGGTACGGAAAGAAAGAAACAATTTAGCTTCAAAAGCCCTTTCTCGGTTAACTCTGCAATAGACCTTTAGGGTCCCACTGGGGCCCTCCTAATTAACATATAAAAATTTCCTTCGGCAGACATGATTGGACTAACGAGGGCTACCTTGGGACCGAGTTTGAAAATTATATCTTAATATTAAAGGGAGCTAGGAGGTCTCGAAGCCTGAGCCTTACTCTCGATATTTCGACTTTTTAGAAAAAAAATTTATTATTATTCCAAAAAGTTCTCTTTAACAAAGAAAGATGCTCGATTTTATACACAGAACACCATATGCATGATAGACTACCTAAAATATTGCAATAGGAGTCGAAAAGTAACAAATAAACTGATTTTCCTAGATTTTTCCAGTTTTTTCCCATTTTCCTAATTAAAAATAAAATCTCCAACATGCAAGACCCTCCAGAATATCGAAAAACACATCTAAAAAATAATATAATGTAAAATAATCAAAAGAAAGAAAAAAGGAAATTTTTTTGAAAAAGTGTCCGCAGCTGGGATTTGAACCCCCGACCTCTCCCTCCAGCCTTGACTTGCCAGTCATGTTTCCTACCACCAGACCAAGGCGGTACGGAAAGAAAGAAACAATTTTGCTTCAAAAGCCCTTTCTCGGTTAACTATGCAATAGATCTTTAGGGCCCCACTGGGGCCCTCCTAATTAACATATAAAAATTTCCTTCGGCAGACATGATTGGACCAACGAGGGCTACCTTGGGACCGAATTTGAAAATTATATCTTAATATTAAAGGGAGCTAGGAGGTCTCGAAGCCTGAGCCTTACTCTCGACATTTCGAATTTTTTTAAAAAAAAATATATTATTATTCCAAAAAGTGCTCTTTAACAAAGAAAGATGCTCGATTTTATACACAGAACACCTTATGCATGATAGACTACCTAAAATATTGCAATAGGAGTCGAAAAGTAACAAATAAACTGATTTTCCTTAATTTTTCCAGTTTTTTCCCATTTTCCTAATTAAAAATAAAATCTCCAATATGCAAGATCCTCCAGAATATCGAAAAACACATCTAAAAAATAATATAATGTAAAATAATCAAAAGAAAGAAAAAAGGAAATTTTTATGAAAAAGTGTCCGCAGCTGGGATTTGAACCCCCGACCTCTCCCTCCAGCCTTGACTTGCCTGTCATGTTTCCTACCACCAGACCAAGGCGGTACGGAAAGAAAGAAACAATTTCGCTTCAAAAGCCCTTTCTCGGTTAACTCTGCAATAGACCTTTAGGGCCCCACTGGGGCCCTCCTAATTAACATATAAAAATTTCCTTCGGCAGACATGATTGGACTAACGAGGGCTACCTTGGGACCGAGTTTGAAAATTATATCTTAATATTAAAGGGAGCTAGGAGGTCTCGAAGCCTGAGCCTTACTCTCGATATTTCGACTTTTTAGAAAAAAAATTTATTATTATTCCAAAAAGTTCTCTTTAACAAAGAAAGATGCTCGATTTTATACACAGAACACCATATGCATGATAGACTACCTAAAATATTGCAATAGGAGTCGAAAAGTAACAAATAAACTGATTTTCCTAGATTTTTCCAGTTTTTTCCCATTTTCCTAATTAAAAATAAAATCTCCAACATGCAAGACCCTCCAGAATATCGAAAAACACATCTAAAAAATAATATAATGTAAAATAATCAAAAGAAAGAAAAAAGGAAATTTTTTTGAAAAAGTGTCCGCAGCTGGGATTTGAACCCCCGACCTCTCCCTCCAGCCTTGACTTGCCAGTCATGTTTCCTACCACCAGACCAAGGCGGTACGGAAAGAAAGAAACAATTTTGCTTCAAAAGCCCTTTCTCGGTTAACTATGCAATAGATCTTTAGGGCCCCACTGGGGCCCTCTTAATTAACATATAAAAATTTCCTTCGGCAGACATGATTGGACCAACGAGGGCTACCTTGGGACCGAATTTGAAAATTATATCTTAATATTAAAGGGAGCTAGGAGGTCTCGAAGCCTGAGCCTTACTCTCGACATTTCGAATTTTTTTAAAAAAAAATATATTATTATTCCAAAAAGTGCTCTTTAACAAAGAAAGATGCTCGATTTTATACACAGAACACCTTATGCATGATAGACTACCTAAAATATTGCAATAGGAGTCGAAAAGTAACAAATAAACTGATTTTCCTAGATTTTTCCAGTTTTTTCCCATTTTCCTAATTAAAAATAAAATCTCCAATATGCAAGATCCTCCAGAATATCGAAAAACACATCTAAAAAATAATATAATGTAAAATAATCAAAAGAAAGAAAAAAGGAAATTTTTATGAAAAAGAGTCCGCAGCTGGGATTTGAACCCCCGACCTCTCCCTCCAGCCTCCACTTGCCAGTCATGTTTCCTACCACCAGACCAAGGCGGTACGGAAAGAAAGAAACAATTTCGCTTCAAAAGCCCTTTCTCGGTTAACTATGCAATAGACCTTTAGGGCCCCACTGGGGCCCTCCTATTTAACATATAAAAATTTCCTTCGGCAGACATGATTGGACCAACGAGGGCTACCTTGGGACCGAGTTTGAAAATTATATCTTAATATTAAAGGGAGCTAGGAGGTCTCGAAGCCTGATCCTTACTCTCGACATTTCGACTTTTTTAAAAAAAAATTTATTCTTATTCCAAAAAGTGCTCTTTAACAAAGAAAGATGCTCGATTTTATACACAGAACACCTTATGCATGATAGACTACCTAAAATATTGCAATAGGAGTCGAAAAGTAACAAATAAACTGATTTTCCTAGATTTTTCCAGTTTTTTCCCATTTTCCTAATTAAAAATAAAATCTCCAATATGCAAGTCCATCCAGAATATAGAAAAACACATCTAAAAAATAATATAATGTAAAATAATCAAAAGAAAGAAAAAAGGAAATTTTTTTGAAAAAGTGTCCACAGCTGGAATTTGAACCCCCGACCTCTCCCTCCAGCCTTGACTTGCCAGTCATGTTTCCTACCACCAGACCAAGGCAGTACGGAAAGAAAGAAACAATTTCGCTTCAAAAGCCCTTTCTCGGTTAACTATGCAATAGATCTTTAGGGCCCCACTGGGGCCCTCCTAATTAACATATAAAAATTTCCTTCGGCAGACATGATTGGACCAACGAGGGCTACCTTGGGACCGAATTTGAAAATTATATCTTAATATTAAAGGGAGCTAGGAGGTCTCGAAGCCTGAGCCTTACTCTCGACATTTCGAATTTTTTAAAAAAAAAATATATTATTATTCCAAAAAGTGCTCTTTAACAAAGAAAGATGCTCGATTTTATACACAGAACACCTTATGCATGATAGACTACCTAAAATATTGCAATAGGAGTCGAAAAGTAACAAATAAACTGATTTTCCTAGATTTTTCCAGTTTTTTCCCATTTTCCTAATTAAAAATAAAATCTCCAACATGCAAGACCCTCCAGAATATCGAAAAACACATCTAAAAAATAATATAATGTAAAATAATCAAAAGAAAGAAAAAAGGAAATTTTTTTGAAAAAGTGTCCGCAGCTGGGATTTGAACCCCCGACCTCTCCCTCCAGCCTTGACTTGCCAGTCATGTTTCCTACCACCAGACCAAGGCGGTACGGAAAGAAAGAAACAATTTCGCTTCAAAAGCCCTTTCTCGGTTAACTATGCAATAGATCTTTAGGGCCCCACTGAGGCCCTCCTAATTAACATATAAAAATTTCCTTCGGCAGACATGATTGGACCAACGAGGGCTACCTTGGGACCGAATTTGAAAATTATATCTTAATATTAAAGGGAGCTAGGAGGTCTCGAAGCCTGATCCTTACTCTCGACATTTCGACTTTTTTAAAAAAAAATTTATTATTATTCCAAAAAGTGCTCTTTAACAAAGAAAGATGCTCGATTTTATACACAGAACACCTTATGCATGATAGACTACCTAAAATATTGCAGTAGGAGTCGAAAAGTAACAAATAAACTGATTTTCCTAGATTTTTCCAGTTTTTTCCCATTTTCCTAATTAAAAATAAAATCTCCAATATGCAAATCCCTCCAGAATATAGAAAAACACATCTAAAAAATAATATAATGTAAAATAATCAAAAGAAAGAAAAAAGGAAATTTTTTTGAAAAAGTGTCCGCAGCTGGGATTTGAACCCCCGACCTCTCCCTCCAGCCTTGACTTGCCTGTCATGTTTCCTACCACCAGACCAAGGCGGTACGGAAAGAAAGAAACAATTTCGCTTCAAAAGCCCTTTCTCGGTTAACTATTCAATAGATCTTTAGGGCCCCACTGGGGCCCTCCTAATTAACATATAAAAATTTCCTTCGGCAGACATGATTGGAACAACGAGGGCTACCTTGGGACCGAATTTGAAAATTATATCTTAATATTAAAGGGAGCTAGGAGGTCTCGAAGCCTGAGCCTTACTCTCGACATTTCGAATTTTTTTAATAAAAAATATATTATTATTCCAAAAAGTGCTCTTTAACAAAGAAAGATGCTCGATTTTATACACAGAACACCTTATGCATGATAGACTACCTAAAATATTGCAATAGGAGTCGAAAAGTAACAAATAAACTGATTTTCCTAGATTTTTCCAGTTTTTTCCCATTTTCCTAATTAAAAATAAAATCTCCAATATGCAAGACCCTCCAGAATATCGAAAAACACATCTAAAAAATAATATAATGTAAAATAATCAAAAGAAAGAAAAAAGGAAATTTTTATGAAAACGTGTCCGCAGCTGGGATTTGAACCCCCGACCTCTCCCTCCAGCCTTGACTTGCCAGTCATGTTTCCTACCACCAGACCAAGGCGGTACGGAAAGAAAGAAACAATTTTGCTTCAAAAGCCCTTTCTCGGTTAACTATGCAATAGACATTTAGGGCCCCACTGGGGCCCTCCTAATTAACATATAAAAATTTCCTTCGGCAGACATGATTGGACCAACGAGGGCTACCTTGGGACCGAGTTTGAAAATTATATCTTAATATTAAAGGGAGCTAGGAGGTCTCGAAGCCTGATCCTTACTCTCGACATTTCGACTTTTTTAAAAAAAAATTTATTATTATTCCAAAAAGTGCTCTTTAACAAAGAAAGATGCTCGATTTTATACACAGAACACCTTATGCATGATAGACTACCTAAAATATTGCAGTAGGAGTCGAAAAGTAACAAATAAACTGATTTTCCTAGATTTTTCCAGTTTTTTCCCATTTTCCTAATTAAAAATTAAATCTCCAATATGCAAATCCCTCCAGAATATAGAAAAACACTCTTAAAAAATAATATAATGTAAAATAATCAAAAGAAAGAAAAAAGGAAATTTTTTTGAAAAAGTGTCCGCAGCTGGGATTTGAACCCCCGACCTCTCCCTCCAGCCTTGACTTGCCTGTCATGTTTCCTACCACCAGACCAAGGCGGTACGGAAAGAAAGAAACAATTTAGCTTCAAAAGCCCTTTCTCGGTTAACTCTGCAATAGACCTTTAGGGTCCCACTGGGGCCCTCCTAATTAACATATAAAAATTTCCTTCGGCAGACGTGATTGGACTAACGAGGGCTACCTTGGGACCGAGTTTGAAAATTATATCTTAATATTAAAGGGAGCTAGGAGGTCTCGAAGCCTGAGCCTTACTCTCGATATTTCGACTTTTTAGAAAAAAAATTTATTATTATTCCAAAAAGTTCTCTTTAACAAAGAAAGATGCTCGATTTTATACACAGAACACCATATGCATGATAGACTACCTAAAATATTGCAATAGGAGTCGAAAAGTAACAAATAAACTGATTTTCCTAGATTTTTCCAGTTTTTTCCCATTTTCCTAATTAAAAATAAAATCTCCAATATGCAAGATCCTCCAGAATATCGAAAAACACATCTAAAAAATAATATAATGTAAAATAATCAAAAGAAAGAAAAAAGGAAATTTTTTTGAAAAAGTGTCCGCAGCTGGGATTTGAACCCCCGACCTCTCCCTCCAGCCTTGACTTGCCAGTCATGTTTCCTACCACCAGACCAAGGCGGTACGGAAAGAAAGAAACAATTTTGCTTCAAAAGCCCTTTCTCGGTTAACTATGCAATAGATCTTTAGGGCCCCACTGGGGCCCTCCTAATTAACATATAAAAATTTCCTTCGGCAGACATGATTGGACCAACGAGGGCTACCTTGGGACCGAATTTGAAAATTATATCTTAATATTAAAGGGAGCTAGGAGGTCTCGAAGCCTGAGCCTTACTCTCGACATTTCGAATTTTTTTAAAAAAAAATATATTATTATTCCAAAAAGTGCTCTTTAACAAAGAAAGATGCTCGATTTTATACACAGAACACCTTATGCATGATAGACTACCTAAAATATTGCAATAGGAGTCGAAAAGTAACAAATAAACTGATTCTCCTTGATTTTTCCAGTTTTTTCCCATTTTCCTAATTAAAAATAAAATCTCCAATATGCAAGATCCTCCAGAATATCGAAAAACACATCTAAAAAATAATATAATGTAAAATAATCAAAAGAAAGAAAAAAGGAAATTTTTATGAAAAAGTGTCCGCAGCTGGGATTTGAACCCCCGACCTCTCCCTCCAGCCTTGACTTGCCTGTCATGTTTCCTACCACCAGACCAAGGCGGTACGGAAAGAAAGAAACAATTTCGCTTCAAAAGCCCTTTCTCGGTTAACTCTGCAATAGACCTTTAGGGCCCCACTGGGGCCCTCCTAATTAACATATAAAAATTTCCTTCGGCAGACATGATTGGACTAACGAGGGCTACCTTGGGACCGAGTTTGAAAATTATATCTTAATATTAAAGGGAGCTAGGAGGTCTCGAAGCCTGAGCCTTACTCTAGATATTTCGACTTTTTAGAAAAAAAATTTATTATTATTCCAAAAAGTTCTCTTTAACAAAGAAAGATGCTCGATTTTATACACAGAACACCATATGCATGATAGACTACCTAAAATATTGCAATAGGAGTCGAAAAGTAACAAATAAACTGATTTTCCTAGATTTTTCCAGTTTTTTCCCATTTTCCTAATTAAAAATAAAATCTCCAACATGCAAGACCCTCCAGAATATCGAAAAACACATCTAAAAAATAATATAATGTAAAATAATCAAAAGAAAGAAAAAAGGAAATTTTTTTGAAAAAGTGTCCGCAGCTGGGATTTGAACCCCCGACCTCTCCCTCCAGCCTTGACTTGCCAGTCATGTTTCCTACCACCAGACCAAGGCGGTACGGAAAGAAAGAAACAATTTTGCTTCAAAAGCCCTTTCTCGGTTAACTATGCAATAGATCTTTAGGGCCCCACTGGGGCCCTCTTAATTAACATATAAAAATTTCCTTCGGCAGACATGATTGGACCAACGAGGGCTACCTTGGGACCGAATTTGAAAATTATATCTTAATATTAAAGGGAGCTAGGAGGTCTCGAAGCCTGAGCCTTACTCTCGACATTTCGAATTTTTTTAAAAAAAAATATATTATTATTCCAAAAAGTGCTCTTTAACAAAGAAAGATGCTCGATTTTATACACAGAACACCTTATGCATGATAGACTACCTAAAATATTGCAATAGGAGTCGAAAAGTAACAAATAAACTGATTTTCCTAGATTTTTCCAGTTTTTTCCCATTTTCCTAATTAAAAATAAAATCTCCAATATGCAAGATCCTCCAGAATATCGAAAAACACATCTAAAAAATAATATAATGTAAAATAATCAAAAGAAAGAAAAAAGGAAATTTTTATGAAAAAGTGTCCGCAGCTGGGATTTGAACCCCCGACCTCTCCCTCCAGCCTCCACTTGCCAGTCATGTTTCCTACCTCCAGACCAAGGCGGTACGGAAAGAAAGAAACAATTTCGCTTCAAAAGCCCTTTCTCGGTTAACTATGCAATAGACCTTTAGGGCCCCACTGGGGCCCTCCTATTTAACATATAAAAATTTCCTTCGGCAGACATGATTGGACCAACGAGGGCTACCTTGGGACCGAGTTTGAAAATTATATCTTAATATTAAAGGGAGCTAGGAGGTCTCGAAGCCTGATCCTTACTCTCGACATTTCGACTTTTTTAAAAAAAAATTTATTCTTATTCCAAAAAGTGCTCTTTAACAAAGAAAGATGCTCGATTTTATACACAGAACACCTTATGCATGATAGACTACCTAAAATATTGCAATAGGAGTCGAAAAGTAACAAATAAACTGATTTTCCTAGATTTTTCCAGTTTTTTCCCATTTTCCTAATTAAAAATAAAATCTCCAATATGCAAGTCCATCCAGAATATAGAAAAACACATCTAAAAAATAATATAATGTAAAATAATCAAAAGAAAGAAAAAAGGAAATTTTTTTGAAAAAGTGTCCGCAGCTGGGATTTGAACCCCCGACCTCTCCCTCCAGCCTTGACTTGCCAATCATGTTTCCTACCACCAGACCAAGGCAGTACGGAAAGAAAGAAACAATTTCGCTTCAAAAGCCCTTTTTCGGTTAACTCTGCAATAGACCTTTAAGGCCCCACTGGGGCCCTCCTAATTAACATATAAAAATTTCCTTCGGCAGACATGATTGGACCAACAAAGGCTACCTTGGGACCGAGTTTGAAAATTATATCTTAATATTAAAGGGAGCTAGGAGGTCTCGAAGCCTGAGCCTTACTCTCGACATTTCGACTTTTTAAAAAAAAAATTTATTATTATTCCAAAAAGTGCTCTTTAACAAAGAAAGATGTTCGATTTTATACACAGAACACCTTATGCATGATAGACTTCCTAAAATTTTGCAATAGGAGTCGAAAAGTAACAAATACACTGATTTTCCTAGATTTTTCCAGTTTTTTCCCATTTTCCTAATTAAAAATAAAATCTCCAATATGCAAGTCCCTCCAGAATATAGAAAAACACCTTCTAAAAAATAATATAATGTAAAATAATCAAGAGAAAGAAAAAAGGAAATTTTTTTGAAAAAGTGTCCGCAGCTGAAATTTGAACCCCCGACCTCTCCCTCCAGCCTTGACTTGCCAGTCATGTTTCCTACCACCAGACCAAGGCAGTACGGAAAGAAAGAAACAATTTCGCTTCAAAAGCCCTTTCTCGGTTAACTCTGCATTAGACCTTCTGCAATAGATTTTTATATGTCAATTAGGAGGGCCCCACTGGGGCCCTCCTAATTAACATATAAAAATTTCCTTCGGCAGACATGATTGGACTAACGAGGGCTACCTTGGGACCGAGTTTGAAAATTATATCTTAATATTAAAGGGAGCTAGGAGGTCTCGAAGCCTGAGCCTTACTCTCGACATTTCGACTTTTTAAAAAAAAAATTTATTACTATTCCAAAAAGTGCTCTTTAACAAAGAAAGATGCTCGATTTTATACACAGAACACCTTATGCATGATAGACTACCTAAAATATTGCAATAGGAGTCGAAAAGTAACAAATAAACTGATTTTCCTAGATTTTTCCAGTTTTTTTCCATTTTCCTAATTAAAAATAAAATCTCCAATATGCAAGACCCTCCAGAATATCGAAAAACACATCTAAAAAATAATATAATGTAAAATAATCAAAAGAAAGAAAAAAGGAAATTTTTTTGAAAAAGTGTCCGCAGCTGGGATTTGAACCCCCGACCTCTCCCTCCAGCCTTGACTTGCCTGTCATGTTTCCTACCACCAGACCAAGGCGGTACGGAAAGAAAGAAACAATTTCGCTTCAAAAGCCCTTTCTCGGTTAACTCTGCAATAGATCTTTAGGGCCCCACTGGGGCCCTCCTAATTAACATATAAAAATTTCCTTCGGCAGACATGATTGGACCAACGAGGGCTACCTTGGGACTGAATTTGAAAATTATATCTTAATATTAAAGGGAGCTAGGAGGTCTCGAAGCCTGAGCCTTACTCTCGACATTTCGAATTTTTTTAAAAAAAAATATATTATTATTCCAAAAAGTGCTCTTTAACAAAGAAAGATGCTCGATTTTATACACAGAACACCTTATGCATGATAGACTACCTAAAATATTGCAATAGGAGTCGAAAAGTAACAAATAAACTGATTTTCCTAGATTTTTCCAGTTTTTTCCCATTTTCCTAATTAAAAATAAAATCTCCAACATGCAAGACCCTCCAGAATATCGAAAAACACATCTAAAAAATAATATAATGTAAAATAATCAAAAGAAAGAAAAAAGGAAATTTTTTTGAAAAAGGGTCCGCAGCTGGGATTTGAACCCCCGACCTCTCCCTCCAGCCTTGACTTGCCAGTCATGTTTCCTACCACCAGACCAAGGCGGTACGAAAAGAAAGAAACAATTTCGCTTCAAAAGCCCTTTCTCGGTTAACTATGCAATAGATCTTTAGGGCCCCACTGAGGCCCTCCTAATTAACATATAAAAATTTCCTTCAGCAGACATGATTGGACCAACGAGGGCTACCTTGGGACCGAATTTGAAAATTATATCTTAATATTAAAGGGAGCTAGGAGGTCTCGAAGCCTGATCCTTACTCTCGACATTTCGACTTTTTTAAAAAAAAATTTATTATTATTCCAAAAAGTGCTCTTTAACAAAGAAAGATGCTCGATTTTATACACAGAACACCTTATGCATGATAGACTACCTAAAATATTGCAGTAGGAGTCGAAAAGTAACAAATAAACTGATTTTCCTAGATTTTTCCAGTTTTTTCCCATTTTCCTAATTAAAAATAAAATCTCCAATATGCAAATCCCTCCAGAATATAGAAAAACACATCTAAAAAATAATATAACGTAAAATAATCAAAAGAAAGAAAAAAGGAAATTTTTTTGAAAAAGTGTCCGCAGCTGGGATTTGAACCCCCGACCTCTCCCTCCAGCCTTGACTTGCCTGTCATGTTTCCTACCACCAGACCAAGGCGGTACGGAAAGAAAGAAACAATTTCGCTTCAAAAGCCCTTTCTCGGTTAACTATGCAATAGATCTTTAGGGCCCCACTGGGGCCCTCCTAATTAACATATAAAAATTTCCTTCGGCAGACATGATTGGAACAACGAGGGCTACCTTGGGACCGAATTTGAAATTTATATCTTAATATTAAAGGGAGCTAGGAGGTCTCGAAGCCTGATCCTTACTCTCGACATTTCGACTTTTTTAAAAAAAAATTTATTATTATTCCAAAAAGTGCTCTTTAACAAAGAAAGATGCTCGATTTTATACACAGAACACCTTATGCATGATAGACTACCTAAAATATTGCAGTAGGAGTCGAAAAGTAACAAATAAACTGATTTTCCTAGATTTTTCCAGTTTTTACCATTTTCCTAATTAAAAATAAAATCTCCAATATGCAAATCCCTCCAGAATATAGAAAAACACATCTAAAAAATAATATAATGTAAAATAATCAAAAGAAAGAAAAAAGGAAATTTTTTTGAAAAAGTGTCCGCAGCTGGGATTTGAACCCCCGACCTCTCCCTCCAGCCTTGACTTGCCTGTCATGTTTCCTACCACCAGACCAAGGCGGTACGGAAAGAAAGAAACAATTTCGCTTCAAAAGCCCTTTCTCGGTTAACTCTGCAATAGACCTTTAGGGCCCCACTGGGGCCCTCCTAATTAACATATAAAAATTTCCTTCGGCAGACATGATTGGACTAACGAGGGCTACCTTGGGACCGAGTTTGAAAATCATATCTTAATATTAAAGGGAGCTAGGAGGTCTCGAAGCCTGAGCCTTACTCTCGACATTTCGACTTTTTTAAAAAAAAATTTATTATTATTCCAAAAAGTTCTCTTTAACAAAGAAAGATGCTCGATTTTATACACAGAACACCATATGCATGATAGACTACCTAAAATATTGCAATAGGAGTCGAAAAGTAACAAATAAACTGATTTTCCTAGATTTTTCCAGTTTTTTCCCATTTTCCTAATTAAAAATAAAATCTCCAATATGCAAATCCCTCCAGAATATAGAAAAACACATCTAAAAAATAATATAATGTAAAATAATCAAAAGAAAGAAAAAAGGAAATTTTTTTGAAAAAGTGTCCGCAGCTGGGATTTGAACCCCCGACCTCTCCCTCCAGCCTTGACTTGCCTGTCATGTTTCCTACCACCAGACCAAGGCGGTACGGAAAGAAAGAAACAATTTCGCTTCAAAAGCCCTTTCTCGGTTAACTCTGCAATAGACCTTTAGGGCCCCACTGGGGCCCTCCTAATTAACATATAAAAATTTCCTTCGGCAGACATGATTGGACTAACGAGGGCTACCTTGGGACCGAGTTTGAAAATCATATCTTAATATTAAAGGGAGCTAGGAGGTCTCGAAGCCTGAGCCTTACTCTCGACATTTCGACTTTTTTAAAAAAAAATTTATTATTATTCCAAAAAGTTCTCTTTAACAAAGAAAGATGCTCGATTTTATACACAGAACACCATATGCATGATAGACTACCTAAAATATTGCAATAGGAGTCGAAAAGTAACAAATAAACTGATTTTCCTAGATTTTTCCAGTTTTTTCCCATTTTCCTAATTAAAAATAAAATCTCCAACATGCAAGACCCTCCAGAATATCGAAAAACACATCTAAAAAATAATATAATGTAAAATAATCAAAAGAAAGAAAAAAGGAAATTTTTTTGAAAAAGTGTCCGCAGCTGGGATTTGAACCCCCGACCTCTCCCTCCAGCCTTGACTTGCCTGTCATGTTTCCTACCACCAGACCAAGGCGGTACGGAAAGAAAGAAACAATTTCGCTTCAAAAGCCCTTGCTCGGTTAACTATGCAATAGAGCTTTAGGGCCCCACTGGGGCCCTCCTAATTAACATATAAAAATTTCCTTCGGCAGACATGATTGGACTATTGAGGGCTACCTTGGGACCGAGTTTGAAAATTATATCTTAATATTAAAGGGAGCTAGGAGGTCTCGAAGCCTGAGCCTTACTCTCGACATTTCGACTTTTTTAAAAAAAAATTTATTATTATTCCAAAAAGTTCTCTTTAACAAAGAAAGATGCTCGATTTTATACACAGAACACCATATGCATGATAGACTACCTAAAATATTGCAATAGGAGTCGAAAAGTAACAAATAAACTGATTTTCCTAGATTTTTCCAGTTTTTTCCCATTTTCCTAATTAAAAATAAAATCTCCAATATGCAAGTCCATCCAGAATATAGAAAAACATATCTAAAAAATAATATAATGTAAAATAATCAAAAGAAAGAAAAAAGGAAATTTTTTTGAAAAAGTGTCCGCAGCTGGGATTTGAACCCCCGACCTCTCCCTCCAGCCTTGACTTGCCAGTCATGTTTCCTACCACCAGACCAAGGCGGTACGGAAAGAAAGAAACAATTTCGCTTCAAAAGCCCTTTCTCGGTTAACTCTGCAATAGACCTTTAGGGCCCCACTGGGGCCCTCCTAATTAACATATAAAAATTTCCTTCGGCAGACATGATTGGACCAACGAGGGCTACCTTGGGACCGAGTTTGAAAATTATATCTTAATATTAAAGGGAGCTAGGAGGTCTCGAAGCCTGATCCTTACTCTCGACATTTCGACTTTTTTAAAAAAAAATTTATTATTATTCCAAAAAGTGCTCTTTAGCAAAGAAAGATGCTCGATTTTATACACAGAACACCTTATGCATGATAGACTACCTAAAATATTGCAGTAGGAGTCGAAAAGTAACAAATAAACTACTTTTCCTAGATTTTTCCAGTTTTTTCCCATTTTCCTAATTAAAAATAAAATCTCCAATATGCAAATCCCTCCAGAATATAGAAAAACACATCTAAAAAATAATATAATGTAAAATAATCAAAAGAAAGAAAAAAGGAAATTTTTTTGAAAAAGTGTCCGCAGCTGGGATTTGAACCCCCGACCTCTCCCTCCAGCCTTGACTTGCCTGTCATGTTTCCTACCACCAGACCAAGGCGGTACGGAAAGAAAGAAACAATTTCGCTTCAAAAGCCCTTTCTCGGTTAACTATGCAATAGATCTTTAGGGCCCCACTGGGGCCCTCCTAATTAACATATAAAAATTTCCTTCGGCAGACATGATTGGAACAACGAGGGCTACCTTGGGACCGAATTTGAAAATTATATCTTAATATTAAAGGGAGCTAGGAGGTCTCGAAGCCTGAGCCTTACTCTCGACATTTCGAATTTTTTTAATAAAAAATATATTATTATTCCAAAAAGTGCTCTTTAACAAAGAAAGATGCTCGATTTTATACACAGAACACCTTATGCATGATAGACTACCTAAAATATTGCAATAGGAGTCGAAAAGTAACAAATAAACTGATTTTCCTAGATTTTTCCAGTTTTTTCCCATTTTCCTAATTAAAAATAAAATCTCCAATATGCAAGACCCTCCAGAATATCGAAAAACACATCTAAAAAATAATATAATGTAAAATAATCAAAAGAAAGAAAAAAGGAAATTTTTTTGAAAAAGTGTCCGCAGCTGGGATTTGAACCCCCGACCTCTCCCTCCAGCCTTGACTTGCCAGTCATGTTTCCTACCACCAGACCAAGGCGGTACGGAAAGAAAGAAACAATTTCGCTTCAAAAGCCCTTTCTCGGTTAACTATGCAATAGACCTTTAGGGCCCCACTGGGGCCCTCCTAATTAACATGTAAAAATTTCCTTCGGCAGACATGATTGGACCAACGAGTGCTACCTTGGGACCGAGTTTGAAAATTATATCTTAATATTAAAGGGAGCTAGGAGGTCTCGAAGCCTGATCCTTACTCTCGACATTTCGACTTTTTTAAAAAAAAATTTATTATTATTCCAAAAAGTGCTCTTTAACAAAGAAAGATGCTCGATTTTATACACAGAACACCTTATGCATGATAGACTACCTAAAATATTGCAGTAGGAGTCGAAAAGTAACAAATAAACTGATTTTCCTAGATTTTTCCAGTTTTTTCCCATTTTCCTAATTAAAAATAAAATCTCCAATATGCAAATCCCTCCAGAATATAGAAAAACACATCTAAAAAATAATATAATGTAAAATAATCAAAAGAAAGAAAAAAGGAAATTTTTTTGAAAAAGTGTCCGCAGCTGGGATTTGAACCCCCGACCTCTCCCTCCAGCCTTGACTTGCCTGTCATGTTTCCTACCACCAGACCAAGGCGGTACGGAAAGAAAGAAACAATTTCGCTTCAAAAGCCCTTTCTCGGTTAACTCTGCAATAGACCTTTAGGGCCCCACTGGGGCCCTCCTAATTAACATATAAAAATTTCCTTCGGCAGACATGATTGGACTAACGAGGGCTACCTTGGGACCGAGTTTGAAAATCATATCTTAATATTAAAGGGAGCTAGGAGGTCTCGAAGCCTGAGCCTTACTCTCGACATTTCGACTTTTTTAAAAAAAAATTTATTATTATTCCAAAAAGTTCTCTTTAACAAAGAAAGATGCTCGATTTTATACACAGAACACCATATGCATGATAGACTACCTAAAATATTGCAATAGGAGTCGAAAAGTAACAAATAAACTGATTTTCCTAGATTTTTCCAGTTTTTTCCCATTTTCCTAATTAAAAATAAAATCTCCAACATGCAAGACCCTCCAGAATATCGAAAAACACATCTAAAAAATAATATAATGTAAAATAATCAAAAGAAAGAAAAAAGGAAATTTTTTTGAAAAAGTGTCCGCAGCTGGGATTTGTACCCCCGACCTCTCCCTCCAGCCTTGACTTGCCTGTCATGTTTCCTACCACCAGACCAAGGCGGTACGGAAAGAAAGAAACAATTTCGCTTCAAAAGCCCTTGCTCGGTTAACTATGCAATAGAGCTTTAGGGCCCCACTGGGGCCCTCCTAATTAACATATAAAAATTTCCTTCGGCAGACATGATTGGACTAACGAGGGCTACCTTGGGACCGAGTTTGAAAATTATATCTTAATATTAAAGGGAGCTAGGAGGTCTCGAAGCCTGAGCCTTACTCTCGACATTTCGACTTTTTTAAAAAAAAATTTATTATTATTCCAAAAAGTTCTCTTTAACAAAGAAAGATGCTCGATTTTATACACAGAACACCATATGCATGATAGACTACCTAAAATATTGCAATAGGAGTCGAAAAGTAACAAATAAACTGATTTTCCTAGATTTTTCCAGTTTTTTCCCATTTTCCTAATTAAAAATAAAATCTCCAATATGCAAGTCCATCCAGAATATAGAAAAACATATCTAAAAAATAATATAATGTAAAATAATCAAAAGAAAGAAAAAAAGAAATTTTTTTGAAAAAGTGTCCGCAGCTGGGATTTGAACCCCCGACCTCTCCCTCCAGCCTTGACTTGCCAGTCATGTTTCCTACCACCAGACCAAGGCGGTACGGAAAGAAAGAAACAATTTCGCTTCAAAAGCCCTTTCTCGGTTAACTCTGCAATAGACCTTTAGGGCCCCACTGGGGCCCTCCTAATTAACATATAAAAATTTCCTTCGGCAGACATGATTGGACCAACGAGGGCTACCTTGGGACCGAGTTTGAAAATTATATCTTAATATTAAAGGGAGCTAGGAGGTCTCGAAGCCTGATCCTTACTCTCGACATTTCGACTTTTTTAAAAAAAAATTTATTATTATTCCAAAAAGTGCTCTTTAGCAAAGAAAGATGCTCGATTTTATACACAGAACACCTTATGCATGATAGACTACCTAAAATATTGCAGTAGGAGTCGAAAAGTAACAAATAAACTGATTTTCCTAGATTTTTCCAGTTTTTTCCCATTTTCCTAATTAAAAATAAAATCTCCAATATGCAAATCCCTCCAGAATATAGAAAAACACATCTAAAAAATAATATAATGTAAAATAATCAAAAGAAAGAAAAAAGGAAATTTTTTTGAAAAAGTGTCCGCAGCTGGGATTTGAACCCCCGACCTCTCCCTCCAGCCTTGACTTGCCTGTCATGTTTCCTACCACCAGACCAAGGCGGTACGGAAAGAAAGAAACAATTTCGCTTCAAAAGCCCTTTCTCGGTTAACTATGCAATAGATCTTTAGGGCCCCACTGGGGCCCTCCTAATTAACATATAAAAATTTCCTTCGGCAGACATGATTGGAACAACGAGGGCTACCTTGGGACCGAATTTGAAAATTATATCTTAATATTAAAGGGAGCTAGGAGGTCTCGAAGCCTGAGCCTTACTCTCGACATTTCGAATTTTTTTAATAAAAAATATATTATTATTCCAAAAAGTGCTCTTTAACAAAGAAAGATGCTCGATTTTATACACAGAACACCTTATGCATGATAGACTACCTAAAATATTGCAATAGGAGTCGAAAAGTAACAAATAAACTGATTTTCCTAGATTTTTCCAGTTTTTTCCCATTTTCCTAATTAAAAATAAAATCTCCAATATGCAAGACCCTCCAGAATATCGAAAAACACATCTAAAAAATAATATAATGTAAAATAATCAAAAGAAAGAAAAAAGGAAATTTTTTTGAAAAAGTGTCCGCAGCTGGGATTTGAACCCCCGACCTCTCCCTCCAGCCTTGACTTGCCAGTCATGTTTCCTACCACCAGACCAAGGCGGTACGGAAAGAAAGAAACAATTTCGCTTCAAAAGCCCTTTCTCGGTTAACTATGCAATAGACCTTTAGGGCCCCACTGGGGCCCTCCTAATTAACATGTAAAAATTTCCTTCGGCAGACATGATTGGACCAACGAGTGCTACCTTGGGACCGAGTTTGAAAATTATATCTTAATATTAAAGGGAGCTAGGAGGTCTCGAAGCCTGATCCTTACTCTCGACATTTCGACTTTTTAAAAAAAAAATTTATTATTATTCCAAAAAGTGCTCTTTAACAAAGAAAGATGCTCGATTTTATACACAGAACACCTTATGCATGATAGACTACCTAAAATATTGCAGTAGGAGTCGAAAAGTAACAAATAAACTGATTTTCCTAGATTTTTCCAGTTTTTTCCCATTTTCCTAATTAAAAATAAAATCTCCAATATGCAAATCCCTCCAGAATATAGAAAAACACATCTAAAAAATAATATAATGTAAAATAATCAAAAGAAAGAAAAAAGGAAATTTTTTTGAAAAAGTGTCCGCAGCTGGGATTTGAACCCCCGACCACTCCCTCCAGCCTTGACTTGCCTGTCATGTTTCCTACCACCAGACCAAGGCGGTACGGAAAGAAAGAAACAATTTCGCTTCAAAAGCCCTTGCTCGGTTAACTATGCAATAGACCTTTAGGGCCCCACTGGGGCCCTCCTAATTAACATATAAAAATTTCCTTCGGCAGACATGATTGGACTAACGAGGGCTACCTTGGGACCGAGTTTGAAAATTATATCTTAATATTAAAGGGAGCTAGGAGGTCTCGAAGCCTGATCCTTACTCTCGACATTTCGACTTTTTTAAAAAAAAATTTATTATTATTCCAAAAAGTGCTCTTTAACAAAGAAAGATGCTCGATTTTATACACAGAACACCTTATGCATGATAGACTACCTAAAATATTGCAGTAGGAGTCGAAAAGTAACAAATAAACTGATTTTCCTAGATTTTTCCAGTTTTTTCCCATTTTCCTAATTAAAAATAAAATCTCCAATATGCAAATCCCTCCAGAATATAGAAAAACACATCTAAAAAATAATATAATGTAAAATAATCAAAAGAAAGAAAAAAGGAAATTTTTTTGAAAAAGTGTCCGCAGCTGGGATTTGAACCCCCGACCTCTCCCTCCAGCCTTGACTTGCCTGTCATGTTTCCTACCACCAGACCAAGGCGGTACGGAAAGAAAGAAACAATTTCGCTTCAAAAGCCCTTTCTCGGTTAACTCTGCAATAGACCTTTAGGGCCCCACTGGGGCCCTCCTAATTAACATATAAAAATTTCCTTCGGCAGACATGATTGGACTAACGAGGGCTACCTTGGGACCGAGTTTGAAAATCATATCTTAATATTAAAGGGAGCTAGGAGGTCTCGAAGCCTGAGCCTTACTCTCGACATTTCGACTTTTTTAAAAAAAAATTTATTATTATTCCAAAAAGTTCTCTTTAACAAAGAAAGATGCTCGATTTTATACACAGAACACCATATGCATGATAGACTACCTAAAATATTGCAATAGGAGTCGAAAAGTAACAAATAAACTGATTTTCCTAGATTTTTCCAGTTTTTTCCCATTTTCCTAATTAAAAATAAAATCTCCAACATGCAAGACCCTCCAGAATATCGAAAAACACATCTAAAAAATAATATAATGTAAAATAATCAAAAGAAAGAAAAAAGGAAATTTTTTTGAAAAAGTGTCCGCAGCTGGGATTTGTACCCCCGACCTCTCCCTCCAGCCTTGACTTGCCTGTCATGTTTCCTACCACCAGACCAAGGCGGTACGGAAAGAAAGAAACAATTTCGCTTCAAAAGCCCTTGCTCGGTTAACTATGCAATAGAGCTTTAGGGCCCCACTGGGGCCCTCCTAATTAACATATAAAAATTTCCTTCGGCAGACATGATTGGACTAACGAGGGCTACCTTGGGACCGAGTTTGAAAATTATATCTTAATATTAAAGGGAGCTAGGAGGTCTCGAAGCCTGAGCCTTACTCTCGACATTTCGACTTTTTTAAAAAAAAATTTATTATTATTCCAAAAAGTTCTCTTTAACAAAGAAAGATGCTCGATTTTATACACAGAACACCATATGCATGATAGACTACCTAAAATATTGCAATAGGAGTCGAAAAGTAACAAATAAACTGATTTTCCTAGATTTTTCCAGTTTTTTCCCATTTTCCTAATTAAAAATAAAATCTCCAATATGCAAGTCCATCCAGAATATAGAAAAACATATCTAAAAAATAATATAATGTAAAATAATCAAAAGAAAGAAAAAAAGAAATTTTTTTGAAAAAGTGTCCGCAGCTGGGATTTGAACCCCCGACCTCTCCCTCCAGCCTTGACTTGCCAGTCATGTTTCCTACCACCAGACCAAGGCGGTACGGAAAGAAAGAAACAATTTCGCTTCAAAAGCCCTTTCTCGGTTAACTCTGCAATAGACCTTTAGGGCCCCACTGGGGCCCTCCTAATTAACATATAAAAATTTCCTTCGGCAGACATGATTGGACCAACGAGGGCTACCTTGGGACCGAGTTTGAAAATTATATCTTAATATTAAAGGGAGCTAGGAGGTCTCGAAGCCTGATCCTTACTCTCGACATTTCGACTTTTTTAAAAAAAAATTTATTATTATTCCAAAAAGTGCTCTTTAGCAAAGAAAGATGCTCGATTTTATACACAGAACACCTTATGCATGATAGACTACCTAAAATATTGCAGTAGGAGTCGAAAAGTAACAAATAAACTGATTTTCCTAGATTTTTCCAGTTTTTTCCCATTTTCCTAATTAAAAATAAAATCTCCAATATGCAAATCCCTCCAGAATATAGAAAAACACATCTAAAAAATAATATAATGTAAAATAATCAAAAGAAAGAAAAAAGGAAATTTTTTTGAAAAAGTGTCCGCAGCTGGGATTTGAACCCCCGACCTCTCCCTCCAGCCTTGACTTGCCTGTCATGTTTCCTACCACCAGACCAAGGCGGTACGGAAAGAAAGAAACAATTTCGCTTCAAAAGCCCTTTCTCGGTTAACTATGCAATAGATCTTTAGGGCCCCACTGGGGCCCTCCTAATTAACATATAAAAATTTCCTTCGGCAGACATGATTGGAACAACGAGGGCTACCTTGGGACCGAATTTGAAAATTATATCTTAATATTAAAGGGAGCTAGGAGGTCTCGAAGCCTGAGCCTTACTCTCGACATTTCGAATTTTTTTAATAAAAAATATATTATTATTCCAAAAAGTGCTCTTTAACAAAGAAAGATGCTCGATTTTATACACAGAACACCTTATGCATGATAGACTACCTAAAATATTGCAATAGGAGTCGAAAAGTAACAAATAAACTGATTTTCCTAGATTTTTCCAGTTTTTTCCCATTTTCCTAATTAAAAATAAAATCTCCAATATGCAAGACCCTCCAGAATATCGAAAAACACATCTAAAAAATAATATAATGTAAAATAATCAAAAGAAAGAAAAAAGGAAATTTTTTTGAAAAAGTGTCCGCAGCTGGGATTTGAACCCCCGACCTCTCCCTCCAGCCTTGACTTGCCAGTCATGTTTCCTACCACCAGACCAAGGCGGTACGGAAAGAAAGAAACAATTTCGCTTCAAAAGCCCTTTCTCGGTTAACTATGCAATAGACCTTTAGGGCCCCACTGGGGCCCTCCTAATTAACATGTAAAAATTTCCTTCGGCAGACATGATTGGACCAACGAGTGCTACCTTGGGACCGAGTTTGAAAATTATATCTTAATATTAAAGGGAGCTAGGAGGTCTCGAAGCCTGATCCTTACTCTCGACATTTCGACTTTTTAAAAAAAAAATTTATTATTATTCCAAAAAGTGCTCTTTAACAAAGAAAGATGCTCGATTTTATACACAGAACACCTTATGCATGATAGACTACCTAAAATATTGCAGTAGGAGTCGAAAAGTAACAAATAAACTGATTTTCCTAGATTTTTCCAGTTTTTTCCCATTTTCCTAATTAAAAATAAA